>JAHDVE020011318.1:0-93633 GCA_022606495.2 Halesus radiatus | reverse complement strand
GTGCTTTCTATGGTTTAATATTTCAAAGTTGTAACTACTGCATAATTCATTCTTATTTTCTCACCACATTCTCAGTAAACAACAGCTTTCATTAACTTGTTTTTGAGATATATAATCCTGGCTAAACCATTTGCATTATTCATCGGAAATATACTCAGTGTTAACAACATCGTTTTTATCTAGTTTGAGTTAACAACCACCCATCCACATTAAGATTTTCTCGACATATTCATAAGATTTACAACCTTAGGCAGATCGAGGACTTACTAGCGCGGACAATTAATATATGGTTATTTTTAGTATCCACCATTTTTGTGAAATATTTCCTTAAGCGCGCTGGACAACTATAAATACTGTTATATTAGGAATGAAAGGTGGGGTTGTGGGAAGGAGATGGAAAGGAGGAAGGTTGGGACAGAGCGGTTACGGGAGACAATTCCTTCGTATAGACTTACCCTGGCGGTGGTGCTCGGCTCTCAGTTTCGGCAGGCCAAGAAGCTCCTCTGCAGGGCCGTAGGCCGACAGGCAGTCTTATAATTGGGGTCGGGGGACTCTAATACTACGCCAAATGATGCTATTATATGCTTTCAGACTCAGGGTTTATTTCAGCAGAAGGTACATACATGGTAAGTTATGCTATAATAATCAACGGCTAACCTAACCTCAAATGGAAGTTATGGGTGATTATTCTCTCTGATATTCTCTAAACGGGCATGATTAACAGGGGTGGTCTAAAAGAATTACAACACAAAGGGGAATATAAATTAGACTTACGATTACTTCGTGGCGCCAGACGGACGGAGGGAACAGGTATCCGGAACAGACATCGTTGTCACAGAATTTAGAAGTAGTAAAGGCGAGACATCATGTTTTGGTGCTCGGTAGAAAGGATAAAGTCGATTAACACGCTGGGTATTGATTCGCCATGCTTGTGCTGGCGTCGCAATTTGCAGCCGCAGCCAAAAATGGCCAGGTGGCGAGCTCTACGAGCCGGGTGAGAAGGAAGTGATTCGGAAGCCGGGTGGGAAGGAAGTGCCGGAGCGTGGGCGTGCAAGCTGCCGTTGTGGCAAACGTGGCGCTGGCGTCGTTTTATCGTTAATATTTACGAGTAGCTAGAGTCCTCGTAGGATCCTTCTGTCGTTACATAACAATACTTAAATGAAATAAAACAATAACTGTTTAATACCACGGATTACTTTTTTTACAGTCGACTGGTCTCGCTTACCCAAAGCTTCACTAAGGTACAAAATTAAACTAAACAAAAATACAGTTTGTGCTTATGTATACGTGCAGAGGAAGACACAAAATAAAAAGAGATAAATTTTACACCTGGAAAACAAGCCGTAATTTCGACATTACAAGCAAAGAACATGCAAGATGTCTTGACAATAATGTTCTTTTCCGAATTCGCTAGTCATATTATTGATAAAAATACAAGGGATCAATATTAATTATAAAGGAAAACACTTAGATAATTTAGAAGCCTTAGAAATTATGGAATCCCCTAATAATAATGGATATATTTAATCATTGAAGAAGATAATATTAACACATCCCAAATGAACCACGAAACTGAAAAAACAACAGAAGATAAAACGATTTCAGTCGCATCTGAGACTCGAACCCAGGACCTCTACCTACCCGGGGTAACCGCTTAACCAACATAGATTATGAGACCAGTTCAATTCACGCCATGTACACCGATATCATACTTCAAGTACAAGACTTGTTAATATTATCCTCCATTTTTAAATCCCATATTATTGGCTGCTATCCTTATGATGATTGCAAAGTTCTACCCGAACTCAATTGCAATCTGAATAGAGTCTCGGATATACCTCTCCTGTTGTTTTTTCGGTTTCGTGGTTCATTTGGGAGGTGTTAATATTAACCTCTTCAATGATTAAATATTACAATGAGGTTTACAAACTTCGATAAGTTATTAAAAATAAATTGAATAATGGATATAGTTAACAATAAAAAATATCTCATACAGCTCAATCTTAAATATGTTCACATTCAATTGGGAACACAGAGCCCGGCAGATCATTCCACAGCCGAGCTGTTGAACACAAGAGTCGTAGAAGCGAACCGTTCTCATAATAATAATAATAATAATTGGATGATTTGTATAGCGCCGTTTTTGTGAAAAATCATCTCGTGTGACAAATGTCAACCGTGTTCAAATGTTGGGCGCGCATTTGGTGTGTTTCCCGACTATGCACCGGTGCTGAAGGGATCAATGACACTAGTTCCTCAGTGCATCTTCCATTAAAATACCGGTAGAACAAGGACAGCATTCCCACCTGACGTCTGTGCTCCAAAGATTGCAATCCGTTTGTTAAGATAGGCCAATCTATCAAACGGACCGCCCGTTTCCCGAGTAAAGGGTTTTCTCAAATATTTTGAGGCGCCCGACTAGAGGTGGCTGCCAAATTCTACACTGCGATTTGTACAGGGTCAGCAGTTGTGTACTATTAAAGTATCTGCGGGCTCTGTACAGTTACGCCCATCTGAGCTGAGGCTAAGTTTACTCTGGTTACACCAAACATCAATGGAGGGCTTGTTGGTAAGATTACTTCCATTAAAGGAGACTAGATTGTCATTTCGATCCCTTATAGACGTAATCAGACATGATAATAAATAAATATAATACAATAAAAACAAACCAGAGTGGAAGGTACTCTCAGTATCGCCCTGGTGAAAGACCACCATTCAGAATTGAAACGTTGCCTGAAATGATTTTTAGCCTTGTTTGATGACCAGATATGAATAGCCAAGTATTTCCCCACCTTCCTCTTCACCCTCTCCTTCCCCTCCCCAATACCTTCATCCTCACAACATTCCCCATCCAGTCCCACTGGCTCCAGACGGTTGAGAGCAGTTGAGACTCTTATGCGGTATTCATGTTAAAAAAAAAAAAAAAAATCCGGGTTACGAATAACCTATTTGAAAATCTCCTACAACCGACACAGTAAGCGGAAGATGTTGCTAGTACCGTAATGGAGAACTTAAAGCCAGCCGAGGAATTAAACTCACGACGACTGGGTGGGACCCAGACGGGAAGTCAACTCAGCCGCTAACCGGTCATTATTAGAATATATTTTGCCTCCACGAAGGCAAAGGTTGTTTCGAAACCAAAGTGATGTAAACGAAGTAATATCGTTTCATGCAATGAAGATATATTGTTATTTTCGGCCTTCTCAAAGAATTTCTATAGAGCAGAATATTCCCATAGAATTAAAAAAGAAATTAAAAGATTTGATTATATTTGTTAAAATACCTTCAAAATACCTAGCTATTCGTATGAATTGCTTAACGACGAACGACAATTGACTTGGACTGTGAAATGGTTAGATAGGACTAGAGCCACTGGAATTAAGGCATTCCATTTGGGAAATATTTCAAAAGAGAAATTCTTTTTAGTAACATTTTAATACTCAGTCTAGTCTTTCACTCTGGTCTATCCGCGTTATTTGGTTAATCCAGTTCATTTCAGTATTATCCCATTGGTATGTGTAAGTGTGCGAGTATACTGTATAGTGTACGGGGCCGGAGATACAATGACTCCTTTCATCTCAAAATCAAAGGCCAATCACCTTTACTTCTAGTCCCTCCACATTATGCATCCAAAACCCTTTTATGAAAAGCAGCATAATTCAATTTGAACTCTAATCTCGAATCTCTTAACACAAAACCCTTCGCTTTGTGCATTTGTCCATCGAAAAGTGCGTAAATCTCCTTTGTGACGTGTGTTTTGGTTTTTACCATCGCGGCGTGTTTGGTTCCTTTGTTTGTATTCTGTGCTATATATATAAATGCTACAGTCAGCTTCATCCATAGGCAAACGCCAGAAATTAGTGTTTGATTTATTATGTGTTATCGCACAGAAGTTGCCCGGCCTAAGGACCTTCCCCAATTTGGGAACATAGTGAGCTAGGGAAACTTCAAATTTCACTAACTAATTATTTTATTAAAAAAGTGTTTTTGGTTGAAAGATTTCATTGCATAATTGATAGATTACAATCTTAAAAACGTTTTTTTTATGTGAATACCGCACAAGAGTTCCAACTACTCTCAACCGTCTGGAGCCAGTGAGACTATGGCATTCCCAATTGGGGAATGTTGTGAGGCTGAGGGTATTAGGGAGGGGAAGAGGAACGTGGGGAAATACCTGGCTATTCAGATCTGGTCACCAAACACGGCGAAAAGCCATTTCAAGCAACGTTTCAATTCTGAAAGGTGGTCTTTCACCAGGGCGATACTGAGAGTATCTTCCACTCTGGAGAGTATCTTTACTACCGGTATGTCAAATGAAAGTGGTCCGGTGCACAGCCGGAAAACTCTCCAAACCCCTGCCCACCTTTTGTGCACGGTTTGACATTTTCGAGGGAATATTCTTTCATGTCCTCAACAGCTCGGCTGCAAAAAGACTATTTAGTTTCCTTACTTCTAAAACAAGGGTCTCTTCAAAATCTTACCTACTTCCTATTTTCCTAAATAATATCCTTCATACAGCATCCCCAAAGAATGGAATATTACAACAACAAAAGTTTTTGAACTAGCATTTTAAAAATGTCTCTGAAAATCACACTGCAGGTTGCTAACTCGAGCATGCCACAACTGATTTATCTGTAATAGGGGTAGGGGATACTAAATTATTATAAACCTTTCTAATATATTTCATTATATTTATACATTGTGGGTCCTGAAGAAGGTTGAGTTCAAACGAAACCGGTCGATAATGTATACATATAATAAAGTGACTTGAAACACAGATTTTTTAATTTAAGTTATAATGTCAAGCCTCAAAGTGATTGCTTTCTTCGATAAATTATATTTTTTTCTTTATGCAGTAAGTTCATATAGGACGAGCACCCAAATAAGGCGTTAAACGTCACTTTGCACGTTGCTAACGCAAGCAATACAACTAATAATTGATCTATAAATTCTATTCGGGTAGTTAAGAAAATGTATAAGATTTCAAAAGACAAAAATCCTCACACTGTTTAAATTCTATAATAATAATAAGAGTTAATTTCTATAGCGCAGTTTTGTGAAGGTTCACCTCATCTCGTTTTACACTAACTAAATATAATTTTCTATTCATAATAAACCATAACTAAACATAATTAATAAAATTATGTGGCCTTTTAGAAAATTTTACTCAAATAATAATAATAGTATTGAGCATTAACATTATCATAATATCCGTATTCATAATTGGTTTGTTCTCGAATACTCTAATTTATTTCGCTATTTTTTTATATTAAATAACAATTATTGAGCTTAAAGTCACACAAATTAAGTTTAAAATTCGCCAAAACTAAAAAAACATATATTTAAAATACAGAACAAAGGTGAAAAATAAAAATAAAAACACACTAATCCAAACCAGAATGAGCACGTGACGTCAGGTGTTCCGTATTCAATGTACCAACATAACAAGGTGTTTTGATGAAATGATTTTTTATACACTTTTAATATAATTAATTATATATTTATAATTTATAATTACAAAATAACAGATATACTATATATATGCAAATTAAAACTATGACTTAAAATATTCATGATCAGCAGACTCACTTGATGAACAGATTTTAGATATTATAATAAAACAGTTTAGTCAGTATAAGCTAAGGGTGTAAATCATAAGAATATAAAGTAGGTACAAATAACAAACGAGCACGAGAATATTTGATTACATTATGTACATGGTTTTCTTACGTACTAGCTGATTTTTTTTTATAAAGTTATGAATTTGTGAATTCTTGCTTGTCGTTTCGGTGCCATAATTGATTTGACAGCGAAAGTAATGCCTTGTGATGACTATTACTATCTCTAAACAAAGAAATATCCAAGTGCGAATTTTATTTCATTCCATACATTTATTTTTTCAAAATATATCTAATTAATAAAGTTCTTAAGTAGGTACTTACTTGTGTTATCCATTTTGAAAATTTTCTACCCAAACAAACCTTTTTGTTTTGAATATGTGATCTGTGGTATATCTATGGGCTAACCTCAATACAACATGTCGGGTTCAATGTTTTCCATACTAACGTTATAGCAACAGTTTTACATATTGGATTTCATTAAAACTACCTTCTAAACCTTCCCGGCACTAATAAGAACAAACTGTGCTATTTTCAGCGAAATCGGTCGTCTAATTTTCGAGATAATCGAGGGCAGACAGACAAAAGTTCATTTTTATGCATTTTATATTTATTGGTTAGGATTTTTTCAACTATTTGGTTTTTAAGACCCTGGTGAACTTTGCTAAATTCTGGAAATACATCCCAAACTGTCTGAAAATAGGTGTAGTTTTAAAATCAGTGAAAGCAATTTGGAAGTTTTTATCGAAGATTCCAGTACGTATTTCATATAGAATTTAAAAGATATTTTAGACTTTATATATTTTCCTAATTACCCATACTTTGACTGTGCAGAAACGGGCGGTCCGTTTGATAGATTCGCCTATCTTGTACTGCAATCTTTGGAGTACAGACGTCAGGTGGGAATGCTGTCCTTGTTTTACCAGTATTTTAATGGAAGATGCTCTGAGGAACTAGTGTCACTAATCCCTTCGGCACCGGTGCGTGGTCGGGAAACACACCAAACGCGTGCCCAACATTTGCACATGGTTGACATTTTTCACATGAGAACGGGTCGCTTCTACAACTCGTTCTTGTGTTCAACAGCTCGGCTGTGGAATGATCTGCCGGCCTCTCTGTTTTCCTCCATCCTACAACATGGGTCTCTTCAAGACCCAAGTTCACTCCTTCCTATCCCCTAAAAGACCCTCCACACAGCATCCCCAAAGATGATATAGGCCTTGAGGGAAATTATTTCCCTCAGGGTCTCCTGTGTGGTGTTTCCGTAAAAAAGAAATATATATATATAGAATTAACAGATAAATCATTCGTAGTATTTCTCGAGTTAGCAACCAGCCAAGTGTGTATTTTTGGGTGCTGGCCGTTAATTATCAGAGCTATTGGCGTAAAGTCATCACTGCAGCACACTGTACTGATTGTCCCTAATGATTATTATTGTATACAGTCCATAGTATTTGCATAATGAAGTTTCTCTCCATTTCAGCCATAGAGAATAGAGACATAGAGAGTAGGCAGAAGTAGTTTTGGCTGAACAATAAAGTATTTAACGACTCCCGTAAATAGCTTTGTTCGTCCTAATTTATTCTCGTGTGTATCCGGATAGAATACACTGTTTATATTTTATTGTAGGGCACGCTCTGTATATCGAAATGTTAAAACATCATTAGCCACTGTGTATCCGTTGCTGGATGAATGCTATCCCACACTGCTTCCACTTGGAAATAATAGGCCAGGAGCGCTTTCATAACATGAGAAACTCTTCTGTCGAAACCAAAGATTAAATTTAAGGATCAGAATGGTTCATTGTTATGTTTTCTCTATTATTATGTATAGCATGAAAACCTATGACCCGATTCCTGTTCTTTTTAATGATAATACACTTATCCTTATCTTTAGCCGGGGACGTCCAAGGAAGACGTGGCACGATCAAGTGAATCAAATACTCGAGTCGGGCCATGTCAAAAGTCGGAATAACAGAAGAGAATGTATGAGACGTTGTATGAAAGTAGATGAAGCAAGAAGTGTATGCCAAGATCGAGTTGTTTGGCGGTCCGTCCTCTCTGCCTACCCCTGCGGGGAAACGGCGTGATGGTTAGTTAGTTAGTTAGTTAGTCTTATCTTTAGGCTTTAACATCCTTAAAGATAACTGGAATTGGGCCCCTGTACAATAAACCAAGCATTGACACGGAAGATAGAAGCATTTGACATGTGGATATAAGTTCCATGATAAACCAACACACGCGTGAATCGGATCACTTTTTAAAAGTGTTTTAAGTTCATTAAAAGTACGAAAAAAAACTGTCCCTAAAATCTTATGTCAGCTACCTAAATAAACTTTTTTTTTAAATTAATATTATCTTCGATGATTAAAAACATTACAATGAGGTTTATAAGCTTCAATAAGTTATTCCAAAAAAAATTATGGTTAGATAAATGTTTGTCATTCAATATATGGATGTTAAATAATTTGCCAAAAATGTTCGCTAACCGAATAACGTTTAACATTTCGCGGACATTTTTCACTCTGTTGATACTATTTATGACTAGTCCTTTGTTGATCCAGTTCAATCGATCTCCTAACTTCCTCTTAAATTTGATCGTTACTTGATCCAGATTTCCGCTGGGAAGAGCGTAGGTAAATTTGAGCAATGTTGAGGCTAAACTTCGGCCTTACAATTGCTAAGTGGGATTAGGAACCACGACAGTGAGAGTATCTACCCGTCTGGACTGAAGCTCAAATTTAAATGCGTGTTTCGAGTAATAATCGCCTTATTAGTTGCCTGTTGTCCTATTCCCTTAACCCTAATTAACACTTGTGTGCTCCTCTGGGGATAGCTAATAATCTAATAATTATACTACCTAGCCAACTTTGTGAAATATCACCTCAGAGGCGTTTTACAATATTAGTAAACAACTTTAGTTTGTCATCGCAGAACAGGTGATCAGTGGCGTGCACAGAAGTTTTTAGGGCAGGCAGTAGGACAAACAGTGAAGTAATTGTAAACATTACCCCAGACAACAAACACCCTTCGTGCAAGTTTTCGCTAAGAATGGCTAAGCTGCTGGCAGTGCTGACTGTAGCCGATGGTGGTTCGGATTACCAATGTAATTGAAATCCCCAGCACGGGAAATGATAATATCATTTTTTTTTAGCTTGTTATAAAAACAAGAAAGATAATAAAACATTTATTATTACTAAATCATACCAAATATCCAAGCTTTATGTATACATATTACCAGCCAATTACTGGATATATATTTTTTCCTCTAAATAAACACACAATATTTTGAAAGAAGCCAACTTGATGTTTTCATTATTTCGTTAGTAAAGTTGTTCTTATTAATAGATGTACCAACAGATGGCACTGATTGCTACATTTTCTGCCATTTCCGAAAAACGCTGCCTTCTAGACACTAACACAAAAGAGTCGTCCTTTGACGCTCATTGCGCACACATAACTTTTAAATGTTTAGAATAGAGTCAGCATTTAAATGTGATGTTTACGTCATTTTGCATGCTTAGTTCCTGCCTTTGAAACGTTGTAGTGGCACGAGCGGCGCTGCGTTGCGTGGTTGGTACATTGCACGTATTTTTTAAAATGACGACTATTTCACGTAATAATTTTATGCTTTTTAAAATATTACTCACTGTAGCGATTTGAAAGAAAACTGATTCACCAATTTATTATGTGATTGTCACCAATTTACGTAAAGCCTTTCGAGTCCCAGGCCCCGGGCAGGCTGCAGCGGTGAGGCAACTGTTAAGTGTTTAAAAATTGGTATTGTTTCATTTTTAAACAGGTACTCGTGTTGTTTGAACGCGTTTTATTCTATAATAACATGTTTGTGTTTCTTTTTGCTTACAGATACTGAATGTGATGTATTTCACCAGATGGGTGTAACCGTGCTCCGATGAGGAAAAACTAAGGTAATTTTAATTGTGCCTATTTTTGTGTTTGTACGAATTTTTCGAGGTTGCGTTTTTTCACACAACTTGTAAGTAAAACAATTTTTGTATTAACAGATGGTGAGTTCACATTTTTTGTGTACCTTGCCTCATGGCAGCCATATTTAGGCAATTGCGATGGCCGATATTCTGATCTCTTCATAGATACTTCATACTTGCTCAGATGAAAAAATGAGCAAATCTTTATAGATAAAAATTAATGTTTGTCTGTCTGCCTGTCCTCGATTTTGTCGAAAATTACTCTACCGGTTTGGCTGAGAATATCACAGTTTGTTCTTATTAGTGCCGGGAAGGTTTAGGGAGGAGTTTGAATGAAATCCAATATGTAAAACTGTTGCTATAATATACCACTCTGGTTAGCCACGGATTACATATTCAAAAGAAGAAGGTTTGTTTGTGTAGAATATTTAAAAATGGAAAACACAAGTAGGTACCTACTTAAGAACTCTATTATTTAGATATATTTTGAAAAAAATAAATGTTTGGAATGAAATAAAATTTTCAAATTAATGTTCTTTTTTTCCTTCTTTAGAGATAGTAATACTCGTTACTTTCGCTGTTAAATCAATGATGGCGTCCAAACGTCAAGCACGAATTCACAATGTCGTAACTTTATTAAAAAAATATATATTAAAATCCCGAGCAAGGCCGGGTACAAATCAGCTAGTAAATAATAAATAAATGGTTAATTTTTCTGAGCGACTTTTAGTAACTAAGATCACCTCAATGGCGCTATTTCTACTAGTATTTCAATATCTGGTGTTTCTTTGATTTATTTTAGGGCGATAGACCTGGGTATGTACTGCATAAGTTTTTTTTTCTATTTTAGTATTCTGACATGTCATTGTAAGTATAATTTAATGGGGATTATTTGGTTTTTTTACAAAATTTCGTTCTGTTGAGTTATTAAATGTTTTAATATGACTTTTTTTTGATAAACTTGAATAACAACTTTTTGCCACCATTTTGTATTTTTTAAAGGTTAGTTTGTGACATAAGTATGTGAATGTAAGTAAGTCTAAAGTTACGGGGTTTGAAAAAGAGAGTACGAAACCTACGAAAAGTAGTTGTGAATGATGTTGATGTTGGAGCAGGTCAATGAGTTTGTGTATTTCGGAAGTATGTTTACGAGAGACGGAAAGACTGATAGGGATATTGAAAGGAGGGTGAATGCAGGAAACTCCATTAACAGAGGACTGAACGCGGTTGGCGCTAACAAAAAGTTGTACAAAAAAAACAAAGCTAGCAGTCCACAATGGAGTGCTGATACCAACCCTGATGTATGGCAGTGAGGCATGGAACTGGCAGAGGAAGGAAGAAAGTAAATTGAATGCTGTAGAAATGAGATCTCTGAGGCGAATGTGTGGTAAAACCTTGTATTTACGTATGAAAAATGTTGAGATTCATAAAGAATGCAAGGCTGAACTAAGCGTAATGAGCAAGATAAGAAAGGGACGCTTAGATGGTTTGGGCATGTAGAGCGAATGAACGAAGAAAAAAGTGTAAGGAGAATATATGACGCGAATGTGAATGTAAAAAGAAGCCGGGGACGCCCGAGGAAGACTTGGCACGTTCAAGTGAATCAAATACTTGAGTCGGGCCATGTCATACGTCGGAATAGCAGAAGAGAATGTATTAGACGATGTTTTAATGTGAATGAAGCGAAAAGTGTATGCCAAGATCGAGTTGTATGGCAGTCCATCCTCACTGCCCATCCCTGCGGAGATACAGCTTGATGGTTACATAGTTACATAGATTAGTTAGTTTGTGACATTATCGCTACCTATTGCATTTGAAAATGACGTTCTATTTTTAGTTTACACTTTAGGTATTTAGAATTCTTGAAAAAAACATTCAGCTTCATTATCTGCTTACAAATTCTTTCCTCGAATCGCTGACTGAAACCCCCAGCGCCTTTCCAAGAGCAATACGCCGCTGACATACTCGTAGTGTTAAAATGCTTTAACCAAATAATCTCATAAGATAATCGAGATGAAAAATATAAAACATTCCTAGCTCGGTTAGTACCTAAGGACACATTGTAAAACATCGGTTTCATCTTACTCCATAAATTCCGGTTCCCTCTTCGCTCTCGCTGCTTCTAAATTCATCGTATTGATCTTCACTTTATTATCCCTTCACCCTGTCAAATCTCATTAAGTCCCGACTGTACTCTTCCATCAGAGCCATCTATCACCCAATCTATTCGTTCTGTCCTGATTGGCATGTGTCGATCCTACCAAACTATATTCTGTATGTACGAGTATTACACTGCACATTCTTATTCTTTCTTATTTATTTATTTGTAAGTATACTAGCTGATGTATACCCGGCCTTGCTGGGGATTTATTTTTGGAATAAAGTTATGAAGTTGTGAATTCTTGCTTGTCGTTTGGGTGTCATAATTGATTTGACAGCGAAAGTAACAATCTCTAAACAATGTAACATTCATTTGAAAATTTTATTTCATTCCAAACACTTTTTTTTAAATATATCGAAATAATAAGAGTTCTTAAGTAGGTACCTACTTGTGTTTTCCATTTTGAAAATATTCTACCCAAACAAGTCTTCTTCTTTTGAATATGTAATCTGTCCCTAACCGGAGTGGTATATTATAGCAACAGTTTTACCTATTGGATTTCATTCAAACTCCCCACTAAACCTTCTCGGCACTAATACGAAGAAACTGTGATATTTTCAGTCAAACCGGTAGAGTCATTTTCGATAAAATCGAGGACAAACATTAATTTTTATATATAAAGAAGATTTTAATTACAGATTTTGTGTGTAGGCACGTTACAAATTATCTTTCAGGTGTAAACGTATTGATCGACTCTTTGGGTTTAGTCTATTGCTAGGACGTGGATCCTATCTGTACTTTTTCTATTTCGACCGATAAGTGGATCGAAAAATGTACCACAAACAATATGGCGTCTTGTTTTATTGTTCGTCAGTTAGATTATTCCTTCAAAGCTACATATTTTATTATTTAAATTACATTTAGACCTGAAAATATCCGCATTGTCATTTATATTCTTAGCTTTGACAAAGTTCATGACGCCAGAGTTTTTTTCTGCTTCAGTTTTTTTTACGGCCTTGATGGTCGAGGGGTAAGGCTCTCGACTAGGAATCCGAAGGTCTCTGGTTCAAATCCCGGTTTGCGCAAGTAAATTTTATTTGATTAATTTGTGCTGTTTCACAATTAATTCATTTAAAAATAATATGTAGTATATTTGCCCACGTTCCAAAGTAGAAGATACCCTCAGTATCGCCCTGGTGAAAGACCACCATTCAGAATTGGAACGTTGTTTGGAATGGCTTTTAGCCGTGTTTGGTTACCAGATCTGAATAACCAGGTATTGTTACACCTTCCTCTTCCCCTTGTCCTTCCCCTCCCGAATACCTTCAGCCTCACAACATTCCTCAATTGGGGATTTCATAGTCTCATTGGCTCCAGACGGTTGGGAGCAGTTGGGACTCTTGTGGGGTATTCATGTAAAAAAGTAAACGGTTGTTCTGATCTATATAAAAACAAGTCGTTAGATTGTGGGCGTGTCCGTGTCTCCGAAGTAAGCTAAAATAATCCCACACTTGTAAAATCGATCAAACATTTTAAAGTATCGACTTCTTTGTTGAACAGGTGATTAATTTCTTTATCATAGGAGTCGAAGGGTATTAAGTAATCTAGGGATATCACTTTTAAAAAATATTTTCAAGGTGCAAAGTACGATTATTTTCCGAGATAATTATTAGGTAATAATCAATATTTTGAATAATGAAATAAAAATGTATCAAGATTGCCAAAAATAAATAAACTAAAATTGAATACAAAAAAGACAAAATATGTAATCATTGGACATAAGAACACATGCAACGAAACCAAAATAAAAATCGATGGTGAAATTATTGAAAATATTATTGATATGAAATACTTTAGACACAAAACATATCTTTAATAAACACAAATATATCAAAAAGAAAATTGGGAAGATTTCTTTTTTGAAAAGAATTCCAGAAAGACGATTACTTATTATTGTCTACCACAGTATATTATTGCTCCACATTTTAACTACTGCTCAACGATACTTTACTTGTGTAACGACAGAGAACAGAACCAATTACAAATACTACAAAATAGAGCAATGCGAAATAGATATTCAAAGTAGCTAGTAGCATGTTAGAGGAATTAAATCGGATAACAGTGAAACAAATGCTTACATTGAACGCAATCATTTTTATACATAAAATAAGAAACAGCTTGTTACGAAAATATTTTTCCAACAATATTATTTACAACACGGACATTCACAGTCATAATACAAGAACATGTAAATAAATTAGCCAATACGCAAAACAGTATATTTTATAAAGGGATGAAATGTTATAATGCTCTGCCCGTCCCATTCAAAATTACACCAATAAATAAAATTTAAATAATCATTGAAGAAGATAATATTAACACATCGCAAATGAACCACGAAACCGAAAAAACAACAGAAATCAAAAAGATTCCAGTCGCATCTGGGACTCGAACCCAGGACCTCTACCTATACGGGGTAACCACTTAACCAACTTAGCTAATGAGACCAGTTCAATTTACGTCATTTTCACTGATATCATACTTCAAGTTCAAGACTTGTTAATATTATCCTCCATTTTTATAAATTCCATATTATTGGCTGCTATCTTTATGATGATTGTAAAGTTTCACCCCGAACTCAATTGCAATCGGAATAGAGTCTCGGATATACCTACCCGATTTTTATTTATATGAGACATCTATTGACTTATGTTACAAGTCTGGAAAGAAATATTCAATTAATTTTTTATAACTTATTGATGTTTGTAAACCTCATTGTAATATTTAATCATTGAAGAATATAATATTAAAACATCCCAAATGAACCACGAAACCGAAAAAACAACAGAAATTAAAAAGATTTCAGTCGCATCTGGGACTCTAACCCAGGACCTCTACCTATCCGGGGTAACCGCTTAACCAACTTAGCTAACGAGACCAGTCCATTTTACGCCATTTACACCGATATCATACTTCATGTTCAAGATTTGTTAATATTATCGTCCATTTTTATAAATCCCATATTATCTATTGATTTTCTGTTCAGTCAAGTCATTTTTAGTAAGGTCTTAACTATTAGCTTGTAGTTGGTTTTTTTAGACACTCTTTTCATATCACCGAACCAATATATTCAACCAACTTTGAATAGACAAACATCCAAAAGTGTTATTATTATCTACCTTTCATTTATAACATTTACCCAGAACGCTGAACAGAAAATAAATAGAAGTGTCATGTAAACCGATTTCAAACAAAACAACAGATGTCGCCAATTAAGAGGAACTGTCTGTTTCATACATAACTTAATTTTGGATTTGAGGCAAAATACCCATCCAAACTGAATGTCATATTTGTTTTATTAAAGGTTTAGTTAATATCTAATACGAATGAGAAGTATTTTATTTATTTTTGTTTTAAACTATATATATATATATATAGTATAGGCCATGAAAAAAAAAACATAAATTTTCATAATTTTAGAGACTACTTAGAAAATTATTTTCGGGTTTATCGTCTTTAAAAAAAAAACTATATCTAATTTTGCTATCTAAATATGATTACGCAAATAAAAATATAAAAATAAATCATTTAAAAAAAAAACATTTTTCGGGTTACACTAAATTATGTTCGGCAAATTTGTGTTCAAGCTTAAATTTTTAGTTTAATTTGAAGTCCACCATAATGCTTATTTTAATATTTTTTAGTAGACGGGATAAAACTTTTTTTTACATACCCCAAATAATTGTTAAATGTGCATCTAAAGTCGCGAAAAATCAATTCCTTTTATGGCCCATATTTCATAATGTAAAACAAAAATAAATAAAATACTTTTAATCCGTACTAGATATTTACTATACTTTTTGATGAAAAAACTATCATTAGGTTTAGGTGAGTATTTTGGCCTCAAATCCTAAATTAAGTTTTGTATGAAACAGGCCGCGCAGCCGTTCCTCTTAACATAAGAGAGGCAGACAGGTCATAGAAATTGATTATTTTTTTCAAAAACGATTTTTTATGTTTAAAGATGTTTGGTCAATTTCACCCGAAGTCAGGTAAAATTGAGTTTGCTTTGAACACACAGACACGCCCACAATCCACTTCTGTTTGTTTCTCTCTTCAATTACCATAAAGTACCTACACAAGTTCCTCCTACGATAACCTTGCCGATGTCATCTGTCCTGATGATGGACACTGTAACATTGTCTGAAACACTGGGTAAAGGAGGAGGAATCGCAACACGGCATAATATCCCAAAAAACTATTCAAGCGTATACTTTTGGCCGTGAAAATCTGAAATCACATTGCAATACAATTTTCAATCTGACTCACGGCTTTTAAGACCACTCTATTCTAAACTTATTCAGTTCATTGTCGTTTCGCGACACCATTATAACAGAGCAAGTTGTTTGTGTTTATACACACTAATGATTCAATACACGTATCGGTTAGTTGCGACAGCGGCTGTGGCAAGTGCCCCGCGCCGATAGCGCCCCCGGGCAGGCCGAATCCGCGATCACCGCACTGACCGTCTCGTCCTATGGTGGTTTCTAATACGGTAATTCATTTACAGGGGAAAGTAACCTTTTTTCAAAAAATAGTATTTTAGGACTAATTAAAAAAATCACAGTTACTCCACACAGGAGACCCTGAGGGACATAATTTCTCTCTAGCCTATGTCATCTCTGGGGATGCTGTGTAGACGTATAACGCTATATAATGTTCTACTCACCCCGTTCATTTTAGATATCAATAAGAGCAATCATGAACATCCTTATTAAAAGAAGGAGAACACGATCGGCTAACTGCATAGATCTCTAGGAGCTAACTTCAATCTTCGTTCGACAGTACCACAGCACAGACTGTTCCACAGCACAACAACCATTTCGAGGCAACCATGGAAATCATACGTAAATAATACCACACTTACGTTTCATAATCATTTTGAAAATCTAACCTAATCTAATCTTTTTGCGGCAGAGAGGTATATACTTTTCGTATTTTTCTTTCTCTCGATTGTAATAGCCCAGTGGACGTAAATGTATCTTTACTATAAACTAGAAAATCTGTGTGCTAATGGACGCAGTAAAAACAGTCCAACAGTGAGCTCTGGCGTTATGGATCTGCTTCAAGGCTCCTTAACTCGTGAAAAATATGACGTTACTACCTGAAAGTAGTTGCGATAGCCTAGACATTTCTGTCGGAAAAAGCATTTCAAATTTCATGAAGCTAGTAGAACTCACAGTTATAGAAATTTTTGTATTGTTTTTGATTTTATTGTATGACAGATTTCTCATACATTTACAGTACAAGATTTTTTTATTTTAACATTCTCAACATTTGTGTAGATATGTATACAAAAAAGTTCCAGGGTTAGCAGTTTTGTACCATTTAAATATCTGCGGGCCCTGTACACTGCACTATACGCCCAGCTTCCGAGAGGCTAATTTTATCTACTCATGTATACGATTTACGAGAGATAAGTTTTGTTGTTCGAATTGAAAACACAACCACCCTGCTTCAACTATCTTTATTTTATTTATTCACACACTATAACAATAAACGCATTATCAACTCGTTCGCATACCCCAAATTGCCACCCACTGCACAATATGCAATCAAAGCTGTTATACAACTTAACAATTTGATTTCATCTCTCGGCCTCACTTTCGTTTGTGCAAATATCAAATGTGATATTATTATTTCATTCACAGTTCAGATTCACACCGGTCCCGGTCCCGTCATCTCGGTGAGAAAAAACTCGACACCGCCGGTGGCTGATTGATTTCCTAACAGTATTTATCTTACTCTTGTCTTCTCTTCTGGTATTATGGTAATGCGAGAAGAATTGTTGAATTAAACCCGCCATTGTGATGAACGTACCGTGTCGCTAATTCATTATGCGATTCTCAAAACAATATAACCTTTGAAAATGTTATGATATTTAATAAGTTTATCGAGAATCTAGAGAGAGCACTAGAATACTTCCCAACCTTCCTCTTTCTCATCTCATTTCTTTCCCACGGATATTAGACGCCAGATGGCTTATGAAGAAGTCAAAATTTATGGTCGTAACACAAAAAGCTTCTAAACACTAGAATCTCTCAAATAAGAATTTAAAAAAAAAAACTAAAAGGATTATATAAATAAAATAAAAAAACATGTTTAGTACTTACATAACTAACTTTCTCCGCAGGAGTAGACAGAGAGGACGGACCGCCAAACAACTCGATCTTGGCATACACCTCTCGCTTCATTCACATTCATACAACGTCTCATACATTCTCTTCGTTATTCCGTCATGGCCCGAGTATTTGATTCACTTGATCGTGCCATGTCTTCCTCGGACGTCTCCATCTTCTTCTCCCATTCACATTCGCGGCATATATTCTTCTTACACTCCTTTCTTCGTTAATTCGCTCTACATGCCCGAACCATTTAAGCGCCCCTTTCTTAATCTTGCTCATTACGCTTACATCAGCCATGCATTCTTTACGAATCTCAACATTTTTCACACGATCACACATGGTTTTACGACACATTCGTCTCAGAGTTTTCATTTCTACAGCATTCAGTCTAGTTTCATCCTTCCTCTACCAGTTCAATGCCTCACTGCCATACATAGTACTTTCATACCTACTATTATTAAAATGTAAACAATTTTGTTAGTCATATATAATAAATATCTTTTAAAGAAGCAAATACATTAATAGCCCTGTCCGCACACCGCGCTCCCGGCGTTCGAGGCAGGTCCAACAAATTTTTTTTAGAAGTGAAAAGGACAAACTAAATCAAATGAAACACTCAAACTTTGTTTAAACCACATTTATTGTATACGCCTACCGGTTTCGGAACAACCGTTCCATCCTTAGGGCAAGTGTATACTTGGATGGGACGGTTGTTCCGAAACCGGTAGACGTATAAAATAAATGTGGTTTAAACAATGTTTGAGTGGGAATTGAAATTAAAACACTTTTGTACTTTCTTCCACTTATTTATTTTCACCAGGACCGGTTTCATCCTACTACGGACATTTTCAGACTGGTAGTTGACATTCTTATGCTACGGTATTTATACAAACTTAGGCAGGGTTACACAACATTGTATCTATATCATGAATGTTTCTATTTTGTTAATTTAAGGTATTGTAAAAAAAAAAAAAAAAACATTTTTTTTTATTTTTTATAATAATAAAAATTGTTAATTTAAGGCACATATGGGTAACTATAATGTTTAATATTAAAATTATGAAATGTTTGAGTGTTTCATTTGTTTATAATGGATAACCACAAAGTGATAGCTTCATACAATAGTATAAATCAATTGTGACCGTAATAATATTTCGGCCCTTCACATTAATCTTCATCTATTTCTTGGTGTTTGCTTGAACTTGTCGCACGCCTCGCGGACTCAGAACGGAGCTTTTCAATAATAACATAATTTTACTACCATTTTAAGCCTCCGAATTTAAAGTGTCTATGAACATATAACAAACTTCCCTTGAAAACTTGTTTTTATGCACTTAATATGTTATTTTTTAAGATAATCACTATTCAGATATATATTTGAAAATGTAATTATATGAAATTCCCTCCTTAGAAAAAAAACATGGTATGTTCCGAAAAATATAATTAACGCATGTAGCTTTTATTTAACACGCTATATGCATGAAAAATAGTTACAGCGTTTCTTTAAATGCTACTTATTTTATTTATTTATTTCACAAATATTTCAAAATTATAACATAATACATGATATACATGATTTTTTTTACTTGTTATTATTCTACTCTCCATAAGTTGAGATCCAGTAGCTCGTGGTTATGGGAGGATTATTTACAAACATAAGGTAAAATGAATACGTAGTTAGAGTAGGTGATATGAAATTAAAATTAAAAACTTATTAAATAAATACAAACGTAAATCAACAAAACACTTTTAGACTAATAATAATAATTAACCAAATAGTAATGTCAGTAGTCTTGAGATTTTTGCTTACGTCGTGTTTTATTAAATCCATCGCTCGCTTGCTCCCTAAGCACTCTTTATATTAGCGTCCTCCATATTTCTTACTTATTAACATACCTCCCTTTCAAACACTGTTTAGTTTGAAGTCAATAATCAGTTAATTATCGGCGCTATAATCTTTTGAGAGTTCTGATCGGAACTGTAGGAAACATCGTCTCTCCCGCTGTCTCCCACCAGTTGCTACATCTCCGCAGCGGTACAGCGTTTGCTCCACATCGTCCAGCCACCATAGATTAACAGTAGTTTTCCATCTCCGCAAACAACGGTCTCTGCCTACGCACTCTCTCGAATTAGTCAGGAATGTATCAACGAATAATTTCTTTCTTGCTTCTGTTTAAAATCCACATTAATTGCAGATTCTTGGGATCAGACAACAAAAATCCCAATCACCGTTACAACCAGTGGCGGATTTCTCTAACGCACGTTTGTGCAGAGAACTCCCATAAAAGAAGATGAGAAAGTAAAACAAATATCTATCATAATTTTACCACACTTTAAACAGCGCGCCATTCAAATTCGGTGCAAAAAAATTCACCCGTCCGTATAGGAATACTGTCTGAGAGCGAGTCCGAAATGAATTCCATAATGTGCGTTGCGAATTGAGCGTTTATGGGGCTTTCTGTCCTAAGAAATGCTTCACACATAGGCATTCTCGTGCTCTCGGCTGGAAACCGTGTCGAGCGTGAGCTTCGGAATCTATAAGACGACCGTTTGTGCAGCTATATGAAGATTTGCTAACACGTTTGTACGGAATAGTATTTTGCAAAAATGAGAAGTAGTTTATAAAATATGTTATTTACCGAAGATGATATTTTTTATATAAAAAAAAACGATCAGTAAAGTTTCTTACGTAAATTGTGATTTTCGTATATAAAACTATTTTTTGTAACCTACGACATTAAATTAGGTATTCATTATCCACGGACGTTTTAATGAATCGCCGAATTGTTTCTTGTTGTTCGGTCGCTTATTTCTGGTGAGGTGATACTATAATGAAAATAAATTAACTTAAAATTATTTTGTATTCACCACTTTATTAATATACACATATTTCTTCATCGGGAATATTTAGGCTGTCGTACGCAAGATTACCCTCTCCGTACCGCACACCTCCCCAAACCAAATGGACGACGGTTTGAAGGTGTCGAGTCTCCGTCTGTGTGGGCTGCCTACTCCATTTGATGTAACTCTTTGCATTATTCTCGGTATTGCTAGAAAATTAAAGTGATTCTATTTCGACCCAGTAATTGTTCACGTACAATATTAAGTGTAATATAGTTGTTTTCACCCTATTCTAAACGGTAATGAAGCTTTACGAGGAAACATAAACAGTTCTGTTAACATTATTATAGTTCTGTTTACGCTTGAACTTAAAATTTGCAGAACGGTGCACATTCGAGTGTAAATTGAAGTTTTCATTATTCCGCACGGAAATAGAGTTTACAGCATAGATTGGTTGATAGTTTCGTGCCTACCACATACATGCAATCATATTATAGTCGGTAGATTGTATAGAGTGCCAAGGTCCGTATTTTTATGTAACGACATCAAGAGCTAGGTAATTATTTCTCACGTAGCCAGTGGGACTTGTTTATAAATATAGCTAACGCCATTTCAAGCATCTTTTCCAAATGTTGGTCTCTGCATTACCATTAAGAAACTATACAAGTAGAAGAAATTTGTACTACTTTAGTATTATGCTTATGATTGTGAACCCGCGACCTCCGTGAATTCCTCACATTTTCCTTGATTTTTTGTTCACATAAAAAAATATAAAACAAAGAACTTCAAAATTGGTTGTGAAATATGTTTTGTTGAGTTGTCATATTGATCTTTAATGATTGCAGCTTAGATTTCCGTTCGCCAATAGTAAGTTTATTAATTTCGCCATGTTTTTGTTTATAATCTCTTTACTGCGTTGTCTTTTATTAGAATGAAGAAGTCCAAATTTTCCTATTCACTCTGGAACCTTCTGTTCTCATCTTTAAGTTTTATTTTCTTTTGTCCAATTCGTCTTCCATCCACTATGAATAAATTATCTCGACCAGACCACAGAACGCACTTAATAATAACAATAATAATAATTGGATTACTTTTATAGCGTCGTTTTTGTGAAAAATCACCTCAAGGGCGCTGTACAAATATTACTTCCTATTCTTTATCTAATTATGTACAAACAGATACAGAAAAACATACTTACCTGGCAGGTCGCTTCAGATGAACACAGTTTTATTAGAAAATGTAAGAGATGATATGATTATTACGGTTGCTATTTTATCCCCCTTTTCTATTGATGTTTCATTTATTAGAAGATTGGTGGCACAAGAAGAGTTGGTATTTATTTTAAATATTTGTAATTTTTATGACTGCAGAATATTTATAAAATGTCCTTAAAAAGCGTAATAAGTTTTTAATAGTTGTTCTTTTACGCATTTAGTTATTTACAGTGCTGCGGGCTGTGGACGCATTTGCGCACTGATACGTGATTATTTTTTTACTTATTCTATAAGTGACTTTAGGTAAGCAATTTACGTGTGTATTTCTTCAATTTATGGATACGATTGTCTGAAAAGATGAGTTTTGAGTTTTTTTGTGACTAACACGAGTAAACAATACAAACAGTTCCTTAAAAATTGTACGATTACTTGATTGGTCAATGCTCCAGACTATGGCTGTCTCACTCTCACTATTATATTGCCGGCATAACAAGTATGGCTCAAAATAAATAAAAACTCCCATCGATAGTCCGAGGTCCAATAACAAGAATGTTATAATTTTACAAAATATAATATAAATGTTTTTATAATTTTTTTTTGTACGAATACCAAGTCCAGAACATAGAGAGTTGAAAACTTCATTTTGGGCCGCAAAAATCTTAAATTGGGCCGCAGGTTGGGCACGCCTGACTTAAACCTTCGATTAAATTTTAGATTGTGCAATACTTTTACAAGCATTTGGTCGCTAGTGTAGAGGACCGTTAATAGTGTGTCATTATTTGAGACTCAAACTGGCCTCTCTCTATTGCTGTCCATTAATTTACCATTGCTTCTGTCATATCATTTCTTTCAACACTTTCATCTATATCGCATCGACCTTTACATCTTTATATGGACAAAACAAGAGAAATATGGCATGGAAGCGTACCGACTGTCGTCCACCTCGACCAAACTGCACGGACCATCACAAACTTTAACAAGATACGAAGCGCCCTTGAGGTGATTTTATTCACTTAACGGCGCTCAGAAAAATTTACCATTTATGCAATGAATGGTGTATAGGTAGAAACAATGACGGGGCGCCTCTGTTCGTAGATGAAAGCAGCAGTAGTATTGATAACGGTGTTGACCACGCTTGCGGTGCGCTCGGTGCAATAGATTGCTAGGCTTAAGTGGTATAATAATGATTGGATTATTTCTATAGCGCCGTTTTCGTGAGAAAATCGTTTCTTCCGTGTTTATATTTTTTATGTAAAGTCAGTTATTGCTGAACATAACTCGACTCCTGTCTTAAAATGTTGCAATTTTTGCACTATTATTGTGAACGTGTTCTTTTTGTATCGCTGTGTATATACTGTATAATATTTTGTAATTTTATTAGATTAATATGTATCTAAGGAGAACTGTGGGAGTAATATTAAGAATAAGCAAGAATGTATGTAATATGTTAAGAATGTGTAAATAGAATATGAAAGGAGCACTGAAGGAATACCACTGAATGGAATTAATTAATCACTGTTTTTAAGTTTACTATAGTAAATCGCACTTAAAGTGAAATAACACAATACTGCTTTGTTATTATTATTATATTTAAGACTTCTATCTAACAACTAACTACTGAGACTTATAGTAACTAGTGACTTAAAACTAATACTTATTTATGACCAAGTGGGTCAATTCACAATACTGTAATGGTTCATGGTCTATCTCCTTTGTTTCTATTATCTATGATTTTGCCTGTCATTGCCGAACAACTAAGTTTTGGCGGTCAGCAGCCATCGTCACTAACTGTCCAAAAGCAAAACCGGTTAGCAGGCCGGTGCTGGCGGTCAATCGCCACTGGCACCTGACGAAAGGGAAATGGTAGTAGGTCAACCAGTTTTTTATATTACCGGTTTCCAGCTCTAGCATTTTTGATTCGGCGCTGTTATAACGGTCAATCATAGATTCTAATCAATTGTATTTATTTTGGATACGAGTAAATTTGTGATGGAAGATTGATTATTGTTATAAAATTTCTCTCGAGGCATTCCTGAAGATTAGAATTACAATTTCTAGGGTGAGAGGAATGAGGTAAGTAGCAATGGGGAATGGCAAAGCATGGTATCGGGCGCCCGAGCGGCGAAAGAAATACAGGTGGTAATACTAATAATATTATTTGAATGATTTATGTAGCACCCTTTTTGTGAAATATCACCTCAAGGGCGCTGTACAAATATTTTTTTCCAATGCTTTTATCTTATCTTATCATTAACTATAGACAATCTATTATTACAACTCTTTTCTAACAAATTGCATTCTCATCGATCTGCAATACCAAACTATATGTACGATGCATTTGACCAATGAACGTGATTCCGCGCCAAAATATACAAGTCATTAATTTTATGTACAGGCAGATGATATTATTATACAGGACAATATTTAGCGAAATTTAGATACGGTTTTGCTCGCAGAGGACATACTATTGGAAAACACATGTTATTGGCGATACTATTTAATCCTGGTATTTATTTTAATAATTATTTATATTCTTGCTCGAATTTTTCAAAGGAAAAACATATTTTATGATGTGTGGGGTACAGTACACGAATTTGATTAGAATTTATCTTGCTGAATGTTATTCGTCCCTCGATAAGAAACATATTGAAGTGTGAGACTTCGAATGATGATACTAAGTCGATGCAATGGGAAGTAATGCAAAATCATGTGTTTTCGGTTTGAGTATTTGATGGCCAAGAAATATCATAGATGTTTTAATTAAATACTGCAAGTAGAACGCACCTTTGCCTTTCGTTTAATCGTCCATTATTTTTGGTGTCTTTTTCAAAGCCTAGAAAAAAATTTATTACCTGACCTAAAAAAAAAATTTGACGCGCAAAATCTCCTATTTACGGAACCCCTTTTCCGATATTGTCGTATTGTTCATTGTGACAAATTAAGTTTTTTTAAATATGACCGTAAAACATTTTAATAACTATGCCTGAGCTGTACAAAATAAAATAAAAACACGCATTTTGGTGATGTTTTTCTACGTAAATCGAAACATGCGGCCGATGTTAAGCGGGAATTTCAACCTTGTCGCCTCCTGCATAAGGAGCGCGTGATTTCGGTGTAATTTTACCAAGTGCTATGGCCTTAATAAAATAAGTTTATAATTATTTGTAACTTTTCCATTTTTGATTTTAGGGCGGTTCATCGATTACATTCAGTCGGTACTGAAGAAAATATAATACATAATTATTTGGTCTTTTCTATCACTGAATGACTTTTATTGCTTAAAAGTTACAAAAATAGACAATGGATACATAATACGTAAGTTTACAAAAACTCACTCAGTGATACATAATACAAATAGAAGCAAGAAACTCAAGAGACAGGTGATGCAAAAATATAATTAGCCCAATCATTCTACATATATAAAATGGGTACAAGTGCTATTATGTCTTGTAAAGTCGATATTAGTTCCCAGTTAGGCTGATTGCCTGTTCCAATAAACCAAATTCTCTAGTTATGCGTGGTGTAATATTCTGTAATTATTTTTTTTCTTCCATCTATCTACTAAGTGTGTTATGAATAAAGTATGAATAAATTAATGTTATTATTTTTTTAATTTCCGAGTCTCCTCTACCCAACCGGTGTATTGGACCGGTGTATGACGTTTTGCAGGTTTTAATGTATATTTCTAAGAGGATTTTATTATATACTAGCTGATGTGTACCCGGCCTTGCTTGGGATTACTTTTTTTTTTTTTGAAATTATGAATTCAAGCTTGTCATGCGGTAATTGATTTGACAGCGATCTACTATCTCTAAACAAAGAAACAAAAAAAAAATCATTTGAAAATTTTATTTATTTCCAAACATTTATATTTTCATATTATTTTCTAAATAAAAAAGTTCTTAAGTAGGTACCTACTTGTGTTTTCAATTTTCAAAATATTCTACCCAAACAACCAGAGTGGTATATCTATGGGCTAACGTAAATAAAATATGGCGTGTTCAATGTTTTTCATACTAATTTTAAAACGTTCAACCACCGGTTTATACATTGGATTTCATTCAAACTACTTTCTAAACCTTCCCGGCGTTAATAAGAATAAACTGTGCTATTTTCAGCGAAACCGGTCGAATAATTTTCGAGAAAATCGACGACAGACTGACAGACAAACACTATTTTTTTTATATATATATATAGACTAGCTGAAGTACCCGGCATTGCTTGGAGAAGGGATGTACACATAGTTCCACATTTCTTCAGACTGATTGGTGGATGGTTTGAACACTCGGCTATCATGGAGAGCATTTATTTCCGTGTTCCCGATGGTTATCTCCGTCACCGACAGCATAGACTGTTTTATTTCCCAGCCTGCAGGACCAACTTGCTATAATGGTCGTGTCGGTGGGGAGGGCAATCTTGTTTATCAGAATCAATTCGGCTATTGATATATTTAACATCAACGAAGCTGTTTTTAACCCGCAAGCTTTGTTGCTGCTGGTATAAAATGTATCTATTTTTAATTTACTTTATATGCCATTATTAATTCTTGCTGTATAATGTTTATGTACTTATATTAATACAATTACGTTACAAATGTATTAAATCGCTAAATTTAAAGGTTTTAAAAAATATTTGATTTTGAATGTGGCTATAAGCAAAGAAAATTTGAACAAACCTAAAAATGATGTGAAATCGTACAGATTTTCATTAATTGGTTATGTAGTTAACGTTATTTCTGGTTACATCAGCGACTCCCCAACGTAATTACTGGACCGGTTTAAATTCTCCATTAACTGGAACACGTCTCCAATTAAATCCGTTTTACAGTCGACCGCCGCTTTTGGGCACAACCGGTCGATATAATCATTTTATTATTATTTATTTTGGATTACCCACCACTCACCACTCCGTGTTCGGCGCAGTGCCAGTGGTCCAGTATTTTATATTTTTTGCTTGTCTTGTAACAATAAATTTATTTTGTATGGTGGGTGGATTTTGTAAGGAAAGTATAATATTAATAGAGCTTAGCTTTTAAATGTGGGGAAACATCACAACGATGAATTTTATTACTAAAACTGTTGTACCATGTTAGGACGTTGCAGAGTGCTAGATACTCGTGCATTTAGAATCGAAACTTTGCTTCAAATGACTTTAGCCGTGGTTTGGTGACCGGGAGGCCTATTCTGGTTCTTTTCAAGGAAAAATCCTTATCATTTTCCTTTGGCTTAAATACTTCTTGCTTAACTGTGCGGTTTCGGTTCTCTCGGATGACTGCTGTCATACAGCAAATTTAAAAAAAAAAAAATTTGCGGTAACTCCAGACAGGATGCTTTCAGGGAAATAATTTCCCTCAAAGCCTATATCGTCTTTGGAGATGCTGTGTGGGGGGTCTTTTAGAGGATAGGAAGGAGTGAACACGGGTCTTGAAGAGACCCATTTTGTAGGAGGGAGGAAACACAGAGGCCGGCATATCATTCCATAGCCGAACTGTTGAACACAAGAACAAGTCGTAGAAGCGTTCCGTTGTCATGTGACAAATGTCAACCGTGTCAAATGTTGGGCGCGCGTTTGACGTGTTTCCCGACTATGCACCGATTCCGAAGGGATCAATGACGCCAGTTCCTCGGAGCATCTTCATTAAAATACCGGTAGAACGAGGACATCATTCCCACCTGACGTCTGTGCTCCAAACCTTACAATCCGTTTGTTAAAATAGCGGAATCTTATCAGTCGATTTACCAAGAGTTAGAATAGTAGTAGAGATGATATGAAATATAAATGTAACAATTAGTGTACTAAGACAGAGTTTTGCAGTGTTGCACTCATTGACCTCAGAAATAGTAACTAACGTACCATTTGGACGTCTGGATGCAAAGGTCACGTATTACCCAGTTTGATACCAGCCTAGTTCACTGTCGTCCACGTTTGTTTCGCGTGATTTTGAGTGCGGTAAGCAAATTATAATATAAATTAATTAAATAATATACTTTGTATTCACCACTTTATTAATATAAAGATATCTACATGTTTCGAAAGCGATGCTTTCTTCATCATGAGTAACATGTAGATATATTGTATTAATAAAGTGGTGAATACAAAGTATATTACTTACTTAATTTATTAATAATGGTTTCTACAAAGTGAAAACCAATCGTTTGAAGAAATTGTAAATTATAATATATTTATTAAAGGGTCAATCTGAATACTCTAACAAAATATTCGTTGTTTCTCAACAAGCCGAACCTTTTTACCCTCGCCCCTTTATTTTAGTTTTGGTCCCTTGTGTGTTAGGGCATCTCTATGTATTATTTGATCTGTGGTTGCACCCTAACCGTTTGTTCCCAGGTGAAACGATTACCGACTGATGTAACTTCTCTCCTTTAATTTAATATTTTTCAGAGCCCGTTAGTTATGTTTTCTGGTAGTGACGTGTGTTCATGTAATATTCCGATTCACTTTCGAATCCAAAACCAGTTGACATGTTAAATGATTATTTAATTTGTTATTTAAGACCCCCCGGAAATATGAAATAAACTCTCCATTGCATTAATTAATTTAATGATTACGTTCGGACATGACAAAATTATTCATAATAAATAATATTTTTTCCATATTGATGACCTCCGTTTTAGTGGCATATAATGGTTGTCCTTAGCTCAGGGTCCAGAGAGCAGATTCAAAAATCGGTAAAGGGGAAACAAAATTTATTAATTTGGTAGCTACGGACTTGTTCACATAGGTATACAATATAAAATAATTATTTCACTTTTATCTAAGATGAAAAATAAAACTTATAAGGACATGTATGATATTTGATTACACGCCAAATAACATTTTGTCCAAATACTGGCAACATGCTATACTACCTCCACTAGCGGGTTCCAGAGTGTATTGCTATTGTAATAAATATTTTATTTATTTTTAAACAATTTAGACAGTGACTTCAAATATTAATACAATCCCGGAAAAAAGATTATTATTACTATGGTACTAAACTCTATAACAAAATCCCACTATCCATAATAAACTTAAAAATCAAATAAAACGCTGGATACTTTGCATAGGTATTTCTGAAATAAAAAAAATATATTTATACTCGTATATTAACACCACATACAGTATACTAACACCGAAACCACTCAACTGCACTTAAAACACCTCACCTAATAATTATTTTGTAAATGAAATCCTCTGCACCGGAAATCCCAGTGAGGATATTATTATTTATAAATGAATTAAAAATAATTCATTAATTAATTAAATAAAGCATCGCTTTCGAAACATGTTGATATATGTATATTAATAATGACGCCACAAAGTGAATATCAATATTTTGAAGAAATTATGACATTACTTCTTACTTTGTTAGAAAAAAAGGAGATGCTAAAACATTATTATTATTATTATTAATAGCCTCTTTATATTTAAAATTTATACATACACATGAGCAACAAAGGAGTAAAATCATATGTAGGTCGCCTAATATTTAGTTTTTGAATTTCGAAACATTTCGAACAACTCGGGCCGCTAGAGGGCACTAGTGTAGCATGATGCCATCAAATGTCAAGAGCTGAGGGTATTGTAGTTATATAGATGCATTGAACTGCCATCGACAGCGGCCGATAGAAAGTCAATCGTCAGTACAATCGTGAAAGTGTAGCGACAAGTTAGTCGGCCGTCGGTTGACAACGGAACAAACCGCTCGCCGTACAAGTGTCGTACAATGGCACTAAATGACACTACCTATACCTGCAGCGCCTACTCAGTGCTGTATCAGTATCATTATTGGTAGGAAATTATCATGAAGATTGAACACTTCCGTTCCGCTTATGGTTTCCTGGTAGATGCGGAAGATATTATGTCTTTATAGTCGAATTTAAAGCCGATTTCTTTTTTAATCTGATTCGATTCTATATTATAAATTCTGGAATAACTTGTTGAAGCTTTAAAAAAAGCTGTTGAAGCATTAAAATGGGGGTAATAACCCCCATTTTAATGTTTAATCATTGAAAAGGATAATATTAACATGTCTCAATGAAACATGAAACAGAAAATGACACAGAAAATAACAACGAAACTGTCAAAATACTAAAGAGCCAAAATACTGGATATTTCTCTCCTTTACCGCGGATATTAACGGGGAGAGTTATTATTTATTAATTCAAAATAACGATAATATTATTGTGCAATACGATAAACATGGTGTTTTTAAAGAGACAAATATTTATTACGTTTTTTTTTTTGCATGGGCTTAGCATTTATCAAAATATAATCAGAAATATTACACATTTCTGACCGTTCTACGGCATGTTTTACAAAAACATTTAAAAATTTGAATATCCTTAAAAAATGCTGTAAAGGTTTTGCTGTAACTTGTCGATATGATAAATTAAAAAAAAAACAACAGTGTAGTTTAATTTTTACTTTAATGTTTTTTTTTTGTAATGCGGATTACAGATCTTTGGTTATGTTTATTTACAAAAACCCAACGATAAAGGATTAAAAATACTCTTCTCCACTTTAAAAATCATATTCGTATTTTAAATATTTTGTAAAACTTACAATGGGGACGGTCAGAAAAAGTTATATTTTGATACATGCTAAGCCTATGTAAATTTATAAATAATTTAGTAAATATTTTTCAATTTAAAAACATTATGTTTATCGTATTACGTAATAATACTGTCATTATTTTGAATTAATAAGTAATAACTCTCCGACGTCCCTCTCGCCCTTAAGAAATTACAATATATACACTGCTCTAATAATGAAATAGACATTTCTAATGACACAATTAATCAATTTAAAAAAAAAAGTTTTACCATTAATATCAAATTGATAATGTGATGATGCCCTTTATTAAGTATCAAAACGGTACATTGCACATCAGCACAGGTGACAGTAAGGAGTTAGTTTATACACCTACTTTATAATATGTTTTCGACCTGTCACTTCTTTTTCATTCTTATGATCATTCTTGCGAGATAATGTTTGTTGTTGTTTATTGTACTTATTGATTATTATTGCTATATAAACATGCATGTATGTAAGTTTTGGGCATATTGCCTGTTTTATATACTAAAATTAAATACAAAATAGAATATGAGATCGATAAAGATGACGGAAAATAATTCGGTGTCAATAGCTCAATTAGTAGAGACACCAAACTCGCTAAGACAAGAGGATTTGGGTTCGAGTCCCAATTGCAACAGTTTCCGTTATCTTCTTCAATGATTAAATATTACAATGAGGTTTATAAGCTTCAATAAGTTATTCCAATAAATTGAAGATGGCCCATTTAAATAAAAATTAGATACGTTTATTTTCTGTGTTTTTTTTATTATTGTTTTATGTTTTTCATTGAGTTTTTTTTAATATTATCTTCTTCATTGATTTAATTATAAATTCTCTCGGTACTTTTTATCACCCCAAGGGCGCTTTATGCGCACCCACAAAATTAATTAAAACTTTATTTAGTTTTATAGACTACACTAGAAATACATAATTACTTAATATGTTTTCTTTACTTAGATATATTGAAATAAAAAAATAAATAAAATAAAACTATCATATGTCGTTTACAGATGATGACGCGCGCTGTGAACTAGTTTAGATTTATTAAATAAAACAAACACTTTGTTCTCAACCACTAATTATGATTTTAAAATAAATTTTGTGGTTTAAAACAAAATGTTTATTTTATTTAATAAATATGTCAAACCACAAAGTAATTGCTTTCCACGAAAATATAATACGTTATGTGTCAAGTTTGTTTTTTTAATAATTTAATTCGTATTATCGATTTTATGTCTGCCAACTTCGGACCGAGTCTTGATGTAACGTTATACAACAGCTGATCGGAGACTCGATAGCGATAGGAATAGGCAATAAAAAGATTGATGAAAATCTTGCCCTGTGAACATTTTATAAAACAAGATTTTTTTAAATATTAAATTTCAAATGTCAACATACAGTGAAAAATACACGTGTTAGAAAGTAGTTTCGACTGCGACCGGAATTTTAAAGTGATATTTTTATTTTTTATTTGTATAGTAGTATATACTCCTACTGTTCTGGTATTCGAGAATATGTTAACATCTGTGATCTTACATTATTACCCTTGAATATCGCCGATAGCTAGAATGTTTCTAATACCGATCACCTCACAACTCACGGCGTGTGCTGGGTTTCCGTCATCACCTGTGCCCCCGCCGCTGCCTCGTGTGCTCCAGGTAGCCTCTTGCGCTAAAGGTGGAATGATATTGTGTTGACTGGTTTTGGACAGCTGGATTGCTCCTAGAAACATCTGCTACATCTTCATGCTGGACTAGAATAACATACGTTGAAAGAAAGGCATCTGTAGTCAGTTTATTTTAATTTATTATTTCTCTTAGCAAGTTTTGACCCGCGATCTCTGGGTCCAGATCCAAGGAGCTTACCACTCTTCCATAAAGTAAATTCGCCTTGTTCCACAATTAATTAATTAAAAATAATATTTTCGGGACGTTCCAGAGTGGAAGATAGTCATTAGTGGCTTCCAGACGCTTGTCTGGAAGTTATTGAATGGCTTTAGCAATGTTTAAATACCAGATCTGAATAAATAGCCAAGTACTTCCCCACCTTCCTCTTCCTATCTTCTTCCCCTCCCCACTACATTCAGCCTCACAGCATACTCTATGTTGGGGTTGCCATAGTCTTACTGGCTCCAGACGGTTGGGGGCAATTGGGATTCATGTGCGGTATTTATATAGAAAAAAATATTTTAAAAGGCTGGGTTGCATCCCGCTATTCAGAGCTGATCGCCAAACATAGCTAAATCCATTTAAATTAACGTTTCGATTCTGAATGTTGATCTTTCACCAGTGCTATACCGAGGCTGTCTTCCACTCTGGTAATGGATGTTAACTTGATAATCAACTCCTGAAAAATTAATCTTACCTTTAGTTAAAGTGCAGTGCAGTGGACACCCTGAATACGTTTCATTCTTGTCAAGGTAAAAAGGAGTCGATCTTGAGTGTATAAAATATTGGTTTTCGGCAGCTGCGTCTTGTAAACCAGCTGCTTCTTCTCTACTACGAGTCTCTTGAGAGTTGTGAGACTCTGAGCACGCGATGACCAACCTGTGTCAGGGGTATTCAATCGTGCGTTGGTACTTTTTATTTATAGTTTTCGGTTTATTTTTCCTATCAAATATGTACTACTATTGTAGTATCTGTACAATCAATCAGTCAATTTCGTCCGCCAAAACACAAGCACATCTCTAGCATGGCGGTCTTAAACAATTACACTACATTCTTAAACAATTACACTACAAGTTTTTAAGAATTTCGCTTTGTTATAAACAACCGTTTATTATATATAAGATATTACATTTAACCGGATTCACTTAGACCAAGCTTCGTCGGGGCGATCACAGTAACTAGTAACTAACAACATAATTCGAATATTCATATTAACGTTTTTTAAATTAATGATTTTGATCTGTTAATTAGATTTTGTTTTATTTTGGTTTATTTTGGTTTATTTTATTTTTGTTTATTTGGGAGACCAACAGTTTAAGTATAATAAATAAGTGATATAAATTTGACCATTTACAGGCTTCCGCTTGGGTATTATAAATTAGTGATTGACGAAGAAATCAAAATAAAATTTAAATTTAAAATATATTTACAACATAATACAAAATAAAGGAGAAATATAAGTTTAAAATTTACATTTAATTTGTTTTGGGGGGTGGGTCGATCTAGTTGATATTTGTGTGTGTGATTTTATATTAATAAAAGGACAGGAAAAATAGTATATATATATATAGTATAAAAATAGTATATATGTATATATATATAAAGAAGAAAGTTAATAGAATGGTGGTAGTATGAGGTGAGTAGGTATCTGAAGTTAAAAAGGCTCGATAGATCGCCGGTGTGACTTTATGGAGTGTGGTGCAGAGTTAAAGATGTCAAATTGTGGTAGTGCGTGTTAAAGAGGTGTGATGCCGGATAAATGAAGGAGTTTTGTTTAGAATTAGTGTTGCATCGTGGAAGGCTAAGCATTTGGTCCGATCTGGTCAGTCTATTGGGAACTGTTAGTTATCTAATAAATAACATCTAATAAATGAGTATTTGTATACGTACGTTTCAGAAATACAAAAAATCACCTTCCATGTAACTATCTTCCTTTGCTAAGCTTTAAATAATAAAAAAAGTTAATTTTGCATTTGAGGTCAAAATACCCACCCACAATGAGTGATCTTTTTTAAAATTAGCGGCATACTAAATATCCAGTTCGGATTAGAAGTATTTTATTTATTTTTGTTTTAGATTATGAAATATAGGCCATTAAAGTACATAATCGTTTTTTCATGATTTTAGGGGCAACTTTGACAATTATTTGCGGGTTTAACTAACTAACTATCACGCTTTGGCATACACTTCTTGCTTCATTAACATTCATACATCGTCTCATACGTTCTCTTCTATTATTCCGACTTCTGACATGGCCCGACTCAAGTATTTGATTAACTTTATTGTGTCATCTCTTTCTCGGGCATCCCCGGCTTCTTCTTCCATTCACATTCGCGTCATATATTCTTCTTACACACATTACGCTTACATTAGTCTTGCCTTCTTTACCAATCTCAATATTTTTTACACGATCATACATGGTTTTATCACACATTCGCCTCAGAGTTCTCATTTCTACAGCATTCAGTCTACTTTCATCCTTACTTCTGCCAGTTCCATGTCTCGATGCCATACATCGGGGTTGGTATCAGCACTCCATTCTGGACTGCTAGCTTCGCTTCTTTGGACAACTTTTTGTTAGCGCCAACCGCGTTCAGTACCCGGTTTCTGAAGACCGTTCGGTTAAAGTAAAAAAATATGCGTTTGGATCATTGTGCTCTTTTAAACGTACTTTCATTTTCCTATGTGCCATCTTTGTGTTTTATTTTAAACGCTTTAAATGATTGCATCGTCATCAATTTTTATATGCTTTTAAATGTCAGACTGTAATTTTAAATCAGTAGGGTACCTAATGAAAATACAAAAATTCTATATTAAAATCTGTCGGAAGTCACTCCACAATAAAAAATATTTCACGGAATAACGCTGCGGTTTGACGTGCCAAAACAATTTGTTATAAAAATATTATTTTTTCTAATCGAGTTGATCCACCCATCTGTACAGTTCCGCGCACGCGCACGACAGATGGGCAGATGTTATGTACTGTGTATTTACCTCCTCGCTTCTCATGTTCTCCTGGTGTTACCCGAGGTAGAATGCAAACAATTCAGCCTTGTCACTCGATTACGGCCTGATTGATGGACGCATCCGACTTTTTGTACCATCCGCAACAGCGAATACATTCGCATTACAAGATATATGTTACGTTTTTTTCCAATATGTATTTTATTTTTTATTTCTTTACTAGGTGTAAAGAGACATCACACAAAAAAATTATCCTAAATATCACTTTGCAGGTTGCTAACTCAAGCAATACCACTAATTTATTTTTCTGTAAATTCAATACGGGTAGTTAGGAAAATGTGTAGGGATTCAAAATTACTCTAACTGTAATACTTAATTTCTATGTAATACTTCCCAAAATATTTAACAAATAGATGCGGTTTGAAAATCAGTGAAAGCATTTTTGTACTTTTTACCTGAAATTCCAGTACGTATTTTATACAGAATAAAAAAAAATAGAGGATGAGGATTATTGTCCTTTGAAATCTTATACATTTTCCTAATTATCCATATAGAATTAAGAGATAAATCATTCGTAGTATTTCTTGAGTTAGCAACCTGCAAAGTGCGTATTTTTGGGTGTCTTTTCCGATATTTTTATCATGTCTTATTTTTTGACTGTTAGATTGACATTTTATAGCTCCATAGCTCACGATGGTTTAACATGGTTGCATTAATCTATACATTTAATGACGCCAGAGCTCACTTCTTGAGAAGTTACGCGGACCTAATCGTTATTGGGCGTTTTCTAGTAATTGTATGAAATTTCGAGCGTAATAGGTATATTTTTGCAGAATGGTTTAACTTCACCGAAAACTGTCATTATAATGACGGTTGGTAGCCGAGTTGACAAATGCGTCGAGTTCCCAACAAAGTAGGCTCAGCTCTCTGCTGGGCAAGTTCTCCATCATTGCACAAGCAACATTTTCCCACTGTAGTGATGGTAGCAAGAGTTTTTCATATCCTGATAAAATTGGTCATTCTTTAAAAAAAAAACATTTTTTGTATCTAGTGCAGTTGTAGTAGGTACATCGTTGAATTTAAACACGTGGTAGCTGGAAACTTCCCTTGAAAATGTGAAGTTTTTATATTAAAAAAATATATGTTATTTTTTAAGATAATCACTTTTCAGATGTCTAGTTAAATAGTAATTACATATATGAAATTCTCTTAATAAAAATATATGTTATTTTTTAAGATAATCACTTTTCAGATATCTAGTTAAATAGTAATTACATATATGAAATTCTCTTAATAAAAATATATGTTATTTTTTAAGATAATCACTTTTCAGATGTCTAGTTAAATAGTAATTACATATATGAAATTCTCTTAATAAAAATATATGTTAATTTTTTAAGATAATCACTTTTCAGATGTCTAGTTAAATAGTAATTAGATATATGAAATTATCTTAATAAAAATATATGTTATTTTTAAGATAATCACTTTTCAGATGTCTAGTTAAATAGTAATTACATATATGAAATTCCCTTAATTAAAATAATCGCATATCGTAAAGTATGTTCCGAAATAATAATAATAATAGATGGATTATTTCTATAGCGCCGTTATCGTGAGAAAATCACCTCAAGGCCCAAAATGTATAAATAACACGTGTGGTTCTGTTATTTAACATGTTAAAGGTATGAAAAAAATTACAGCGTATCTTCAAGGGGAACAACTTCCTAAAATTCCAACGAAATCACGCACTCCGTACGCAGGTGGCGAAAAGGTTCAAATTCCCAATGCAAGAAATTGATATGCTTGATGTAGCCTTGATTGACCAGCTCAGGTATGAGTAAGCTCAGAGTAAAGTTAGGCTCTCAGAAGCTGGGCGTAGAGCCCGCAGATACTTTAATTGTACACAACTGCCGACCCTGTACGAATCCCAAGTGCGCTCCACTATAGAATTTGGCAACAACCTCTGGTGACAAGGCATTCCGTTTGGCAGATTCGCCTATCTTAACAAACGGACTGCAATATTTAGAGAACAGACGTCAGGTGGGAATGGTGTCCTTGTTCTACCGGTATTTTAATGGAATATGATCTGAGGAACTAGGGTCATTGATCCCTTCGGCACCGGTGCATAGTCGGGAAATACGCCAAACGCGCGGCCAACATTTGCACACGGTTGACATTTGTCACATGAGAACTGGTCGCTTCTACAACTCGTTCTTATGTTCAACAGCTCGGCTGTGGAATGATATGCCGGCCTCTGTGTTTCCTCCATCCTACAACCTGGGTATCTTCAAGACCCAAGTTCACTCCTTCCTATCCTCTAAAAGACCCTCCACACAGAATCTGCAAAGATGGTATAGGGGCCTAGAGGGAAATTATTTCCCTCAGGGTCTCCTGTGCGGAGTTAAAGAAGGAAAAACATTACCGAAATGCGTGTTTTATTTTATTCTGTAAAGCTCAGGCATAAATATTAAAATGTTTTTCGGTCATATTCTAAAAAACTTAATTTGCCACCAACAATACGAAAATATTCTAAATAGGGTTTGTAAGTAGAAATTTATTTTTACGTGTTATACTTTATTTTATTCTACAGTCCCTGAAAAATTACCGGTTAAGGGAAAGGCGAAAGAAAGATGTGTCCTACTTGGAGTATTTAATTAAATCATCTATGATGTTCTAGGCCATCAAATTTTCAAAGCAAAAACATATGATTTTGTATTACTTTCATTGCATCGCCTTTTCTCAATATAAATACTTCTCATTCGTACTAGATATTTACTAAACCTTTAATTAAAAAAAAATAGATCATTCAGTTTGGATGGGATTTGGCCTCCAATCCACAATTCGGTTTTCTATGAAACAGGCACCGCAGCCGTTCCTTTTAATCCTTAAGGTATTCTTTCAAATAATAGAGTTTAAGCATCTTACTTTGGGACCTTTCACATTGGCTTGCATTTTTAATATCGTTGGGAAATTTATTGTATTGTGTGAAAGCTATATATTTTAAAGATTTTAGTCCATATTTTGTTGAGTGTATTTTTGGTATTTGTTAGTTGGTAGTTTGTTGTGGTTTCTTGTGATGGTTGGTGTACTTCGTGATTGTAATTGAGTGTGGTGTTAGTATGGTGTTGAATGTTGGTCGAGTGTTGAATTACATCCAAGATAGTATTTGTAATTTATCTTGAAAATGTTGCTCTATTCTAAATATGTCTATTTTATTAAATATTTTTTTAAACGATCACTTACTCCCTATGCGGTATTGATGTTAGCGCGATCCCTCTCTTTTCCTTATTAACATATCACCTTTTCAAATAATTCTCACTTTCCGTTCGGAGGATATTGCTGGGACTTAATTGTATTTACTGCGTGCATCAGATTAACTAGAATGCCACGTGTTATACGGAATACGTATCATGTCGGAGTCCCACGTGTTTAACGATTTGCCTACTTATCATTTTCAAGATGATCACTGAACACACTGAATAGAAAATCGTTAGAAGTGCGATTTGAAAGAAAACTGATGACGTCATTTTACACACGACCTATCGACTACTAGACCCCAGACAGGCCAATAAAATTGATTATCCGTTCAAGATAGAATTAACATTTTAGAAAATGTTTGATCAATTCTCATTATTATTATTTATTTTATAATTAATAAAAAAATTATCATTCATATTTATTATACTTAATGTATATATATATATATTTTAATTGGCGAATTTATTGCTTAGTGGCAATTTTTACCAACCAACCCTTAGAAGGAAAATAAATAATATTGTAGCGTTCTCCACGTACCTTTCACACGTAATGTCTGTAAACACTTAAACATATTTATTTGTACAAAAATACAAAAGTATTTTAAATTTAATGTTTCGTTTGGGAAAGGAAAGGGGGAAAGAATTAAAGAAGGGGGGATGAGAATTTACCATTATTATGTTGATAGACCGAAGAAATTCACTTTAGCCTGGAAAATGTGCTTTGAGGGAGCATTCCGTTCGTCAGACGGCAGTTTGTTCCAGAGACTTGGTGCTTGTACTGAAAATGAATGAGAGAATGATGTAGCTTGGTGGATGGGAATCGCAAGGGTTCTCTCATCACTTGAGCGAGATAAAAAAGGTTCTTTAGGTAATTACGTGAATTAACAGTGTTTAGAATGTTACAGAGAAGGAAAAGTGTGTGTATTTTCGTAGTTTTAAAAAAATATATATGTGATACCACACGAGAGTCCCAACTGTTCTCAAGCGTCTGGAGCCAGTGCGACTATGGCATTCAATCGAAGTAAGTTGTGGGGATGAAGGTATTGAAGAGAAGAAGGAGATGGGAAAGAGGAAGATGGGGAAGTACCTGGCTATTAAGATCTGGTCACCAAACACGGCTTAAGCCACTCCAAGCAACGTGTCGAATCAGAATGGTTGTCTTTCACCAGGGTGATACTGACAGTATCTACCATTCTGTTTTGATGCAAGTAAAAATCGAGCTTAGTTTGGGCACACGAACACGCCCACAACACACGTCTATCTGTTTATCTGTTCGGTGGCCACGACGAGCACTCTGTACTGAAGTTTCAAGTGGAACAAACAAAAAAATCGACTCTCGACTTCGAATAATAAATTATAGTACACAAGTAGGTTAGGTTACGTATGTAGCACAGACTAAATAGAGATTAAAATATATCCTTGGTATTCAGGCACTACTTCATGGAAGTTCAAGGTTGATGCAACTTCTACGTGTGTTTGTTCAGGTGATCGGGCTAGCGGCTCGAGTAAAGAATACCTTTCCACAGCGTTGTATATACATGTTTACTAAATGTCACTTGAAGCACTGCGTTGTTATTTCATCTGCGTGGAATTGAATATCTGTTGATACGGCCATCTACACTAGCGACCAAATTCTGTTAAAAGTACCATGAAATCTGAGATTTAATAGACGATCTAAATCTAAGCTATGAGCCACAAAATAATAGAAAACTCAGATCTTTTGCCCCTTTATATAAATACATTTTCTATTGATTTTTATTTATTAATTTAAAAAAAAATTGTAATGTGTATAAGTGATATTGGGATTGCGGAATAATAGCCAATAGACTGTATTTAACACAATGTAGGTATTATTTTATTTTATTTAGAAAACCGACGGTTTACAATAATTATTATGTATTGTATATTTAAAAAAAATGAACTAATACTAGGTTTTCACTTAAGTATTTAAATTATTCAATTAAAAAAAGAAAAGTTACAAGGTTAGCTATGAGGTTAGAATGATGGGAGGGAGGGGAAGGGAAAGGATCTTGTCTGTGTAGAGTAATATGTATTGTGTGAATGTTATTTACTGATTTTAGGTTTGAAATTATAAAGTTTATGAAGTGTTAAAAATGTGTGAAGCGCGTTGAATAAAGTTATTCTGTTTTGAGTTAGTGTTGCATTGAGGTAGGTTAAGTGTGTTGTTTTGTCTGGTTTGTCTGTTAGGCACTCTCTATTGAATTCGTTTGTGTAATTCCTTGGATGACAGGTGATAATGAAGGGAGACCGGACAAACTTGCATACTCTTTATATACCTACAGTTGTTTTGCTTTCATATCGTCCCTCTCATACCAGACAGTCGTACGTTAATTAGATGTATATTTTATCTGCTAATTGACGTTGATTCATATTATTTTTCTCCCGGCACAATCGGGACAATACTCATCCCACAGCCTACAGCCTGGAACAAGCCAACTCTCTTACGACCTACCAACCATTCGCTGGAGGGCTTCTTGAAGCACTGCAGCGATGTCGATGTTTGAATAGATAGTGGTATTTACATCCCAAAATTTTGTTGAGGAATAGCTGTAACTACTCTAAAATGCAGCGGTTCGATGTCTGGGGAGAACAAATAAATAAATGGTATAATTTATTCAAAAGGTTGGTATTCACTTTGTATCGTCATTATTAATAAATGAATAAAAAATTACTTTGTAATCACCACTTTATTAATATATACATATCAACATAAGCGATGCTTTCCTCATCCGGAATATGCAGAATATACGTTGATGTGTATATATTAATAAGGTGGCGATTAGAAAGTAATTTGTGTGCATGAGAGTCACAGGACGATTGCAGTTTAAGTCAATAGATAGGTGAGATATGCTCGTGTCTCGGGACATTATAGTAATATCGGACGCATGCGTTTTGGACACATTTGAATTGTTTTTTTTTTTCAATAAAGACGGACCATACCACTGTCTCCATAGTCCAATATTAGGAGAACAAGACTATCTGTTTTATGACCAACATATTTCATACTTGTATAATATAAATGTATAATAATAATAATAATCGGATGATTTTTATAGCACCGTTTTTGTGAAAAATCACCTCAAGGGCGCTGTACAAATCTTACTTCCTATTCTTACATTATTCCTATATTAAATCTATGACTTTTTTTTTTGGACACTATCATTACACATTATTTATAGACCATATAAAGAGATGCAGTTAGATTATCAAAATTAAATACGGCTTGGTCTAAGTTTTCATACATGTCTAATTGAAAAAAAAAAAGAAGAATAACTGTATTTATTCCTTACGATATATTGCAAGACGCTAATACAAATGATAGGAGTTATGGAAAGTTGGGCGGCGGGTGAGGACGGGGGCCGGAGGTACTCATCCTTTCTTCCAATCTTCTTTGTCTTTGTTGGTGACGGGACGCTTGGTGTTGGTCTGCACTTACGCCATGCTCTTGTCAGCCGGCTTCAGGATCCGGAAGGAGCACTTCAGCGTGTCGTCCACTGACATCATTGCTCCTGCATTATCGAATTCCCCGCAGTACTAGTTGCTTCTTGGCAAAGAACTCACACCCGTCCTCTACCACCTGATGCACCCTGCAGATCAATGTATATAAATGTATAATTTATATAAATGTATAATGTATGTAAATGTATAATCTATATAAATGTATAATTTATATAAATGTATAACGTATGTAAATGTATAATGTATATAAATGTATCATTTATATAAATATATAATGTATATAAATGTATAATTTATGTAAATGTATAATTTATATAAATGTATAATGTATGTAAATGTATAATGTATATAAATGTATAATTTATATAAATGTATAATTTATATAAATGTGTAACGTATATAAATGTATAACGTATATAAATGTATAATGTATATAAATGTATAATGTATATAAATGTCAAAGCTTTCTTAAATGTTTTTGTTAAATAATGTGTGCTTCAAATACATTAATTATTATTATCTACTTCAATTTTTAAATGTTTTGCCATTCCAAGTCTTCCTAACTGACAAAGGTATTTTGACGATGCGCCTAAAGGTTCACATTTCAGGAGTTTATCTTGTTTCACTATCCTATATCTCGAAAACAATAATGTTGATAATTTATATTTTTTGAAGCGATTTCTACTTCTTTATAAGAATTCCTCTAATGCCAATAATAATACGTGTAATATTCCCCCGCTCCCCTTTGATATCGACACCGGTACTTTGAAATTCGATTCCCGGATTTATCGAGAGCAAAGATTTATGTAACCTCGAATTCATACGATTTGACTTCACAGTTCAAGAGGACCGTTTTGGAAGTTTGTTCAATCTACAGCTGGCAAACGGCGATTTTTGACTCTATTATTCAAGACTCGTGTGTTCTACGTTACGTATATGATTACACAATTCTTATTCTGTCCCCATGTAGTCATTTCATATCTTATACTCGTAAGTGATTCCGCCAACGACATATTTATATGTCACTAGCTGATGTGTACCCGGCCTTGCTCGAGATATTTTTGTTGTTTTTGGAATAAAATTACGAAGTTGAGAATTATTGCTTGTCGTTTGGGTGTCATAATTGATTTGAAACATTCATTTGAAAATTTTGTTTCTAACCAATTTTTTTTTTCACATCTAAATAATAAAGTTCTTAATTGGGGTACCCATTTGTGTTTTTCATTTTGAAAATATTCTACCCAAATAAACCTTCCTTTTTTTTTAAATATGTAATCTATGGCTAACCAGAGTGGTATATGGATTAGCCTCAATACAGCAAGACGGGTTCAATGTTTTTCATACTAATTTTAAAACGTTATAGCAACAGTTTTACATATCGGATTTCATTCAAACTACTCTCTAAACCTTGCCGCCACTAATAAGAACAAACTGCTATTTTCAGCGAAATCGGTTTAGTAATTTTCGATAAAATCGAGGACAGACAGACAAACATTCATTCATTTATATATATAGATTTTTAATCACTTTAATAGTTTACTGCTATTACTTTATAAACGCACCAAGTTACCCGAGCATAATATTATCGTTTTACTAAGATTAGCCTTCGTGACCGCTTCTCCAGTATTGTCACAATGTCATTATACTACTCTCCTTCAACATAAGTTGCTGCTGCTGCAGTGTGATGTCGCAGTACTGAGCAGTAGTTCTGTTACTCCCTCATTTATTGAGGAAATATACCGAAAGAATTGTTTCGTAATCGTGTCCACTCGAGTTAAAATACATTTTTATTTACTTTTATAGAAATTAATTTTTAAATCTCGAAATTCTTTTTGGAACAAAGAATCAATTTCGTCGGCCTGTCTAGGGTCTAGGAATCAAAATGTCGTATGTTAATTGGCATTGGTATGTTAATCAGTTTGCTTTCAAATCAGTATAGATCAAGATCAGACTTGTAGGGATTATCTTTGCAATGCATTGAGATGTCGCTGTACTCATCTTTTCTGACCGTAAATTGAAGAAATGCACACGTAAATTGCTTAGCTAGGCTAGCCGGTTAGTGCTTACCTAAAGTCACTTAAAGATTAAGTAAAAAAAATCACGTATCAGTGTTCAAATGCGTCCACAGCCCGCAGCTGTAAATAACAAAATGTGTAAAATAAAAAATGTTAATATCTATTAAAAACTTCTTACGCTTTTTAAGGTCGTTTTATAAATATTTTCCAGTCCTAAAAATTATAAATATTTCAGATAAATACCAACCTTTCTTGTGCCACCAATCTTCTAATAAATGCAACATTAATAGAAAAGGAGGATAAAATAACAACTGTAAAAATCATATCGTCTCTAAGCTTAAATTGTCTAATAACACTGTGTTCATCTGAAGCGAACTGCCAGGTAAGTATGTTTTTCTGTATCGGTTTGTACATAATTAGATAAAGAATATGAATTAATATTTGTACAGCGCCCTTGAGGTGATTTTTCGCAAAAACGGCGCTATACAAATCATCATATTATCATTATTATTACTGTGTACTGAGCAATAGAGCACCTAGTTGTTCTGTTTCATAAGACAGGATCTACTGCATTCGTTTCAATGTCACTGGGTCCCCTCTAAAGATAGCAGACGTTAAGCCACTCAACTGTACAGTGTACTCCCAAGCGGCTTAATACTGTATATTATTATACAATCTACATCAGGCTTCGTTTGGAGACGAACTCCGATAATCCTGAATCTTAACTATTAGGCGGAAAAATAAAATAAGTCAAATTGTGATAAGACTTCATCTTCGCTGTGTATATGGACATCACTCATCTCATCTCCTTCCCCTTCCGGACGAAGGCGCTTTCAGGGGCCAGATTCCGGTTCTTTGTAAAGATAAGGCATTGTCCTGACAATGCATTTTTAAAGGAGTTTGTGGTTTAATTATAACATTATTATAAAAAAATCGCACATACTTAACACGTGCAGTTTATTATTACTTACTTTATACCTCTAATTTATTATGATTTTTAGAATTGAAATCACTTTTTTCTGACATTTCGGGCTTTTGGCATATGATCTTTACAAACATCGCAATTTCGTTAATTCGGTTAATTTAATAGCATTATTATGCGACCGATGGACTCACTAATAATGATTAAAGTCAATACTCTAGATAATATTGAGTGTTTCTTTTGTTAAAACTACGCAAATATCGATATTTTTAAAGAATGCCATTTGTTGAATGACAGTTGTCATACGAGAGAACTGGAACCGCAGTTAAGCAAAAAGTCTTTAAGCCTGAAAATAGGGACAATTCCTTATCCTTAAAAAGAACTGGAATCGGGTTCCACGTGTCGCTGTCTTGGACTACAGCGGCCCACCCATTGCAGGCCCAGCCCCCACCAACCCAGTAAACAGTAATTTAATGGAATTTATTAATTATCACGTTTGTTTTCCGGTTTCTCTGCATATACGCCTCAGGGATCTCATTTATGTATCGTTTTTCATAAGTGTCCCCAGTTGCAGTTGATGCTCAGCCACTACTGCATCTGACTGTAAATGGTTTAACACATTCTCAATAGCTTTTAAGTGAGTTTAGTCTTATCTCGGCCACTGTCAAATGTCGTGCACTCACCAAGTCGTAAACTTTGTGTGCATTACTAATAAATTGTTGCTGTAAGGAAAGCCAGACGACAAACAGTATTGTGTGTCTTGACTATTTCTAGCACCGTGCTTGAATTAATATTGCTCGAGTTTGTTATCAATATATTACTGGCAGCGGTTCGTAGCCTAACTTATCGGTAGTTCAAACGCAAATTTAAAAAAAAAAGTGAGAATAAAACTGCTTCATCTATAAATCTTATATTGGTCTTTTCATTTGTATTTTTTTTTTCTCTAGATCTAAAGGAATTTTATCATATCACTGCAGAGAGATTAGCGACCTAGCAAAAATATATTATTTGGCGATTCATTAAAGCATCTGTTGCTAATTAATATAATATCGTAGGTTATATAAAAATTATTAAATAAAACTTTTTAAACGTTTTAAATTTAACCCCGACGAAGCTTGGGATTAGCAAAACTGGTTGGTGATAATTTAAAAATAAATTAGTGCATTTACCGGTGCACTCCAAATTCAAAATTATTGATTCAACGATTTACGAAGCATATTTTAATATAATTGTATATTCATAGGTATTTTAAAATTATAAAATAATTTGCAAAATTACCGCCTCAACACAGGCTAGCCTAGTGAGGCGGGTTATGTGATACTTCAACTATAACTGTTATATTATTTTCTATTTTACTTTATAAACCACTGTACACTTACATTATTATATTATACCTGTCTTTTAGTTATAGTTAAATTTACTTACAATAACGATATTATTATTATTATTTAATAAATACGTCAATCCACAAAGTAATTGCTTTCTACGAGAACGTTATAAAAATTGACATTTTATTTAAAATAAAAAGTAACTGAAGTTATTATTAACTTAAAACACAGAAAAAAAATCTATTAATTCTTCCAAAATTCCATTCCGTACAAATTTGTTGTTAAAAAATCCTATAGTCGCTCCGCAACCTGGGAAGATAACAGGTTTCAATGCTTTTCCACGGTTTGCGGCTCAAACACCAAGAGTATTTTTTTTAAAATAACTATTTCTTAAAACAGAAAGTATCATAGGTGCTGAATTCATATCGCTCATATAGAATTTGAACAGCGCGCTGTCCAAAGTATTATAAAATTATATTACAAGTTTGCTTCATTATCTTGTTTTTTTTATGGGAGTTCACTGCACAAACATACTATAGGGAAAACCGCCACTGATTACTAGCTAGTTTTAACTCTCCTTAAACAAATATTATAAAGCAAATAAATTCGGGTGGAATCTTGCAGTCATAGAGAAAAAGGGGAATTTATTGAAGATGATGATAGGTCAGTGACTGAGATTTAACACATTCGAGGAATCCCTAAAATAATGTGAATAAGGTCATTGAGTGCAGGGTCGGACCCACTTCGACAACCGGTGCAGAAAGTGTAAATGGCAATGGTATAAATTGTTTTATTTAATTTTTATTTGATACATTTATTGAAGCTTATGAACCTCATTGTAATATTTATTAAAAAATCTCAAATGAAACATGGAACGAAAAATATGAAGGTAATGATTGCATTTAGGGCTCGAACCCAGGATTTGTCGTCTGTATTTTCTGTTTCATATTGAAGTTTATACGCTTCAGTTATTAAAAAAAAGTCAATAGATGTCCCAAATAAATACAAATCGGGTAGGTATATCCGAGATACTATCTAGATTGCAAATAAATTCGTGTAAATCGTGCCGTCAATATACTCGTACAAAGATAGAAGATAAAAATATATGGGAATTAATTGGTGTTAATATATATTTAACATTCTTAAATTGAAGTATGATATCGATAAAAATGACGGAATGCAATAAGATGTCATTACCTTAGTTGGTAGAGCGCTTGTCCCGAATAGACCGAGAGATCGTGGGTTCGAGTTCCAGATGCGACTAATATCCTTTTTTTCTGTGTCTTTTCTGTTTTATGTTTCATTCGAGATTTGTTAATATTATCTTCGATTAAATATATTAACTCCATTCGGTAGTCCTATGTCGTCTTTGGCGAATACTATGTGGAGGATATTTTTAAGGAGAGGGATGAGGGAATCTGGGTCTTCAAGAGATCGATGTAATAGGAGGGAGGAAGCACAGAAGCCGCCAAATCATTGCATAGCTTAGTTGCTGAGAACAAGAACGTGTCGTAAAAACGACCTTTTCCAACCTTCCCTTCTTCCTCTTCCGCAGTTCTTTTAACCCTGTTGATGCCATAGTTCCACAACCTTGTATCACATGTATAAAATAAAATCAAAGGTGCTTTTTCTATATGAGCTTTTAGTTTGTCTTCACGCCACTTACATAGGAATTATCAGGCTACAAGATGTCTAAAGCTGTGAGGTTAACGATGTGTAACTGTTACTACTAAATGTATAAAGGATGGATCGGGAATTTAATTAATAGAATTCCAATTAAAACATATTTGCTAGACTTTATTCTTCAATAGCTACACCATATATTTATCAGAAGGTTAACACGGGAGGTAATTAAAATGTAGGAACTATGATCTGAAGTTATTCAACACTCGGATACGAATGAATCCGTTTCTTGATTATCTCCCTGACATGGACACTGTTGACTGCGCATGCGCGCGCCATTATTGCCATCGGTCGGGATTTGCCAGTACGATAAAGTAATGATCGCAGTTCCTACATAATATTGCGTTTATTGCAAAATGCATTTTATTATCATATTACCGACAATGAAAACGGATTCACTGCTGTCGCAATGAGGTTGATAATCCGATAAATCATATTATCAATAATTATTATAGACAACTAAAGGTCAGGCTTTGTGGTTTCAATATAAAACGCCCTCTCTTTATGCCAACTAATTTTACAATTCAACTTAATATAATCAAAGACCTTGCTAATATTTCTTTCCGTTTTTAGATATGATCCAATGGCAAATGTTTCATTCGAGTATTGTCACAAAATAGTGCCATTGTGCATGGCCAGATGTTTCCCTTCTAAATTTAACGATCTCACTAACCAAATTAGGCCTGCATTATATTCTTCTATTACTATTATAAATCAAAACATAACTAACTAACCATCACGCTGTTTCCCCGCAGGGGTAGGCAAAGAGGATGACCCGCCACACCACTCTCACGCCCCTTTTTTAATTTTTTTATAATACGAATCCCGATTGCTCCCAACCGTCTGGGGCTAGTGAGATTATGATATCCCCAATTGGGGTATGTTATGAGGCTGAAGGTATTGAGGAGGGGAAGGATATGAGGAAGGTCGGGAAAGTACCTGGCTATTCAGATCTGGTCACCAAATACGGCTAAAGCCATTTCAAACAACGTTTCGATTGTGAATGGTGGTCTTTCACCAGCTCGATACTGACAGTATCTACCAAGCTGTGTGTAATTTTTCAAGATAGGGTGTAAGTGAATATTTGAAAATTCCCATTTTGCTATCATTGTCCACTGATTGTTGTGGCCAAGTTCCTTACCAAATTTATCAGAATATCGCTAGATTTTTTAAATTACTTTTTCGAATTTATTAATGTTGGATTTTCTTTTCAGCCTTTATGGACTGCATGCCACTGCCAGTGGCGTGCATTGATCTATGACCAAAGGTAGACTGTGTGTAGTTTTTCAAGTTTGGGTATGAATTATGCATTGAATATTTGAAATTTCCACTTTATTATCTTACTAAAGAGCGTATATTTGTCACATCGAAACAATGTATCAATGTTCAACGACTATGACATAAAAAAAAATATTCACAATTTTATAGAAAAAACGCATTTTGATGAACAATTATTTAATTTTCTTTAATGGTTTGTTTTTCTTAGCGAAGGCTTTATAGACTGTACGCCACTGGCAAGTACCCACCTCGCTATTCAGATCTGATCAACAAACGCTATTTCAAGCAAAGTTTGCATTTTATATTGTTGTCTTTCATTCTCACCGTTATGATATTCCGGGTGTTGTATCACCAGGGTAATACTGAAAGCATCTTTCACACTTTATCCAATTATTTAAATTCAGTATAATCAACGTCCACACGCCGCTAATCTGTCGGTATTCGCGGAGAACGGAGCTTGGTCGTGCCATGTTAATTTATGGTAATTTTTAATGTGTTGCGAGGTCTCCCATACTCCATACACGCCATACGGTCCATGTGTTAAGTCTTGTAACTTGTAACACTCGCTGTGGCTTGGTGTCGCAATCGCCGGGTGACGAATTGGCGTTTTCTAAACTAGAGATTATGTATGAACATTAGCATAATACGTATGTCAGGTGTTTGGGATTGGTCTAAGAGTTAGGTTAGCACACCTTACGAGACGTGCGCTATACGCCAATGTTCCTTTACTGTAGATAACCTTTCCCAGGAACCATGGAACGCCACACAACTCTGTTCCGGGCCCTGATTCCGTTTTTTTAAGGCTTAGGTATTGTTATTTGTTTTTGTGTTTAATTCGTACACTCTACGTAGATTTTTTTAAAAATTTTAATGTAAATCAAATTTAATAATGTTATTATTGAGTTCTGCAAGTATTTTTATAAATGTGTATGTAAAACCTCACAGAATAGAGAATTTTAATTATTTTCTAACTAAATTGGTTTTACCGATTATAAATCATTATTTTTAAAAACCCGTCCAAATTAGAATGCGGAGGGGGGGAAGTAAATAAAATTATATAAATAAGTCGTCACAATGTGGATTAACCACAGTTTGAAAATGGCCTTGAATGCCGAAACAGCTGTCACAATAATAAAAACTAAAAATACTCGCAGAACTTAATAATAACATTATTAAATTTGATTTACATTAAATTTAAAAAAGAGTATAGGTACTTTGCAAACATCGCAATTTCGTTAATTCATTTACATAATAGCATTATTATGCGACAAATGACTCACTAAATGTTAGTCAATACTTACGAGAATATTGAGTTTTTCTTCTGTTAAAACTACGCAAATATCGATATTTTTAAAGAATGTCATTCGCTGAATTACAGTAGCTGTCGTCCGAGAGAACCGGAACCGCAGTTTAGCAAAAAGTATTTAAACCTAAGGATAAGGACAATGCCATATCCTTAAAAAGAACCGGAAATAAGGCACCTGGTAAATACAAAATAATTCTAACTCCCTACGTGTTATCTTTGGGGATGCTATGTGGAGGGTCTTTTTGGGGAAAGGAAGGAGTGAACCCCAAAAAGACTCCGCATAGCATCCCCAAAGATGATTTTGGACCTGAGGGAAATTATTTCCCTCAGTGGAGTAATGCATGTATAAAAATGAAAAACATTCACAAGAAAAAATATATTTTTTGCAAATATTCAACATGTTATTTTTAGTGACAATGTTCAAATTATCAATTGTTATAAAAGAATTCCTTTTTATTTTTTTATTTGCATTATTTTATGTCTTGCTACATAGCAATCCCCGCGAGTTATGACTCATTTTGGGACAAGAGAAAAATGTACATGTTATTTCTCGCATTTTGTCTATGGTTTATTTACAAATATGTAATATAAGTTTCTATACAGCATTATATTATTTAAGTTTACCCATACTGCTAGCATACGCAAAATACAAACACAACAAGGTTTTGCACAATACAAGTAAGGGCTCGCTCATTAGAATATAATTATAATATATCCATATTTTAACTTTTTTTTACGCTTTCTGTGTTTGATGTTTTATATTTTCTGGGAGCAAGTAGAAATAACACAACAACACAAACCAACAGACAAGGATCTACAATAATAATACCAAATAATATATACAAACTGGATATTCACAAAAAATAAAATAAATATACAAAAGTTTTATCGAAAAGCATACATTGATAGGTGTAAACAATAAAGTATCAAATGTCATAGAATTAAAGGTTATGTTATTAATGTATTTTTTCTCCTTTTTACAGGTAAGCAAGTGGTGGTGGACCATTCAATCGCTAATCTACCAAACATCACACGGTATGACCTAAATTCCTCTCATTACATTATAAATAACTTTATATAATATTTCGTGTCAAAATATCACGCATGGCTTCACCCCGCCTTCGGGGCGGACTCAACGGAGGTCTGCCAACGTTTTAATTTTTAATTCAGTGATAAATCGCATAATGACGAACCCGTGCCACATGCATGACAAGCGGTTATCTTTTCACTGCTATGGGGGTCGTGTCTGTCTAATGCCACCAAATATACTATACCGACATCCTCCCCTATTGCTGGGTTGGTTGAACTTCACCAATGTCACCCAGCTTATTCACCCAGTTGATGTGGCCTTTACGGTTTTATTTCAGACTGCACTAAAAACACGCACGGAATTTTGCGACATTTAAAAAAAAGTAATGCGATATTAAGATTCCTTCGAAGATCTTTGCCATAAATTGTTAAAATTCTTAAGGGTAAACGAAACTTAATACACACTCACAGATGGCGCAAATTTAAATAATTTAGAAGAAAAACTCTTCGGTACTACAGCAAGCGTACTTGCGTACCACGTCTCGTTTAACCTTAAACAAACTCGGAGTGGGTAAATAAAATGTAATTTATTTTATTAAATTATTCATATATAATAAATAATACTATGTGAAATGACCCGAATAAATTAAATAATATTTTATTTACCCACTCCGAGTTTGTTTAAGGTTAAACGAAGCGTGGTACGTACGCTAGTACGCTTATTTGCACCTCGTTCGAGAGTGGTGCGTAAACCGCTCCACACACATTCGATTTGCCCAGCATTTTTAAGAAAACGTGTGAGAAGAGATCGAATATTGGCCTTTACAAGGAAAGGACGATCGGACGGTCGAGCCTTTCGGCGCGGTGGCTTAGTTAGTACAGGTGAAAACGGTCGTCTATAAGCACCGTCACTCTCAGTACGGCCCTGGTGAGAGACCACAACTCGAAACGTTCCATGAAATGGCTTAAATCGTATCCGTTTTGTGATAGCCAGGTTTCCAACTCCCTGAAGCCTCATAACGTTCCTCGAAAAATTTATGATGGCATCAGTATTGCCCTGGTGATCAGACCACGATTATGAATAGAAACATTGCTTGAAACGGCATTAGCAATGTTTGGTGATCAGATCTGAAGAACCAGGCACTTCTCAACGTTTCTCTTTCTATCTCTTTCATAACATACCTCAATTGGGGACGCCTCAGTCTCACTGGGTCCGGATAGTTGCGACTCTTGTTGGGAGACTAGACTGTCTGCAGGATTACGGTTACATGGTAATTCAACACACGTATGAATCGACTCACTTCTTAAAAGTTATATAAAGTCATTAATAATGATATAAATGCGCTAATTTAATTATTTTAGATAAAACACTTTTAGCTCTTAATGCTTTTAAATATTGAAATGAATTGTTTGTTAGCCGGTGTATGTACGGAATATGAAATGGAATAAATTGTTATTGTACGTTTAAAGCTCAAGTCCTTTTAGAAACTTATAAAAGTACAATATATTTAATTATTGCTTCAATAACATATGCAATATGTTTATAAGTTATTGCTACCGTAACACAAATCTATCAGTTTCTGTGTTTTAATTTCTAATTTATTTTCGCTAACTATCTAATAATGAACATCTCAGAAAAGACCACGACCTTCCGTCAGATTTAGTTTTCAATAATTTTATTTTCACAATTCTATAACTCCTTGTGTTTGTACTCATGCTATTAATTCATCTGCACACTATCTTTAGAATCTTTAGCACATTACGCGTCATTCGTAGTGTTAAATCGTAAACCAATTATAATGACCATAGAAGTTACTCCATAGAGGAGTTTTGCTGCCCCATTTCGAAATAATGTTAATATTAAGTATTATAGATGTATTTATAAGTTTATATACGTATTAGATTTATATCCTAGTTATACCTCCTTAAGTCTAAGTCACTAGCTATACGTCATAGATTTAAGTCACTAGTTAAAAGCCTAAGTAGTTAATCCCTAGCTATAAGTCTTAGTTGTAAGTCAATAGTTATAAATTTTAACTAAGTTATTGATCATTGAAGAAGATAATATTAACATATCCCAAATGAACCACGAAACCGAAAAAACAACAGAAATTAAATTTTTCGGTTTCGTGGTTCATTTGGGATGTGTTAATATTATATTTTTCAATGATTAAATATTACAATGAGGTTTACAAACTTCAATAAGTTATAAAAAATAAATTGAATATTTCTTTCCAGACTTGTACAATAAGTCAATAGATGTCTCATATAAAAATATTTCAATGAGGTTTACAAACTTCAATAAGTTATAAAAAATAAATTGAATGTAAGTTATTAGTTATACGTCTAAGTGATATTATATATAAATTATTTGTAAAGCGCCCTTGAGGTGATTTTCCCACGAAAACGGCGCTATAGAAGTAATCCAATTAGTATTATTATTATAAAAAAACATTAAAATCACGTTTTTCTGGTTTTGTTGATCTATTGATTGTTTTAACGATCCACGAGACAAAGAAAAATTTCTCCCATAACTTTAATAATTTATTTTTTCAATATATTTTACAGTAGGCAGTGTAGGTGCCCAATTAACCACCCACGATGTATTAATTTAACTTAATACATATAATTGACAGGGAAAATAAATCGATACATTGTAAATTGTTAAGTATTTGTGTTACAGGTAGTAAGTAGGTTGATATTTTAATGTATTATGATTTATGATGGATGGGATAAAATTTCCCAGATCTAGGGATTACCCTAATATCACCGCTGTTGGGTCGTCTGTGACCTGCATATGCCAACCCTTGTTACGGCCCACCCTCGCGAAACAAACCCGGTGCAGTCATATGCTTTGGTGAGTATTTTAGTTTTTATTGTTGTGACAGCTGTTTCGGCGATCAAGGCCATTTTCAAACTGTGGTTAATCCACTCCTCAGTATGTTCACACTACCAAAACAATATAACACGTTTAAATAAATCAATTAAGACAAAAATGTCGTATAAATACGGTTAAAACACATTATAAATGTAAGTATCTCACAGAATAGGGAATTAGAATTATTTTCTAACTAAATTGTTTTTACCGGTACTAAATAATTTTAAACACGGTCCAAATTAGAATTGTGTGGGAGTAAATAAAATCATATAAGTAAGTCGCCACAGTGTGGATTAACCACCGTTTGAAAATGGCCATAGACACCGTAGCAGCCGTCACAATAATAAAAACTAAAATACTCGCAGAACTTAATACAATATTATTATATTTGATTTACAAAAAAATGTCGACAGAAATAAATTAAATGGAGTTGTACGAATAAAGCACAATAACAATGAATAAGTTAACATGTCAATTACCTGACACTTTGTAATGATTGATTACATTAACTTCATAATTCAACCTGTCATTAAGGTAATGATGAAAAATATACCTCTAAATATTCCTAAATCGACGTCTTAATTTCGTCATCTAATCTGAATAAAGTTTCCTGTTGATCTTTGGCAGCGGGTGAGAATTGTCGGCGATGATTGCTCTCGACTTCTGATTGATTCCGTTGATTCGATTTGATTGGAATTGGATCTCAGTTTCCTAAACACTTTCTTGAAGTTTTAATTGAGTTACTAATATCCGCTTCCTACTAAATGTCATCATAATTTTTGTGATAAATAACCTCCAAGCCAAGCCAGTGGGACTATTGCATTCCCTATTTTTTAATTTCATTGAGTACCTATTGCTTAAGGTAGATTGATATTAAATGAAACAATAAATCTTTGTTTTAACCACTTTTATTTTTCATGCCGTCCGGTTTCGGAACAACCGTTCCATCGTCAGGGCAAAATATATTCAGGGCAAAAATTACTCTCAGGTGAATGGATAATAAGCTAGCGGCAATAATACTCTGGGTGATTGGGTAATTTAAAAGAAATAAAGTATTACAGAAATATGGATATATTTTAACATGAAATTCTAGATTGACTCTGATTTTTTTTTTTTATATGAATACTCCACAAGAGTCCCAACTGCTCCCGACCGTCTAGAGCTAGTGAGACTATGGCATCCCCAATTGGGGAATGTTGTGTGGCTGGAGGGATTGAGGAGGGGAAGGAGAAGGGGAAGAGGAAGGTGGGGAAATACCTGGCTATTCAGATCTGGTCACCAAATACGGCTAAAAGCCATTTCAAGTAACGTTTCAATTCTGAATGGTGGTCTTTCACCAGGGCGATACCGAGAGTATTTTCCACTCTGGGGCATGGAAAGGGCTTGCTATTGATAAAATTTGAAGTAGATGGTACCGTGGAAATCTTGGGTGTTCAAGAGGTGGCCATTATTATGTCGACGAACGGTAGACGGTCATTAGGTGGCTCCGTGATTTTGATGTCACGCTGGCCATCGAACAATAGCGGCAACACCTTGGCTTCCCTCAGGAACCAAGGTGTTGTTGTCCACCACGGTCTTTGGGTCTCCACTGTCTCGATGAATATTGAAAATTATTAATAGTGGAAATAATAACGGCCAATCTAGTTACAACAAAATTTATAAAAAAACTTCTTTATCTTTAAAAATATCCCGCGTATTACCAGATCACATTTCTCCAGCTTTTTACACTAATTCCAAGCTTAATAAAATAATTAACAATAAGGATATTTCTAATAAATGGCTAAAAACGGAATATACACTTCAGAATGTGATGTATGTGATGTACAGTAAGTAGGTATGACTACTAGAACATTTTAAAGATTATAACCAGGGAACATGAACTCTGTTTACGAAATAATAACTATTCCGAGTTTGCTAATCATTTATTAGAGACAGGCCATAGCTTCAATAAAGGTAAAACTGAATTTAAACATTTAAATATTAAAACTTATTTTAAATTGTGCACCTTAAAAACTTTAGAAATAAAGAAAAAAGTAAATCTTAAATTAATTTAGTAAGCAAAATAATAGCATCTTGTAAATCACCTTTGTTAACCATGATTCCTTGTTATTTTTACTCCTCTCACCCACCCCCCTCCAAATCACCACTCCCACTCCGACTACCCTCACCTAATAATGTCTGATTATTTCTGTAATTGTTTAATTTAAGTTTTAAGAACGCTAGTGACCGATACGGATATGTCGAAACCGGTAGCAAATAAATAAAATTAAGTAACAAAAGTACATACTGAATAAAACTCTTCAAACAAAATGTCTAGTAATTGTTACATAGTTAATGCCCAAGAAATACAAAAAAAAGTTTGTATTGCCCTTATTGTTGCATTGCTAATTCATGCACTTAAAATTTAATGAATGTTTTAAGATCATTACTGCAAACCACAATTTTTCTAAAAGCAACTTGCATGCCATTACCTGTATTATGAATGAGTATATTTCTACTGTATTTATATTCTTACTTTTATTTGTATCTTTATTTTTGTATTTTGTAGAAATAGTCACTATCCTATCGTGTATAACACAATGTTGAAATACTATTTAAATTTACGATTTATTCAAATTGTATCAATATATTCTAAATATCCCAACTTACTTCTGTACCAACGTTACCATTGCTGTCGCTAGGTGGCGCTGCTCCCCAACTAGCGGTAAACATCTTTCTATATTGACTTTTAAAAAAAGTTAATGTATATTATTTTAAATAGACCTTCCCCTATCGGGTTTCGAACCATCTTGGTCCGGAGTCAAGGAGATTACAACTCTTCCGTTTCTTGTCTTGAATCTGCAGACGCAGAGGTTCATTTTGTAACAATTCTCTGCAGAGGGTATTTATGTACTTAAAAATCGACATATTTAATTTAGCATAAAAAGTGATATCTACATTTTTTACGCTTGACAGGAACCGAACCGTTCACCGTTCACCGGACACCGGCCATTCTCTGACCGTTACCTTTTCGGGGCCATTGATACATTATATGTATTATATTTTCTAATTGAGAAATGTATCAACAATAATTTACTTTAAAAATATTACTTTAACTCCACACAGGAGGCGCCGAGGAAAATATTTCAATAATTAACAAGTGTACGATGTCTTTGGGGATGCTGTGTCAGACGCATCCGCCACCAAGATCCGGACAAACCTCATCCCAAGAATCCTGGCACAGCGAACCACTGGGGTGACCTGTAGCAGAGGTGTTGGTTATTCAATTAATGGCTCCCGGACGGTGGTACTCATACCCGCCTCCCAAATTGACATACTTACACCCGATTAACGGAAATAATTTAAGTCTGGTAAGACGAGTTTAAACACCTAAGTAATGGTTTTGAAATCTATCTCATTTGCTGCAATTTCTATAATAATTGTGCTAGGATTCCACACTTACACACTTCCTCGGTCAGAATAGTTGAATTGACCTTCTTTCTTTATTATTATTTTTAAAACCCTCACGATTTTTCTTGTCTTTCGAGGTATTACTTTTTATGTGAATACCGCACAAGAGTCCCAACTGCTCCTAAGTATCTTGAGCCAGTGGGAATATAGCATCCCCAATTTGGATATGTCGTGTGGCTGGAGCGAGTGCGGAAGGGAAGAAGATGGGGTAGAGGAAGGTTGGAAAAATCACCAAACACGGCAAAAGCCATTTAAAACAACGTCTTGCTTGCAATTTGAAACTAAATGTTCAGTAAACTAATTTCCTCACAATATGTTAACCATTATTGTTGTTTGCGTTGTTTATTTTATTAATTTGTCACACCGGTACAGCCACACACACACACATACATAATCAGAAAGTAAATAGCATTTGTGTATAGGTACCATTGTACTATTGTACCCATAAAGTAAACTGTAAGAATGTTTTTTATTGATTTTCCTGACAAACGTAGCTATAAATCGTGCAACATTACAATATTTTGTCATGAAACACTAAATACAAATGCGCTTTTATGTAAAATAATCCGAACATTTCCGCATTTACCAAAATATAACATGAACTACGAAACGTGCACAAAATTTTAAGCAGTTATAAAGAAGCACGTGATACTTTGATCAATAATTTTAGACGACACAAATATTCCAAAGTTAGAAAAATGTTAAAGGATCTAAACGTATTGTCTGTCTTATTGTAGAATAGTGTGTCATTATAAATCTATTTCATGCTCCTGATGTTAATTTGTTGTAGCACTATTTTGTTCTTGTCAAAAGAGGAGGATTTTAGATTTTGTTAAACAGATATCCTAAAGTTAAAGTTGATAATAATGTAAGACGAAGCAAATATTCTAAACATAAAACATTTTTCAGGGATCTAAATGTATTGTCTTTTAAATGATTTAAATATTGTCTTTTAGTCAAACTGTATACTTAAATGCAATAGTTTTTCTTTTTAAAATGTTTAATTGTCAACATTAGCCAAGCAGTAGTTATTGGTGGGTATTAAGGGGGAGAGGGACGTCGGAGAGTTATTATTTATTAATTAAAAATAATGATAGTATTATTACGCAATACGATAAACATAATCTTTTTAGATAGAAAAATGTTTATTAAATATTTTATAAATTTACATAGGCTTAGCATTTATCAAAATCCATCAGAAATATAACTTTTTCTGACCGTTTCATTATATGTTTTACAAAAAATTTAAAATACGAATATGATTTTTAAAGTGGAGAAAAGTATGTTTAATAATTTGTCGTTGCGTTTTTGTAAATAAACGTAACCATAGAGCAATCAGGTGGCATTAGCTAAATCAGTTAGAGCGCAGGTCCCAGATAGACGGAGAGGTCCTGAGTTCCAGTGGAATCAGTTCCCGAGCAGGAATCGTACACCGAAAGCAGTGGATTTCATTTGTTCCGTTTCTGGAATATATTAACAACATTGATTAAATTAAAAATGGCATTGGTACATTAGTACACGTCTTGTGCCGGGGCAGTGGGACTCTTCTGCTCTGTCCTAAAATCTCGCAAGCGCCTTTCGTCCTACGGGTATCTATTAAATTATATTACGCTTTGCCCGCTCTCATTGTTTAATTCCTACTTTCCAAAATTGGCAAGTTTCGACTCAAATGTGGGCAGATTGTGGCACTGTTATAATAAATTGAAACGAGTGTGGCACCAGAATATTAAGCGTTTACAATCCACTTCAAGGGAAGTTGCCGATTCTATTTTAACATAATTCATCCATAAAAGGCCCCACACACGGGACAACGTAGAATAATGAAGTATTTGCACAGCCCAGCACCTAGTACCTACATATATAAGTGTTTTAACATCGGTCACCGATGTACAATTTTTTTAAATGTTATTATAATATCAGAGTAGTGGATAAGTATCTCCCTGGTGAAAGACCACCATTCAAAATCGAAACGTTGCTTGAAATGGTTTTAACCGTGTTTAGTGACCAGATCTGAATAGCCAGGTTCTTCCCAATCTACCTCTCCCCCATCTTCTCCTCCTCTCCACTCCCTTTAGCCTCTCAACATACACCAATTGAGGCGCTGAGAACCAGAGTGGCTTATACGCCTTTTGAGTAGTTTTTGAGAAAAATGCTTTTGAAGTTTTTTGAGAATTTTGTTAATCCTTTCATTTCATCAATCCATTTTGATTTCGCTGATGCCAAACAAATGTAAGCTACAAAAAATTAATTTGTAATTTTATAGCATCTAAGTAACAAAACTTTCTTGGTTATTGATTTATTTAAGTAACAGCATAATGCGCACTGAAAACCAACGTTTTTACTGACATTAATAATTCAATAATATCTCAAATATTCCTCAAATATTTCACCTCTGTTCCTCACGTTTTAAAATTCTAAAAAAATACGTTTTTTTATACTTATCAATTTCGTTTTCATTTGAAGACACTACAAAAGTAGTTTAACTCAATTAAATAATTACTTTTTCAAACGCTGAAGTTTAATTAGAATGAAGAAACTATAAATTATCCTCACATTTGAGAAAAATAAGGAAACTAATCTGATTTTTTCGGTTCATCGTTTGATGCCGGTTGTAGGGTTTCTTCCTGAATATTGCAGAGGTCCATGATCTCCTACCTACTAATTTGAATCAAATGGTGTTTAAGCCTGTCTGGTTCTCAGCGCCTCAATTGGGGATGCCATAGTCCCGCTGGCTCCCGGAACTCGCCAGCCGTTCAATTAAAAAAGGAGGAAGAAAGGCGGAAGATGTTGATTGTGAAATGATACCTGTCTGACCTAGTCATTTAAAGGTGCTTACCGATTTGTTGAAGACAAAGCAAGAAGCGAAAAAATGACATAAAATTGTTTAGTCTTTCCGCCATTCACAATAAAATTTTAGAATAAATCAATCTACTATGGCCTCTCATCAATCAACCTTATCAATCTACCATTAAAACATAAGATAAATCAACAAAAACTTACCCCATCCAACTTGAACATACTAAAATCATATATACCAGCGACGACTAAACAAATTTAAACATTGGATTATTAAAAGAGGTCTTCCCTTTATTACTAACTACTGTTAAATTAAATATGTATTAATGTATTTACGTAAGTATATAATGTATGTACCTGCCCTACATCTGTCTCTCCAAGCCAGACAGACATCGAACAATCCTTTATGTTTTATCAAGATAAATAAATAAAAATTTAAAATCGAATTTGACTCCTCCTTATTTTAATATAATGTACGTACTATTTCCATATACAGATAAAGTGTAACAAAAACAATTTTACTCCGTTCTTCATATCACACTCGTGCATCTTGTACTTTATGTGGCCTCCACACAATCCCACGTTTAAATTTGTTAGATGTCTTTAGACTCTTATTCTTAGTTCAAAACGTGTTGTACTTAAAAGATGTGTGTGTTTTTTTAGATAAATTAAGGTGCCACAATCACGCCGATACAGATATATTTACATTGAAAGTCCGAGATAGGATTTTAATGTAAACCCACTCTCATCCAAGTGGTAGATACCCTCGATATCGCCTAAAAAAATACCATAATTCAAATTCGAAACGTTCCTTGAAGTGGCATTGTGCTCGGTGACTAGATCTGAATAGCAGTGACGTGCCGTCCACAAAGGCGGCTGAACAGCGTACCATTAAAGAAATGAAAAGATTTATTAAATAAAACAAACACCTTGTTCTAAACCACTAAAACAAGTTTTAAAATTACCCTCATGAAGCTTGAGATAAGCGAAACCGGTTGGTGATAATTTAAAAATAAGTTAGTGGTGTGCAACAAAGTGTTTTATTTAATAAATACGTCAAACCGCAAAGTAATTGCTTTCTACGAAAATGAAAAGTTTCATCAAAATGTATTTTTTCATGAATTTGGTAAGGAACTTACTCATACGCTCATTTATTCAGTTTATTTCATTTAATCCGCCCGTCAAATATTTTTTTTTTTTTTTTTTTTTTTATATATTTATTTCTTGCTAAAGCAATCCCGATGAGTTTCAAAACTCATTTTAGGACGGGAGGAATTTACAATACATAAGTAGGAGATAGTACATATAATTTTACATTGACAGCAAAATATCAAAAATAGAAGTTTCACATACAGACAGAAATAATTTTATAAGGCCAAGTTAAATAGAACAACACACAAGAGAAAACATATAAGGGAACAACAAAATATACAAATATGGATTTACTGATTTTCATTTTTAAATATCCTTAAAAAGTATTCCTTTATACCATCATTTTGGGATTTTTTATTTTTCTGGATGGTTTTGTACATATCTGGAAGCGAATTATAAAGTGTGTAGGCAATGTAGTTTAAAGATTTTATTCCATATTTTGTAGTGTGTGTTTGAGGAATGCGGATTTTATTGTTATTTCGAGTATTGTGGTTGTGGATGTCTTGATTGTTAAGTGGCTTGACGTTAGTGTGAGTTGATTGTTGAGTAATTTGTAGGATGGTGCTGGTGATTTCATACTTAGGAAGGATCGTGATTGGAAGGATACCGGAAACTGAGTAGATGTCCCTGACATGAGTGTCCCATGGAAGTCCAAAAACATTTCTGAGGGCTCGGTTTTGAACCACCTGCAGATCAGCAATCAATTTCTTCGAGGCAAAGCCCCAGATACAGCAGAGATAGGAAATGTGTGAATGTACCATGGCGTAATATACTGCAGTTAGTAACGGAATGGGTAGTAATCCTTGAAGTCTATATAGCACACCAGTTATGGGGGTAATTTTCTCCTTTACATGATTTATGTGGAGATCCCACGAGAGTTGAGAATCTACTATAAGGCCCAAATATTTTGTTGTCGTTTTCTTTTCGAGGCAGTTGTCACCAATTTTGATATCGAGGCTGGAATTTTTCTTGTTGCCGAATAGTAAATAATGCGTTTTTTTTACGTTATGGGTCAGTTTATTTATTCTCAACCAGGTTGTGAGATGGGAAACATCGGCATTCATTTCCATTTCGAGTTCCGCTAGGTTTTTTTTGTTATAAAAAATTACAGTATCGTCCGCATAAAGTTGAAGAGTTCCTTTAATGCCCCACTTTGTTATGTCATTAACATATATTAGAAATAGCAACGGTCCAAGAATTGATCCCTGTGGCACTCCACATGTTATTTCACCCAATTCACTCATTTCTCCACCCAGTTCTACTGCCGAAAAGCGATTTGATAGGTAAGATCTGAAAAGTTCCAGAGGAGTACCAACAATACCCAAATGTTTCAGTTTTTCGATCAATACGTTATGGTCCACCGTGTCAAACGCCTTCTTTAGATCAATAAATATTGCCGCTGTAAAATCTCCATGGTCAATATGTTTCTGCAGATTTGATATGAAATCGAAAGCTGCACATTTAGTGTTAGATCGTCGTCTGAAACCGTATTGTTTTGAGGTGAGAATTTTGTTTTGTTCGAGATATTTCAATAGTCTTTCTTTGATGACACATTCAAAAATTTTGGAGATAGCTGGAAGTATAGAGATTGGACGATAATTTTGGACATTTTTTTTACATTCGTCTTTATGTATAGGAATAATTTTTGCAACTTTTAGTTTGTCTGGAAAGATACCTTTTGACAGAGAGAGATTTATTAAGAATACGAGGTCATCCACCAGTTCCTCCTTGCAGTTTTTGAGAAGGAGAGAGGTTATACCATCGGAACCAGCTGCCGCTTTAGATTTGAGGTTGGATATGATCCGTAAGATTTCTGTTTTATTTGTCCTGATCATGTTAAAAGATTGTTTTGCTTGAGGTGCCGTGTAGATGGTATTTAAATCAGTTTTTGAAGTTTTTATGACTGATGCGAGACTCTCCCCAACTGAGAGAAAATATGTGTTGAAAGCGGTTGCAATCTCCTTTGGTTCTTTTACTTCTTCGTCATTTATGACTAGCAATTTACAAGCTATTGTTGGGTTTCGGGAGCTATTTGATATAATGGAGTTAATTGTTTTCCATGTTCGTTGTGGCTTATTCATGTTTTCATTAAGCAAATTCGTATAATACTTAGTTTTAATATATCTTCTATAGTTGGTGACAGTATTACGAGCTTTATTTTTTCTGTTGTCAAAGGAATACTTCCTTGATTTCGTTTCCAAAGTTTAAATATGCTATTTCGTTTTTTAATCAGCCTATCAAGTTCTGCATCAAACCATGGAGTATTGTTAGGTCTTTTGTCTCCTATATTAGTTTTTAGTTTTGTTTTACACGAATTCATAACATTTTGGAGATAGTCAGCGAAGTTATTATAATTTTTGTTTACATCGTCAGACGAATGGGTAAATTTACAAGTTTTAAGTGTGTTATTTAATTTTTGATAATTTATTTTGTAAGCATTTGATAGGTTTCTTGCGGATCTGTTATTGGGGAGGTTTTTTAGGGAATTTTCATAATCCAATATAAGTATATTATGGTCACTAAGGGGATCATCAATATTTGAGATTTTTCCGGAACTATTTGTCCTATTTGTAATTATGTGGTCTATTAGCGAGCTGGTGTTGTTAGTTACTCTTGTGGGAAATATTGTGTTACATACATAAAAGTTATACGATTTCAAGGTGTGAATATATTTCCGTGCAATATCAGTGTCTTTTGAAATATCGATATTGAAATCTCCAATAAGTAATGTGTCTTGTTTGTTTTTATTTAATATTATTTCTAAAGAGTCAAAGAAGTCTGTTATATTTGAGTTCGGCTTTCGGTAAAAAAACATACAGATTTAGAGGTTTAATATTTTTTGCCGTAATCCTAATTCCTAGAAAGGTATTTTCACTGCCGCATTCTTCGATTTTTTTTATTGTCGAGTGTATTATGCATGTAAATGGCGACTCCTCCTCCTCTGTCCATCTCACGGGAAGCAAAATTTCCAGAGTAGTCGGCAATATTGAAAAAAGTTTCCTCTCCTTTACGTAGCCAGGTTTCCGTGATTACGAGAATATGAACTGTTTCTGAAATGTTTTTTAGAGTTTCTTCAATTTCGTCAATTTTGTTTCTAATGCTTCTAGCATTCATGTACATAATACGCATACAGGAGCTTTTAGTGATGTATTCTTGTATATTGAAACATTTTTTTCCTTGAAGTTGCCTTTAGCAGTGTCCCACGTAGTCTATCCTTTCTCTGAAGCGCTCATCCATCAGCTTCCAGAGTGGGCAATCTGGATTTGTTGCCCGGTGGGTTCTTGAAACCCCGGTGCAATTTGAGCACGTTGGTTCTTTCGCCTTGTTGGGACATGTGTCATATTTATGACTTTCTCCACAGTGAAAGCAAGTTATCTTCTCTGTACAAAAACGTTGGGTGTGACCAAAACCCAGGCATTGGTAGCATTGCATCACCGGTGATTGATCTTCTACTACAAGACGTTGATATCCTACGTTTACTCGTCCAGCATTTATCAAAGATTTCCAATTTTTTGGTGACGCTTCAAGGACAACGTTGCACAGTAGTTTGTTCCTATGATTTTTTTATATTTAATTCTGAGTTTTTGTTTGAAGTCTAGTTCACATCCTTTATTTTGGGATTCTAGAGACTTCAATAGGTCTTCATCAGAAGCACCTTTAATCAGCCCTTTTATAATTACTAGCGGTTCGAGTTGCTTACCATCAGTCACTGTTATTTGTCCCTGGAGTCCTTTGCTAAGTTCCGCTTTGAAGTTGTTTTTGTCTTGTAGTGAGGCCATTTTAAAGATTAATTTGTCGCTGTTAGTTTTTCGCATACCCGCAACACCAATACCAAGAGATCTAACATCAACATGCGTTTTTATCAGTTGGTCCAAGTAATCAGAATTTTTTCCCGGATCATCAGAGCTGATCACTACAGCATGACTCTGTTGCGTAGTTCTAGGCCTGGCTGTGACATTTGCATAAGTTATGTTATTGTGGTCCAGTTTAGCTTTGATTTCGGTGACGTTGGTGGAGAGCGATTTTATAGCTGCGATATTAGTTTTATTTATATATATTAGTTTTATTTATATCATATATCAGTTTTACATATATTGTATATTAGTTGTATTTATATTATATATTAGTTTTATTTATATAATATATCAGTTTTACATATATTGTATATTAGTTATATTTATATTATATATTAGTTTTATTTAAACAATATGTCAGTTTTACATATATTGTATATTAGTTTTATTTATATCATATATCAGTTTTTACATATATTGTATATTAGTTTTATTTATATTATATATTAGTTTTATTAATACTATAATGCACCCCCGATCCGAGTATGACAAGGAGGGGAAGATGTATGTAAATACATATAATTATAATTACTGCACCATAATTATTATTACATTTATTATTATTATAAGCACACAAATAATGCCATTCAGGACCACGGCGTAAATTATAAAAATGATCGACGCCACAGCATGTGCCACGAATTTATAAAAGCGCCCATCAACGTTCAATCAACAATAATATGTACTTTTTATTTTTGTATTTTATGCAAATCAAATTTAGTAATGTTATTATTAAGTTCTGCAAGTATTTTTAGATTTTATTATTGTGACAACTGTTTCGGTGTTCAAGGCCATTTCCAAACTGCGATTAATCCACATTGTGACTACTTCTTTAAATGTTTTTTTTTAATCCCACCCAAATTTAATTTGGACGGGTTTTGAAAAGATATATTATCGGTAATCACGATTTAAATAGAAAACAATTAAAACTCTCTATTCTGTGAGGTTTTTTTTACATTTATAATGTGTTTTCCCGTATTTAAATGATAATGTTTTCTTAAATTAATTAAGTAAACATTATCATTTAAATACGTGGAAACACATTATAAATGTAAAAACCTCACAGAATTATTTTCTAGCTAAATCGGTTTTATCGATAATGGGTGGGAGTAAATAAAATCATATAAGTAATTCGTCACGATGTGGATTAACCGCAGTTTTAAAATTGCCTTTAAGGCCGAAACAGCTGTCACAATAATAAAAACTAAAAATACTAGCAGAATTTAATGACAAAATTATAAAATTTGATTTACAATATTTTTTTATTTATTTAATGGAGTTTTACGAATTTAACAAAAAAAAATTAAATGTACTTTTTATTGGATCTAGTAACTGACCTGGGTTTGAACAAAAACAAACAACTTTCCCAAATTTTTCCCCTTGCAAAAACATTGACTTAAAAAAATTGTAATAAGAATGTTTTATTAATTTCACGGTATTCTATGCGTGATTTACGTAGTCGTCGATTGTAACAACTCTTCTGCTTCATCCCGAAATTTCTATATTCACTCTGATTGCAGTGACAGGAGAAAAATTTCTAAAATCAATTAATTATCACAAATCTTAATTTCCATTTGTAATTTCGGATATTTCATTTATTGAAACATTTAAAATTATCAAGCATAGATAATTTGAAAATAAAACTGCGGGAATGGGACGGTGAATATCGCGTGGTACAAGCATTCTGCATTAGGTTTTTATCAGTGGCGACACGTGAAAGATATAAAGTGCATTTGTTATTATTTGACATTTACATTTATTAGTTGAAATAAGCTCATGAATCGCCAGTAAGGGTCTGTCGGGTACGTCCCGATTTATTTATTTATTTAGACATACGCAGTATATTTTATTACAAATGATAAATATTAAAATTTACATTGTTAAAGTACCTATTACGTATGTCCGTACTAATGAATGTATGTGTGACTAATAATAATACAAATATAGAAAATGTGTGGAGAGATGATATGGAGAAGCGTAGAGAAGTTATAAAATCAAGAAATGACTATGACTATGACTATTAATAAAAGTTTAAAGAAAAAAGTGTCGTTTTAAAGTAATTTATATCACGCTAAGAAAATTTTATAACATGCTCGTATTTTGTACGCCATGTAAACCGTGAAAAATGTCTTTAGTCTATTATTTTTTCGTAGTTGGTGTATGTTGTGAATACGTGAGGAATTGATGAGTTCTTTGCTGCATTAGTGTTGTTCGCTTCTACATGAAGAAGGGTAGTGTGCCTGGTAGGCCTCGTTGAAACATTTAAACCAACGAGGAGAGCAGTTTTATTATTTAGCAGGTTATGTAGAAGCAAGAGATCTAACATAGTATGTCTTTTTTTGTAAAGTTAACATATTATCATTTGTGCGGGAAACACCGATCACCTTAAACCCTAAAAAGGCACCCGAGTTCTGTCTACCTACGGTTAATGTACAAACGCCGTAAAATTTCGGAAATTTTATTTCGGGAGAATTAACTCGGTCACAATCACAAGCAACCATGTCGCAGTCAGAGAATCTAGTTCCCGGCGTTATGTTCGGACATTATAGGAAAGGCAGTCTTTGGCCGAAGCAAAGGTAGTCGAGGTAATCCGCCTCCTACGAAGCAAGCAGGCCGATTGCCCTCCCAATTCGAGACGCTGCGGGAAGAAATACCCACCCGCCGTGGTCCCATCACATACCCATAGCCGTAAGAATCACCATCAGACAGCAGTCGAGCGCCTTTCTCTTGAACCGTCTGAAATCGGTGTCCGTCCGGCTCCAAAACCTCTAGTACCATCTGCTCTCCGAGGCTTTCAACACCAACATCGAGACGACTGGTGATTACCCGTCCCCACCGGACCGTCAAAGACTTTTCGTGAAACCTACAATACCTAATAGTTAAGAAAGTGTTTTATATTGTGAATTAGTAAAAAAAAAACAGAACACTCAACTAAGTTACCTGTTTTCTACTGAACCCCACGTCAATATTATTTGTAGTTTTGTTGTATTTGTGGCGTGAATGTGTTGCTTTCTACTAAACATATATATACCTTATAGAGTGTTTGCTGTGCAGTACTACTACTAGCAGGTACTACTAGAATAATCAGTCCGCCCTACAAGCATGCTAAAAGTTAGTATTGGAACTTACTGTGGTAGTCTGTCCCAGTCTGATGTCCTCACTAGCATATTGTCCCAGTCCGATGCTTTGGCGAGGAGCCAGCGCTCACTCACTGGGAAGACTCGCATCGCCCAGGCAGTTCTAGTCTCCTGTTCTAATGCCTGGAAAAGGGTTATATAATAATAAGTCAAGTGGTTAAGAATTATAATATTTCTTTACTGGCTTAATGACCGATAATAAACATTTATCGATAATGTGTACAGTTTAAGAAAGAAATGTTCTGCTATTGCTAACAAATATGTAACAACAAACTAACTAACCATCACGCCGCTTCTCCGCAGGGGTAGGCAGAAAGAACGAACCACCAAACAACTCGATCTCGACATACACTTCTTGCTTTATTCAGATTCATACAACGTCTCATACATTCTCTTCTACTATTCCGACTTCTGACATGGTCCGACTCAAGTATTTGATTCACTGGATCATGCCATATCTTCCTCGGACGTCCCCGGCTTCTTTTTCCATTCACATTCGCGTCATATATTCTTCTTACACCCCTTTCTTCATTCATTCGCTCTACATGCTCAAACCATCTAAGCGTCCCTTTCATAATCATACTCATTACGCTTACATCAGCCTTGCATTCTTTACGAATCTCAATATTTTTCACAAGATCATTCATGGTTTAACCACACATTCGACTCAGAGATCTCATTTCTACGGCATTCTGTTTACATTCATCCTTCTTCTACCAATTCCATGCCTCACTGCCATTTATCAGGGTTGGTATCAACGCTCCATTGTGAACTGCTAGTTTCGTTTCTTTGGACAAGTTTTTGTTAACGCCAACCGCATTCAGTCCTTCGTTAATGGAGTTTCCTGCATTCACCCTTTTTTCAATATCCCTATCAGTCTTTCCATCTCCTCTAAATATATTTCCTAAATGCACAAATTCATCGACCTGCTTGAAGTATTCATCATTCACAACTATATTGCACACTGTTTTCGTACTCTCTCTTTCAAACACCATGACTGACTTATTTATATTAATCATTAGCTCATTCTTCATATATACTTCGTTCATCCTAGATACGAGGGACTATAGATCTTCCATTCTGTTAGCAATCAGCACCGCATCATCAGTATACAACAGGCAACATACTTTAAGATTACTCATTTTCGCGCCCAATCCCACCTATTTCAATTCTTGCATACAATTATCCATGTATAGATTGAATAACCACGGTGACATTACTCAGCCTTGCTTAACACTTTTTGTGATGTCAAACCACCAGAATGATATATGCGAGCATACGTATATGTAACAATGATTAGGCTAATTATATTATGTATATTTCGTATGTAAAAAATAAATATTTCATACAAAACATTTTATAAATAGAAGCAAATTAAATATTAAGTAACTATCAAGTTAAGAATCGTGGCTCCCTTATCAGACACAAGAATTCCTCTTTTCTGATAAGGTATACACAACCAAGAATACTCTTTAATGAAGTAATTTTTTAAAATACTTATAATTATATAATAACTTAAAAGAAATAAAAACATTTTCGTATTATTGATCATTGAGTGAGTTTTTGTAATTTCGTGTTTTTATTATATCCTTTTTCTGATTATTTAAAATTTTATGTAATTTGTGTATATTAACTGAGTTTTTATAACTGGCTTGTTCTCACGTAAGTGTAAAAACCCAGTATGAATAAATAAATTTGTGCTTGCACCGAAAAAAAAGGGTTTGACTTGAGTTGACCAGTCTACACATTCTGGATAATGGGGAATAGTGTCCATAATCAGTTGAGTGTTGATTGAGGATGAGCAGTTCATTATTTCTGAGTCTACGGGAGGGGATGTCGAAGGAACCAAAGCGCACACCAGATACTAAGTTTGGTGAGTGTGACTTCAGCGTGTCAGGCCCTAAAGCCTGGAATAAACTGCCATATGATCTAAGATTGATTAAAGACTAGACAGAATTCAGATCAAAACTCATCTCTTCGGAAACTCATATCCATGAATGATACAGTTGCATAATTAACATGGCGAAGCTAGCCGTTAGTACCTACCTAAAAAGAACCAAAAGAAAAAATTAAAATTTTTCATAGACCGCGACATTGTAAATAATTATAAATATTTGTAACTGTAAATAACTATTATTGAAAATCTCAAATGAAATAATGTTTTAAATAAATACCTACTCTTCTTTTGCCAATAACCTTCCAATAAATATAATATCAATGACATAGGATTTAAACAGTAACCGCAATATCCTGCAACGTGCAGAGTTTTCTAATATTGTGTCCTGTGCGTGCAAAATCGTATCTTCTCAATCGAAAACTTTGTAATTTAACGTTTTAATCTGGAGTGACCTTCCAGGTAAGTATGTTTCTTTATCTGTAGTGCAAATGTAGTGCAAATGAATGAAGAGAGGAGTGTAAGGAGAATATATGACGCGAATGTGAATGGAAGAAGAAGCCGGGAACGCCCGAGGAATACATGGCTCGATCAAGTGAATCAAATACTCGTGTCGGGTCATGTCAGAAGTCAGAATAACTGAAGAGAATGTATGAGGCGTTGTATGAATGTTAATGAAGCAAAAAGTGTATGCCAAGATCAAGTTGTTTGGCGGTCGGTCCTCTCTGCCTACCCCTGCGGGGAAACGGCGTGATGGTTAGTTAGTTAGTAAGATAAACCCTAGCAAGTAGTATTTGTACAGCGCCCTTGAGGTGATTTTTCACGAAAACGACGCTATACAAGTCATCCAAGTATTATTATTATTATACGTGATTGTACTAGGCTATAATATAATCTAGTGAATAAGAAATATTTTGTATAAACCACTATTTAATATATAAATATCAATATGTTTCGGAAGCGAAGCTTCCCTCATCAAATGATGGCAAAAATAGACAAATAATAAAACACATAAAAACAATAACGTAAGAATAGACAAATTATAAAATTAATATTATACTTAACATTACATTACTAATATATTAGATTACTAGTTATTTCCTTGAATTCGTTTAAAAAAATTCAATATTTTTATTTTTTAAATAATTATTTACCGAATTTTTGTTTATGTTTGTAATTTTTCTATTCTTCTGAATCTGCTAAAGACTCCAGGTAAGGGGGTGATTTTATGTTTAATTCCTTGTATATTTTGTTCAAATGATAAGTGTTTGTCAATGCGCAGCTCAAGATATTTCTTCTTTGCCAGGATTTGCAAGTCGCTCTTTTCCATATTAAAGTATTTTAATATGGAAAATATTAAAGTAATTTAATATGGAAGTTTATGGGTAAATGGGGAGTGCAAAGTGCTAAGTTATTAGCTTTTAACGAAAATATATACTTGTATTCTAGCATTATGTATCTACAAGTAATTTTACTCACATAACGCCGAACCTTCGAGCCTCTAGTTTTAGCAAGGTTAACCATCCAGATCCCCGGGCGGCGTTTGTCCAGCTCGGACCCGCAGAGGTCTCCCCGACTCCAGCCGGAATCGTTCTTCTGGCACGAGAACAGCTTCTCAGTCATTTCTATGCAGTCTGCAAGCAACAAGGGAAACATGGGTATTCGAGACTGTCCCAAAATGACGGAAATTTCTTAGGAAAATGGATATTGTTAAAAATCTCAATTTAATTTATTTTTACAGTATTAATGTTCTAGATTCCTTTGTTAAACGCCGTGTAGTCGAAAATAGTAGAAATGAAAAAGAGGCTGAAATTCAATTCGTACTACGATGCACATACTGTGTACTTTTTACGTGTGTTCAAAAGTGTTCTGTTTATCAGAGCGGAGGTGTGCAATGTCAACAATGCAGTAAAACCGTTAATCCACTAGTTCTTTGTAACTATTGTTTTAGGGTGTCAGCGTGTGATGATTCGCTCTTTGACGAAGACACGCATCATGCCTCCGTTATCAATGTGGATTTATGTCGAGAAGATTCACTCTAACAAACCTCTCTTGTACACATTCAGTTTAAAATAAAACCCGTGTCGACTGGTCGCATGTATCAGCATCTCCATTATTTACTCCAAATAAGCTAAGAAATCTCTCCGGTACTTACGTTCTGAAACACCCTGTATACCGACTTTGTAAAATCATTTGATATAGTAAACCATATAATCCTTCTTCATAAACTTTACAATTTCAGAATTGCGGGTAGATTATTAGAATGGATAGAGTTACCTTACCAACAAAATACTTCAAGTAAAGAATAATTCTAACCTCTCATACAAATTCTGGCTACAAGCGGTGTACTTTTTGTTACTTTTTATTAATGATATCGTTACATATTTGATAAAAATTTTAATGGTAAGTTTACGACTCTTACTTACGTAAGACTGAATCATGTCTGATTACGTCTAAAAGTGATCGAAATGACAATCTAGACTCCTCTAATTAAAACAATCTTCCCAAAAAGTCCCTCATTGAAATGCTTGGTGTAACTCTAAGTGACCACTTCAAGTATGGGGGCTCCATCGAAGCCAGAGTAAAGTTAGCCTCTCAGAAGCTGGGCGTACTGTAGAGAGCCCGTAGATACTGCAGACAGTACACAACTGCTGACCCTGTACAAATTGTAAGTGCGCCCCACTGTAGAATTTGGCAGCACCCTCTGGTCGCAAACCACACAATATCTTTAAAAAAAACCCTTGACTCTGTGCAGAAATGGTCGGTCCGTTTGATAAATTCGCCTATCTTAAAAAACGGATTGCAGTCTTAGAGCAGACATCAGGTGGGAATGCTGTCATTGTTCTACCGGTATTTTAATGGAAGACGTTCCAAGGAACTAGAGTCATTAATCTCTCCAGCACCGGTGCATAGTCGGGAAACACGCCCAATACTTGTGTTCAACAGCTCGGCTGTGGAATGATTTGCCGGCCTCTGTGTTTCCTCCCTCCTACAACATGGGTCTCTTCAAGACCCAGGTTAACTCCTTCTTATCCTCTAAAAAACCCTCTACATAGCATCCCCATAAATACATAGGCTTTGAGGGAAAATGATTTCTCTCAGGGCCTCCTGTGTAGAGTTACCGTAAAAAAAGTTAAAAAATAATAATATACATGGAAATAGGATTATACAATCCTCAAGCATGTTGTGGCGAACGCTTAAGCTCAATTGACACCCGTACTCGCGTCTGCTGTGTCTGTGCTGTACTGTTCTGCACTGCGCGGTGCTGATAGATGTGAATATACCTTCCGTGCAGCACAGCACAGACGCAGCGCAGACGCGAGGACCGCTGTTAACTGAACTCCTGGAACTGTAATTATTGCGTTTGTGACTTTTCCTCAATGTGCCTTCCAGGGTTCAGTTAAGATCCAGAAAGCAAGCAGTGCAATGCAACTTACAGTTATTGGCCTTTGATTCAGTCTTCCGCTGGCTGATAGTCGAAGGGCAGGTCGGCTCCACACAGCACACGTCTGATGTGGAAGGTGAGTAGCTCTGGAAAAGCGGACAATTTTATATTATCAGCATCCAGTGGAGTTCTTCGGGGCTCTCACCTGGGACCAACACTATTCTGCTTTTTATTAATGATATTATTGATGATGTTCACATTCTCCTATTATTTGCTGATGATCTCATATAATATATTCAGAAGTTTATTGAATCTGCACGAATGTCATGTTCTAAATGGGGTGAATATAAAAAAAACTATTTAAATATAAAAAAAAATTAACTATAAAATTTGCAGAAATAACTATAACATATTCTCTCAGCGTTTTATTAATGGAATAACTCTAGAAAAAATATCCCAGGTTAGAAATCTAGGTGTAAAAAATAAATTTATCTTTGTTCCTCACATTGATTAAATCACAAAGCTATGAAGATATTGGGTTTTATATGAACAGCTCGTGAATTCAAATCATTATTTCTATAAAAAAACACATAAATTTGTTGAAGACCACTTTTATTTTGTTAAAACTCTACCGGTTTCGGAAGCACCCTTCTTTCATCAGGAGAATATTAAAACTAACTTATGATATAGAATATTGACAAGACATATAAATTTTAGGTGTTGGAGTGGGGGGAAAGCAAATGGGTAGGGGTAATTGTAGGATTTCCGGGAAGAACAGAGCGATTTATTGGAAAAATATTAAGAATGGGACTAAAAGATAAGTTAATTTGGTTATTTAAAATACTAGAATTATTATTCAGGGATTTTCTAATTTCGAGTGCTTCTAAGTTATCCAATTTTTTGCTTTTATTGTTACGGTGAAGAATTGTAACCCCTGTGTCATTGTTAAAAGTGTGATCTTTGGAAATTAGATGATTGGCAAATTCTGAGAAGTTATTATTATTTAAGCATTTTAAATGTTCTGTGACTCTAATATTTATATTTCTTAATTGATAAACTAAAGTTTTTAAGACAAGATTTTCGTGCATAGCGCAAAGGGTAACAATTATTTTTATAAACAATAATTATTAGCATGAAAAACTCATCCAAATTGAAAAAACCTTCCGAGAAAAGATAAATGTCGCCGACAGGACTCGAACCTACACCCTTCTGATGTCCGGTCAGATGCTCTACCGTTGAGCTACGTCGGCTAATCGCAAAACCGCCAAGTTAATCAATATATACTAGTGTTTCATTCAATAATTACTGTTTTTATTATATTTCACCTGTAAACAACCAACTTTATTAGTATGAGAAAGGCTTGTAACGGCTAAATCCCTCAATAGATGGCGTCGAGACAAATTATGTCTACATTTTATTGGTGAAAAATGCTTTGACTTGTCAAGTATTTATTAATTGATAAACTAAAGTTTTTAAGACAAGATTTTCGTGCATAGCGCAAAGGGTAACAATTATTTTTATAAACAATAATTATTATATTATATATTTCTTATATATATTTTAGTATATTTCTACGGTATTTGGTGTCAGTGAGGTCGTATTCTGGGGCTGACATCTGTAGGAATATTCTTAAATCTATTTCTGTGCTTTCACAGAACATGAAACGTAGCTACTGAGTTTTTAACGGTTCCCATGATGTGCACGCAAGACCAAAAAGGCTTAATTTTCGTCGAATATAATTACTAAGCACGTAAGGGATACCAAGTTTGTTTGGTGGTATTGTACCTCTGGCAGAATTCCACGTTCAGTCTCTTCCATTGCTCCCGAGTGGTCGGAAGAGTACTGGCAGATACCGACGGACCCCCTCGCACTGCAAACAGCTCCTGTAATTATTGCATGGCGTAATTGTACAGAAATTAATTCAGGGAATACAATTAAATATATTCTAATTATGATAGACACCCAACTTACATTTTTGAACTTTTAAATAACATAATTGATATCAAAATAATGAAAATGGTATTCCATGCACTGGTGCAATCATCAGTATCTTATGGAATTTTCGCAAACCACTTGAAACATATCAAAAATTAATACTAAAAATAATTTTACATAAAGAAAGTTCCTTCCCATCCATACAATTATTCCATGAGACTGAACTGTTAGATGTAAGATACAATTATTGTCTATAATGCCTAAAATATGTATTTTCCAGAAAAAAAACTATTCCCAAAAAACTAACAAATGACGTACTTGAAGTACCTTTGTGTGAAACTAGGCTTGCGCAGAGACATGCTTTTTATCGCTCTTAAAATTTATAGTTTATTATCTACAGAATGTAAGTGTCCAAACATATCGTCTTTAAACACATACAAAAATGTTGTAAAAAAATGGATAAAAACCAAAGACATCAACCTTTTTCCCTCTATAATTGTATATTTTCCCCATGTTCTTTTTTCCATTTTCTTTTTCTTATTCAACTTGTAATTTTTATTTAACTTATCCTCAACATCCATGTACCATACAAGTATTTATATAAATATTGTTTTTACTCAAACAATTTTTTATTTTTAAATAAACAAGTTTTTCATTTCATTTTATCTTATTTTCTTTTACAATCTTATTAGTATCATACAGTTATTATTTTTTAGTAAAAACACGCGATCTGTTTACAATCTGTTTCACATTTGTGCTAGAGACAGATCCCCATCCAATACAGAATTAGCAAATATTATACGTAATTAGCAAAGAGCATCGTAGTAAACTTTATACAGTTAATTCTGCTTAGCATATTGTGTATATGTCAAAGGAAAATGTGAGCTTGGTGATTTTTTTCATAATGTTTATGTGGGAGTCCCATGGAAGATTTTTTGTAGATTTCAATGTCAAGGTATTTTATTCTTCTAGAGTGCTGTATCGAACGTGTCTACAAAGTGTATTAATTTTGAGCAGATAAACATATTTCTCTATAACCAAATATAAATGATTGCAGAACACCTGCAATACCGAGCCGAGATTGCACCAAAAATGCAACATCAAGTTGAGATTGCACCACGTATGCGATACCGAGCTGAGATTGCGTTATACGTGCAATACCAGCACATAATGTTCTGTCGCACCAAATGCACTATAAATAGCGAATGCACAGCGGTATGTGCTCTCTTTTCCACTCCATCTATGGAAGGAACAACACCACCACTCTGCCTAACTGCTTCACATTGGACTCGAATTGCATCTTTAATTTTGCTCTACCCGGACCCCGCTTTTCTCCCTTGGTTACTTTGACCTGCCACTACCAGACAAGAAGAGTATTCTACAGCTAGCAACCGCTGACGTCACCACCCGCTACCTCAGCGACCGACCATACTAGCCGGTGTAAATATTTATATATCTAAATATTTACACTATTTTTTTTGTACGGGTCCTACACTTCCCATACAAGTGTGTTGGTAGTGGAGCACTAGCGTTAGTATGTTAAGCTTTTTACTTAATGCTCATGTAATCTGTGAACTGTGATCTTGCCGTTAAAGAATACGTCGAATATTTAATTTTCTAGATAACCATAAATTACCTTGAAGGTTTTCCAAATTTCTGGACAGAAAAATTTGGTGCTTGGACACATTGGTGTAGAGCGCGAAACCGTCACCCAGGCAGGAATTACTCAGGTCGTGGGAAGTTGGCGCATTACTGAGCACGGCGTGCAGGTACCAGCGCGGTTGGCTTATGCTTGTGTTCCGCAGAGAGAACACCAGCCCGCCCCCACTGTCTCCCTGACACACGGCTGATCCTGGAAGGGAATGGAAAGTATTGGTTAGGCAGGGATTATTGATGGCTGTGGTTTGCGGCAGGTACCAGCGCGGGGGACTGGTGTTTGTCTTCTACAGCGGAGACACCAGCCCGCCCCCACTATCTCCCTGGCACACGGCCGATCCTGGAAGGGAATGATAATAATAATAATAATATTTATTTGAAACACCTGTTATTTTACACTCTGACTGTCCAACTAGGAACAAATCCCGTTTTAGGACAGTCAAATTGATAAGTTTAGTTCATATTAATATACATATACCTGAAAGAATATAAAAGAATCCATAAAGTAAATAAAAAATAATAAAAAAATTGTTGTTTAAAGTACGATATGCATTTTTTAATTTAGTGTAGAGTATTAATGAATTACATATGAGATGTAAAATTTTAAGTACAGAGTATAAAAGTTAAAAGTATGAAATGCATTTTTTAATTTACTGTAGAGAAATAATGAATTACATATGAGATGTAAAAGTAATGATATAATAACGCACATATGAAACTTGTTTTCCACTTTTATTTTATTTCTCCGTGACCGGTTTCAGCTTGCTAAAGTCATCTTCAGACTGGTAAAAGTTGATGTAAAAGTGTAAAGCATAAAGTATACAAGTTTAAAGTATAAAAGTTTAAAATATGCAATGTATTTTTTTTTAAATTTAGTGTATAGTAATAATGAATTACATTTGAAAGTTTTATTAACATTGTGCATATCTATTAATGAGCATATGTTCGCTTTTGACCCTCCCTAAATGGAGAAGTCAAACATTGATCAGTTTACGCAGGGCGTTTGTACTTTTCATTTTCCATGTATCGGGTATGATGTTGAACAATTTTGATCCTAAGTATGAAAATTGTCTTTGAGCAAGAGATGTCATGGTTTTTGTTGAAACTATTGGATTACTTCTTGAGTGTCTGGTGTCATGATAGTGGTCGATAGATGGGTAGTGGTGACGTTGTTTATGTGTGTGTAATACAATTTTCCTGATATACAGTTGTCTGACATCAAGAACTTGCATTTCTTTGAATAAATCATCACTGGGGTACCTGAAGGGTTTTTTAAGGATGACACTTATTTGGAATTTCTGCGTTTTTGCCAGGGGGTCCAAAATTGTTTTGGCACAACCGCCCCATCCTAAGGATGCATATTCAAGTAAAGAATTGCACATATCATAATATATTGATTTTAGATCTTATACATATAGAATATTTCTAATAGTTATGAAAAGGTGAGTGAGTTTTCTGACTTTTGTGGCAGTTGAGTTGATGTGTTCTTTCCATCTCAGAAATTTATTAATAATGATTCCTAAATATTTTGAACTATCCACGCATTCTAAGTTATTGTAAGTACAAGTATTTATTTCATTGCAAAAGTGAGCAGTAATGTTTAGTAGTTCTTTGAAACGTATGCATTTGGTTTTATCCGTATTGAGAGTAAGGAGGTTATTGTCTAACCATTGCATAACCTTGTTTACACCGATTTATTCTTTACTATGAACTTCGTTCCAGTTTTTGCCTTCATAAATCAATACTGTATCATCAGCAAAGGTGATGATGTGATCGGCAAGGTTACTGTTACATAGGTCATTAATGTAAATATTGAACAAAATAGGCCCTCAAGTACTTCCCTGCGGTACACCAAATATTTTTTTAGATTTAATTTTTTTTACATAAGTTCCTGTATTTTTTGTAATGAGCTTGTATTGAAATATTATCTGGACACCTTTTCGCCTTTTGATGATAGATTTAACAATGACACAAATTGAACTTGTCTCATCAGCTAAGTCCGTTGAGCGTTGCCCCGGATAGGCAAAGGACCTGGGTTCGAGTCCCAGATGAGACTGAAATATTTTTAGTTCCTGTCCGGTTTCATCTTTCATTTTAGGTTATGTTAATATTATCTTCTTCAGTGATTAAATATTATGATGAGGTTCTTAAATCTCAATAAAAATAATTAATAATTAAAAATATAAATAAATTGATCAAGAAATATAAAAAAAACAATCAATGTTTGATGTAATACTTCTGATATTTTGATGAATTATTTTTAAATTATAAGAATTGCAACAATAATTATTTAAATTTTTAAGATCGTCTATCACATTAATGTTGCAAGTTATACCGGTATCATTATAAATATCACATGGTAATTGAATCATAAAAATATTCAAATGAACGTTGACCCAATAAATTTTACAGAATTTGTGGATTCACTTCCAAAGTAAGTATAACACAGTATATATAAAAACAAATATAACCATAGTAGTCCCACATAATTGATAGCAAAAAGAATAAGTATTGGAGTTGGAATTGCGGAAACGGTAGCATATTATAATAATACATGTAGATGAGCGAGACAAGACATACCTCGAGAGTGTATTTAGTTCGAATAATTCCAACTTATGGCGATGCCAAATTGGATTCATTCGATATAGCAATTGCCTATGTTCCTTCATCCTTCCGAACATATATTTGTTCCGCTTTAATCCAGGTGAATCCGTATTTTTTGTCTTTACTCACTTGTCGGGTTTTGAAATATAGGTGATTAGTACGAAATGTCAGTTGTTCTGAAACATAGATCGCCAAGCGGGGGCCGGCGATACCGATGTTCGACGTGTTGAGTTTGTCTTCTCTATTGGTATTATTTTTAATGGGCAGTATTATTTAGGAAGGGATTGTTGATGACTGTGGTTTGCGGCAAGTACCAAGGGACTGGTGCTTGTCTCTGCAGTGGTTACATCAACCCGCCCCCACTACCTCACGGGTACGCGGCTGATCCTGAAGGTGTATGGATAGTGTTGGTCTGCCTACTGTGCCCGCTGTCTCCCAGACACACGGTTGATCCTGAAGGTGAATGGAGAGTGTTTTTTTGACAGATATTATCGATATTCGGTGGTATTCGTTAACTTACCGTTAGTGTATCCCGCGCATATCTTGTCTGACGTAAAATATGACCTGAAGGTCGACGGCAGCTGCTGAACGCACTCCGCGACATCCAACACAGGGACCCTCAGGAAGTTAAGGCTGTCTGACGCGTAACCTGATTCCGTGAACCCCCAGCCCGCCACCTGTAGGGACCAAAAAAATCATTGAAAAAAACATCACATCCATATTTATATTGTGTTAAATCACACTGTGTTCCCTTAAAAACATTTTTCTATTCTTTTTTTATTTCTTTCTATGTAATGGTTGTACATGTATGTGACTTTAGTAATACATTTTAAGTATAAAGCATAATTATATAGACAGTATGTAAGTATGATGAATATTATTGTAACAAAAGTGTAAAGTCACAGTATTCACAGTCCTCCCCACTAGGGTTTTCTGTTCTGAGACGGCCTGCACTTTTTTTTTACTAAATATCCATTTATCTTTATATAGTTTGCAAGTTCATAGTCACTCAGTACCCTCAGACATGTTTTGGCTTTATTTAAAAAAATATTAATTTCTGTATTTTTTTTTATTGATTTGGTAAGGCATGATAAAGTTTCGCAGCATGAAATTTAATATTTCTCTGTCTAAAAGATGTGTTAAATTTGGTTATAACCAGTATATTTTGGCTTATTGCCCTTGTTGAGTATTTATGTTCAGCAGTGAAGTATTCAGATATATTTAAAAAAAAGTTTAAATAAGACATTTTTTTTAACAAAGTTTTTTTTTATATTAAAAACTTTAAAGTTTTTTAAATATTTCGTCCGACGGAGTTATAACCGGGACTTACAAAATTGTCTTAATTACTCCTTTTTGGGCTATGTTGAGCCGTTCTGTGTGAGTGCCCAAGGCAGATCCCCAACCAGTTATCCCGTACTCAATTCGTGATTGAAACAAACATAATAAACTATTCTTTGAATATCGTTTATGTTAGGATATTACGGATGTTTCTAAAGAAATACATGTACTTGGTGAGTTTTTTTGTAATGTCGTCGATTCGTGAGTTCCATCTGAGATGTTCATCAATTTCAATACCAAGATATTTAACGCTTTTGGAGTGCGCTATAGTAGGACAGAGGCATGATAATCCTTGATTATGCTGAAAGATTCCTTGGCATTTATGTAATTTGAGGGCATTGTCATCAGTCGGCTATCCGATGGCTGTTATAGAAAACGTCAGATATTTTGTTTTATTTACATTAAGTGTGAGAGAATTTCTATTAAGCCAATTTTGCAGAGGACCAAGTCCATGTTCCGCTTCTTTGTATGTATTTTTCCAATATCTTTAATTAAATAAAATGACCGTGTCAGGAGAACTAATGATTTTTCCTCTCATTTTTAGGTTACAGATATCATTGATGTATATTAGAAATAATATGGGTACCAGTACGCTTCCTTGCGGTACACCATAGTTGATTAGGAGAGGTTTGCTTTTTCGTTTATTAATTTGAACATACTGCGTACACCTTGTCATAAAAGCTTTTTACCAAGTTTAGAGTTGTATTTGACATACCAGTTAGTACTTTCTGCAAATAGGATTTTGTGATCTATTATATCAAAAGCCTTCTGTATGTCTATGAAGACTGCTAATAATTTTTTTCCACTGTCTAAGCTTTGCATGACCATATCAGTATTTTTTCTATAGCGTCACCAGTACTTAGGTTCTCTCTAAAACCATACTGCGTTTCTGATAATATTTTATTATCTTCTAGATAAAATAGAAGTTATTTTTTTAGTATTCTTTCTAATATTTTTGACAATTTATTTAGTAGGGTTATCGGTCGATAGTTGTTTATGTCATTTTTACATCCTTGTTTGAAAATTGGAAGAACAATAGCCGTTTTGAGAGCAGTGGGGAATAATTATAATATATAATCACTTAAGTTTCTTTTATTATAGGCCAGATATAATTTTCTTTCTCGCTACTTGTGGTCAGTGAGACTGTGGCATTCCTACATTGGGGAATATAATGACATGAGGCTTGACCAAGTGGGGATGGGAAGGAAAAGGGAATCAGGAAGATTGAGAATGGTTAGCCAGATCTAGTCAGAAAAATCAATCGGGGTAATACTGAGACTCTCAGCTACTCAATAAGATAATTACCTTCCCCACACTGCCCGGGTTGGTCTGCCTGGCATGCAGCTCCCTGTCCACCAGGTCCAAGCAGACTGTGCGCACCGTGTCGGAGAAAGTGAACGTCGTCATTAGCTGGACAATGGCGATGTCATCTTGATAGTATCGGACACTTCCTCCATACTCGTCTCCTAAACGAACTGTGCACACCTGTAACAATATTTTTTTCTGGAAAGTCCGAAAGTTGGTACACCTTGGGTTTCACCGACGAATCCTAAATCTTAACTAAGAACGGCAATGTGGATGTTCAAATAAAGCCTATTTAACCTGTCTTACCTCACCTAACCTCAACGGAAATAGAAAGGAATTAATTAAGTTGGGTGGAAACTTTTACTAATTCTCAGACAAAAGTACAAACATGTATTTTAAAAACAGTGCATAAAAACACACCTCTGACCCATTTGTTTGTCTCTCTCTCTCTCCAACAGTCCAGGAAGAGAAGAGGATCCCTAATAAGTGGGCAACTAGAAACTAATAATAAAAAACACACCTCTGACTCCTGTCTACCTATCTCTGTGGAATTCCAGGAAGATAAGGGGATCCCTCCAACTACCCGGTATAGTCAGCCATATTAATATGGTGGTTGTGAGATTGTAGGGAGAAGCAGTGGGCGGCTAGAAACTAATAACAAAAAACACACCTCTGACTCCTGTCTGCCTATCTCTGTAGAATTCCAGGAAGAGAAGAGGATCCCTCCAACTACCCGGTAGTCAGTCGCATTAACCTGGTGGTTGTGAGATTCCAGGGAGAAGCAATGGGCAGCTAAAAACCAATAAACAAGAAAAAAGCGTAATGGACAATTAAACATTGTATTTATTTATGTGATACCTGACAAGAGTTCCCTGTCGAACCAGGGAGTCTTGTTCAGCTCAGAAGGGGGGGGGATGTCCCACGGGCTCTGACATATACATATAATAACGTTTGTCATACATTGGGTATTGATACAATCATTATTGTCGTTAAGACATGTGACACTTTTGACATGTGCACCAATCCATTGATACGCGGATGACAGTACAGTCCATGATAGCTTTTTGTTTGACAAGCCCCCAAAGGGCACACAAACTCCAACGACTCGGAGGACTTTGAAGCAGAGAATGGACGATTACCTCGAGAAGGTCTCCTCTTGGGGTAAGAATAATCTTATCGAATTTAATGTTTCATACACTCAATCATTTTTGATTACGTCTAAAAGGAATCGAAATGACAATCTAGTCTCCTTTAATGGAAGCAATCTTCCCAACAAGCCCTTCATTGATATTAAATTGTTAGCCTCTCAGAAGCTGAGCGTACTGTACAGAGTCCTCAGATACTGAAATAGTACACAACTAGAATTTGGCAGCCACCTCTGGTCGAGAGCCCCAAAATATCTTAAAATAACCCTTGCAGAAACGGGCGGTCCGTTTAATAGATTCCCCTATTTTGACAGACGGACTGCAATCTTTGGAGCACAGACATCAGGTGGGAATGCTGTTCCTGTTCTACCGGTATTTTAATGGAAGGTACTCTGAGGAACTAGCGTCATTGATCCCTTCGGCACCGGTGCATAGACGAGAAACACGCCAAACGCGCGCCCAACATTTGCAAACGGTTGACATCTGTCACATGAGAACGTATTCTACGCCTCGTTCTTGTGTTCAACAGCTCGGCTGTGGAATGATCTGCCGGCCTCTATGTTTCCTCCATCCTACAATATTGGTCTCTTCAAGACCCAAGTTCACTCCTATCCTCTAAAATACCCTCCACACAGCATCCCCAAAGATGATATAGGCCTTGAGAATTATTTCCCTCACGGCCTCCTGCGTGGAGTTACTGTAAAAAAGTGTAATACGTTTGTAACTCACCAGTTATCACCAGCTGACTCCGTACTAAGCTGCCACCACAGATCTGCTGGAACTGGTTATTTATCAACTGGAAGATGGCCACGTGCCACGGGAACTGATTTGGTTTCACATCTGACCCTCCCCTCACGAGTACCTTTGAATAGGTCGCTTCCAATCCGCACTCTGGAAATAAGAAGTCATCATCGTACATTGCAGGTCCGGCTTCTCCTCGCACAGCCCGTGCACCTGCTTTCCCCAGCTAAACCTAGACGTCTTACTTCTGGGATTGCAGCCACTGATGTATTTGTTCTTTATTTATTCACGCTTAGAAGGCGTTGATACATTTATCACATAGTTTTACAAAGAAGTATAATAATACAATAAATAAAATAATAATTAGAGTATAAAAGAAGTAAATAGGTACAATATAAGTAAGTACTTACAGCGTAATGAATAACAATTTTACTTGTGGTTACATTATAACTGATGGTTATACAAAAGAGTAGTTTAGTAGGTAATTTAATAACATGAGTATAAAAGAAGTAGGTAGATACCATGTATGTATAATTACTAGGACGTTGAAATACACGAACAGTTGTAAAGCGTGTTTTTAAAAGTGATGGGCGTAATCGAAACATTTTGATCATCGAAATACGTTACTTCGAATCTTCAAAATGATCGAATGAATCGCTCGGAGCTCAGCAAGAGCAAAACCTTCGGCCAGTGGAGGAAAAAACATCTAAACCAATTAGGTAATACTAGCAACTTAATATTTTCTAATTAGTATGTATATGGATTATACTGATTATGTACGTCGTACGATTCTAATGAAATATGTCAGTAAATGTTCTGCCATCATAAGAACTGCGTACTCGTATATGCAATTTGAGATATTTGACATGTTTCCATTTCATTTTAGACATCAAATAACGCTAATTCTGTCAAAAACTGATTGTAATAGAAGGTTATCTTTTACATTAGTATAGCACTCGCGCATATTTAAAAAAAGAGCACTTTGATTACAATAAGAAACAACTATTTCAACTGGGGGAGACAGAATCGCGCAACGATCGGTACAATCTAAAATTGCATCTGTGTGATTCTTCTTACGACGGCATTGTTAACTTACAATCTTCTTCATTCATTCGTAGAAACCTAGACACTAAGCCAATCTTTCACTATATATACCTACATGCATAACCTTAAAATAGAAGCCAACCTTTTTAAGAATGCCATCTTTTATGTACTTAAAATGTACCGAAATTGTAAATTATAACCAAAAATATTAATCCGTCGTTAACATAACTTCTTTATTGGTAGATAATATCGTAATTAAACATGTAATGGGAATCAGGTAACATTTTCAAAATGAACTGATAAGCTACACTTGCAGCAGCTAAGCTGGCAGGTAGTAGATATAAATTATAATTTCCCATTAAACCCCATTGTATTTTAAAATAATAAATATTATAACCTGAAAACATAATTAAAACACTCACAATACATTTTTATGAAAATTGCAATTAACATCAATAATATACCCAATAATATTGCAAACAATGTAATGTTATGAAATCTTTAATACCTAACAATTGTTAGTAACAAACATTGTTAGTAACAAACATTGTTAGTAACAAACATTGTTAGTAACAAATATAGTTAGTAACGATGTACCTTCGAGATATCATCCGTATTTTGAATAATAACTAAATGTTTTTAATGTATCTCGTTATACTATAACCTCTCGGAGTTAAGAACGGCTGTCTCGGTTGGTTCATTCGAATGAATAAGGAACTCCAGTGAAAAATAAAATGACTTTAAAAATACATATTCATATAGATCAGCAAACGCCGATTCTGAATACATAATTTTACTGTACATAACTATACGCAGAATTTATAAATCGTTATTTAAAAGTGTATAAAAATTCAGCTCATCAAAACACCGTGTTATGTTGGTACCATTGCATTTGGAACATCTGACGTCACATGAGCATTCTGTTTTTGGATTAGTATGAAAAAAATATTTTTTCGATTTTGTTTTGTATTTTAAATATTTACCTTTTTTTTTATAGAAAGCAGTCACTTTGTGGTTAGACAAAGTTATTGTTTTATTTTCATTTACCTTTTTAGTTTTGTTAAAATTTTAACTTATTTTGGTTGACTTTAACACGTAATACCCGGAGGTTCAAAATAAAACACATTCGGCGATGGTGGGTCCAGATAGACCCGGCTGAAATGATGAAATTAAAAGGCTTTTTTATGCATTTTTCGTTCATATCCTTACTTTTATATGATATTATGTAATTCCTCATAAACTCATAACATATCCCTTGTATAAAGATAGATGTTTTAGAAATTAGTATTCCGTAAATGTTGCGGTTCTTCGATATGCAGCAGCGCGGGGATACCACGCGAGAGCAAAACCACGACTAAATCGGTCGCGTCTTGAGACAACCGCTGCCGTCGGTCAGGGGAATGAGGAGGGCAGTGCGGGAGGGGGGGTAAGGATTCGGCCCAGGAAGTCAGTGGAAGCGAACATTTTTGTTTATATATTTATTAACATTTTCGGGAAATCGATGGTGTGCATTTACAAGTATATCATGTATTATTTAAAATACCAGAAATAAAATCACTTATTTTATTTTTCCTTGTGGCTGTACCTCTAATAGAAAGATGTTTAAAAAGAAAATAAATTAAATTTTTAGCCATATTATATGATGATTGCTTATGCAAATATTAGAAAATATTATATAATGGCGTTCTTATTTGAGTATTTAATTTTCTCAAACATTTATTTATCACAATTAAAACCATTGAATGACATACATTTTAGTTAAAAATACTAAAACTTATATTTTTCAACAAAACAAATTTAAATGAACAATTTTCATTAAAAAATTAAAGGAATCCGGAATTTGACAAGTCGATCTGCAACGGATTCACTCAGATTTCCTACACTAACTGCATTATCACTTCCATTTTCACTTTCAGATATTTCCTCTAGTAATATGTCTTCCGGATCACTTTCAAATTCTGGATCCAATGCTTCGAATTCCAAGTCGCCATCATCAGTGATCTCACTGTTAAGTAGCTTTTCAATCTCATTATCAGCTAAATAATGTTGCTTTGCCATTGCGTTAGTACGGTAGGAAATAAAAAAATTTAAAACAAAGTTATAAAAATATAATCACAATACTAGAAATGTGTCCGAATGGTTGACAACATCTGCGTGTTAAGGACTGGACAAAGACGGAAGGATAGAGCGAGAGATATACTGTTTCGTCGGCTGCTCAAATTCAACTGAGAAGAGATGAAGTTTTTGCGTGTTTTTATACACAATTATTCTTATAACTTATTTAAAACGTGTCCGATTTTAATCATTTTTGAGTCGAGATGTGGGTAAATATTTGATAAAAGAATAGACAAGAGGAAATTAGCCTAAACGAAATATTTGCTGCAAAATCTTTTATTTAAAAAACACTGGGTCAAATCAGACCCATCACCGGAGTCGAGGTGTTAAGCTCTATAATTGTTGTTCAATATAAACAACTATTATTCGCGAAAGAAATTAGAGAATTCGTGTTCAAACCAATTATCAATACGGATATTATGATAATGTTAATGCTCAAAACTATTACTATTCTTTGAGTTAAAGTTTCTATAAAGGTACATGTTTTTATTACTTATGTTTAGTTATGGTTTATCGTGAATAGAATATACAATTATGTATGGTAAAGCTCATACTTGTTTTGACAATTGACATTCTAACCTCAAAACTGATAAAAACCGACCGGCTACAGATTTGGACCGTTTTGAAGGCCTTTGAAAAATTGAAAATTATTTTAACTATGTAAACTGACTTTAGAAAAAAACGAAATATACTGGTATTTAAGTTTGAACGTCACTATTGGTAAAAAAAAAACTAAATAAATAAATTTAAAAAATTGGACTGGAGTTCCTTATTCCGACGTTCTCGAAGTTGAAAATTGATTCTCGTATCTCATATCTCGGACTTGCAAATCAATTCCCAGTTCGAGAGAATTTAACTATGACAATCTTTTCTAATGAATAATTGATTTGCTGACAATCGAATTAATATCTCGTTGAAGTCCGAGATATGAAGGAATCGATTATCTCTAACAATATCTCTGAAAATTTCGATTGTTAAAATAATCGATTATATGTTCGATCATTAATCGATTCGGCTATCGCTTGTTTCTAATACGGAAAATCTTTATTTCACACGTGCGGTTGTTTTACAGAAAAAGAACATAATAAATAATAATAATAATGTTTTTTTTAATAATAATTAATGATTTCCTCACTTGGAATTTCCATGCTGAGGATTTCATTTACAAAATATGAAATTACATTATATTAAATAAATGTAATTGGTGAAAAAAATAATAATTGTAAGGTGGGGTGTTTTAAGTGCAATTTAGTGGTTTCAGTATTGTTCTCTATTTGGTGTTAATATATTTTCTAATTCAGATCTTCCTATATAACGTATTCAGGGTTTTACTTGATTTTAAAATGTACTATAGTTGTTGTGATTTTTAAAGGATAGTGGGATTTTGTTGTAGAGTTTAATACCATAGTATGAGAAGTTTTATTGTCCAAATGTTGTGTTTTTGGTTCCTTGTTGGATTTGTTTTTGACTCTGATATCTAGTCTTTCTAATATGTGTGATTGTTGTTATTTCTCGTTTTTGTATTTATTAATGTAAAGTAGTACTGTTTTAGAGTATAATTGTATTATTGACATAATGTTAAGTTTGTTGTAGATTTCGTCAGTGTTAGTTCTTACAGTAACTTTAAGTATAATTTTTATTATGGATTTTTGTGTTCTAATGAGTAAATTATGAATATTGTCATTAGCACTGCCACATCCGATAATACCATATTCTAATAGTGATTGGCAGAGAGCCGTGTAGAATTAAATATTTTGTCCCAGGATATTTCTGATTGTTTTAAAAAAGTAAGTTTTTTTATTTGTTATTTAAATAAATAATGTGATCAGTCCACTTTAAATTATGATCAATTTTTACGCCTAGATACGTTATGTGGTTAACATTTTCCAATGATAGACAATTACATTGTCCATTTAAATATGGTAAGCTATTTAAGGTAAGTTAAGGTTTGTTTCTGAATTTTAATAATTTTTATTTAAAAAGTAACGAATTTTAGTTTCATTAGCATTAATTATGAGTGAGTGATAGTCTAGCCATGTTTTGATTATGTTTAGGGTGACTTCTGATTTCTTGAATGTTTCTGGCCAATTTCTCTCATTTAATATAATAACAACATTATCTGCAAAACTTATGATTTCGCCTTTGCATTATATGTGGCATAGGTCATTTATGTAAATTAAGAACAGGATTGGATCCAGAATACTTCCTTGAGGCACCCCGAATTTGACATCAATAAATTTTCCGGTTCTGTTGTTGAGTTTAACCGTTCGCTTTCTGTATTTCAATGCAACGATAAAAAAGGTGAACATGAAAAAACTAAATAAATAAATCTAATAAAAACATTCAAATAAACTGATTTTTAACCTGGACACAGTGTTGTAAAATTTCACATCAATAATTGAACTATACTCATTAACAAGTCTTTGCAATCTAAGAATATGGGGGTTATCGAAAGAATTATTAGCAGATGCTTGAATATTCAGTGCCGTTTGTCTCGTATCACGGATAGGTTCATGCAAGGTAGCTTATAAGGCTCGTTAAATCCAAGGCGTCCAATCTAACATTCGCTATTTTGAAGAGACATACTAAATCGCTCACTGTGGGTGAGGTTAGGTTAGGTTAGGTTAGCTATTTAGGTCCATTAAAAAAAGTACAATTAACATCTTCGATTGGAATACATAATTTCTAATTAATAAATTAAAGAAATTTATGCTACACTCTCCCATTTTTTTTGTTGATGAATCTTATAAAACGGATCCCAAATTGTGGAACTATACGCTACATTGCTTCTCACCAACCCATTAAATAAAAATGTTTATAATAAAAAACACATAAATTTGTTGTAGACCACTTTTATTTTATCAAAACTCTACCGGTTTCGGAAGCACCCTTCCTTCATCAGGAGAATATTAAAACTAACTTATGATATAGAATATTGACAAGACATATAAATTTTAGGTGTTGGAGTGGGGGGTAAGCAAATGGGTAGGGGTAATTGTAGGATTTCCGGGAAGAACAGAGCGATTTATTGGAAAAATATTCAGAATGGGACTAAAAGATAAGTTAATTTGGTTATTTATAATACTAGCATTATTATTCAGGGATTTTCTAATTTCGAGTGCTTCTAAGTCATCCAATTTTTTGCTTTTATTGTTACGGTGAAGAATTGTAACCCCTGTGTCCTTGTTAAAGTGTGATCTTTGGAAATTAGATGATTGGCAAATTCTGAGAAGTTATTATTCTAAGTCTCCAGACGCTACCGATTTAGTTGTTGTTTTGCTCTCGCGTCGTATGCCCGCGCTGCTGCATATCGAAGAACCGCAACATTTACGGAATACTAATTTCTAAAATATCTATCTTTATACAAGAAACACAAGGGATATATGAGTTTATGAGGAATTACATAATATCATATAAAAGTAAGGATATGAACGAAAAATGCATAAAAAAGCCTTTTATTTTCATCATTTCAGCCGGGTCAATCTGGACCCACCATCGCCGAATGTGTTTTATTTTGAACCTCCGGGTATTACGTGTTAACAACATCAAAACACTCAAAACAGTCGCGCAGCGTCATCCTGAGTGAGTATTTGAAAGCGTGGAAAATTAAATAAAAACGTTTTTGCATTCATTTATATTTTGAATTGTAAGTATTTGTTTCTAAAGTACAATTGTATATGTGTCTGAAATCATTCTAAAATATTTATAACCTAACCGCATTTTTTGTTATTTTATAGTAAATTTTTAAAACTAACCTCACTTAAAATGGAGTTTGAAGATATTAATTTAAGTCAAGAAGATATTCTGCAATTGGAGGCGGTAGAATCACACTACATTAGAAAGCGTAGGTCATCAAATGGAAGCGACGAATTAATGATTCAAGTACGAGGTCAAAAACGTCGTCGAATTTTATCATATTCAGAGAGTGAGAAGAAATTAATCAACCTTCCACATCAGATAATATTCGTTCCTCAGAAAATTGGATCAGCAAAGGGCAACCAACAGAGTGTAATTCCATTAGAAACACCAGGTTTGATTCCATACAGTTTGAGATCTACTATGTGTAATTCGAATCCCGAAAATTTTATAAGTTGCTCGTGCCCGATGAATTACTTGACCAGATTGTGATGTTCACAAATTTATATGCTTCACAAGTACTTAAAAATACTAATTTATCCAAAAAAATCACGCTTACACGATTGGAAGGAAACAAATAGACAAGAAATTTCATCTTTTTTTGGCCTAATTTTATATATGGGTATTGTAAAATTATCAAAAGTATGCGATTATTGGTCGAAAGACCCAATGTTAGGCCAATTATTTGCTAAAAGTGTAATGCGTCGAAAGAGATTTGAAATATTATTGAGAATGCTTCATTTCATGAATAATGAAGAGGCCAACACAAACGATCGACTGAATAAGATAAGGCACTTGGTAGACACCCTAAACTGTAATTTTTCACGTCATTTCAGTCCTAATGAAAATATCTGCGTTGACGAGAACATGATACCGTTTCGTGAACGGATTATATTCAGGCAGTACAATAAACAAAACAAAAAACACAAATATGGTATAAAAGTTTTCAAGTTGTGTAGTATTCCTGGATATACATACAAGCTAGAAATATATGCTGGCAAACACTTTGATACTGTGAACACAACACCAACAAATGTGGTTATGAAGTTGTGTCATTCGCTGTTCGATAAAGGACATACATTGTATACGGACAATTGTTATACCAGTGTCAACTTGGCCGAGCAATTATTAGATAAAAATACACACTTGGTAGGCACACTTCGGAAAAATCGAAAACATTTTCCTAAAGAAGTGGTACATGCAAAATTACGGACTGGGGAATTCATGGCTAAAGAAAATGAAAAAGGGTTAACTGTCATGAAGTGGAAAGATAAGCGGGAGGTATAATAATATATTTTTAATAATAATATATTTTTAATTAATAATATTATTATTTTATTAATAATAATATAATAATATATTTTTAATAATAATATTTTTGTGGAAAGTAATAACTTTCCACAAAACATTCCACGAAATTTGTTAAGACTACCAACAAAAGAGGTGTTGAAAAGTATAAACCAGAAATGGTAGTCGATTATAATAAAACGAAAGGAGCTATAGACTTGTCTGATCAAATGACTGCCTATTCTTCACCTCTAAGAAAGAGCTTGAAATGGTACAAAAAGCTCGGTATCGAATTGATACTCAACACGGCTGTGGTAAATGCCATGATCCTGCATAAATCCACGACTAAAAAACACCATTCAGTGGTGAAATTTAGCAAGGCATTAGTGGAGTATTTCTGCCAGAAAACCAATCATTGTTTGAAATGTTTCAATAAAATACATCGCAATTTTTTTTTTAAAGGAATATTTTTATGATTCTTACGTAAAATTTTGATGTCTTACATATTAAAATAACACAAACTTCAATATTTTTATAAATATTATTCATATGTAGAAATTGTTGCCTTGTACATTTTTAAATATTTTAATTTCCGTTTTGATAAATTAATAAAAACTTAATATTTGTGATTTTTATTTTATTTCAATATTTTACTTCACTTTATGAGCTTGTTCCCACAATCATTTTAATGAGAATTCTGAGGCCAAGTTGCGGTAACATGCGGAAAGGCCGCGTCAGGCAATCCCAGTAACGTTTAACACAGAACTCGTTACTGACAGCACTGAATGGCAAGTTAAAGTAGGTACTCAGTGTCAGTCACTGGTGACTGACATAGCCCCATTGGGGTATTCCAGTGTCAGTCACCCGTGA
>JAHDVE020011317.1:0-61323 GCA_022606495.2 Halesus radiatus | reverse complement strand
AAATAATAAATAATAAATAATATTATGTGTTTGTATGAAGCGGTAACTTTGTTTTGTAATATTATTATTATAAAATCAAACTATTATCACTTTCCTTTCTTGTATTTCTTACCGATCGGATTTCACCGCTGCAGGATTCTTCTTCCGAAGAACATAAAATTATATAGAACAAAGTAAATCTATTTTTTGTATTTCTTACCGATCGGGTTTCACCGCTGCCGGATTCTTCTTCCGAAGAACATAATATTATATACAACAAAGTAAATGTATTTTTTGTATTTCTTACCGATCGGGTTTCACCGCTGCCGGATTCTTCTTTCGAAGAACATAATATTATATAGAACAAAGTAAATGTATTTTTCGTATTTCTTACCGATCGGGTTTCACCGCTGCCGGATTCTTCTTCCGAAGAACATAATATTATATAGAAAAAAGTAAATGTATTTTTTGTATTTCTTACCGATCGGGTTTCACCGCTGCCGGATTCTTCTTCCGAAGAACATAATATTATATAAAATAAAAGTGATGCGAACAAAGTAAATGTATTTTTTTTATTATAGTTCTTCTATAAACAAACGGGTGGAATACTAATCCGATGGAAATAACGTTTTAGTTCTTTGATTTACCAACTCAATAAATTATTAGCCAATAAAATTGTCGATACAAATATGTGAATTTTTATTTCAGTCGCGAACCTCCAATAATAAAGACTGCCACAACTTTAAAAATAAATCAAACCCAGCAATCCCAGCATGTAGGAGAGGCCCGGGGCACGGGCACAGGGCTCCCGCCGGGGCCATCAGAAATCAAAGTTTTTTTACCCGCTACAGAGTTACTGCGGTTCTCCTGCTCTGTCCTCCGCTCTCCGCTCTCCGCTCTCCGCTCTCCACTCACTGCTCACTGCCATTGCTCACTGCTGCTCGGGAGCCATTGAAACTTGGCTCATAAACAAGTTATTTATTGGTCGATCCCCTTGCCTTTATCTGCTAGCTTTTTGTTCCTGAAAAGCGAGTTCTCAAAGCAGTCATCGCGAGAAATTTCATCGGCATCTTTACTATAAATAACGATCGCTGCCCATCCAATTCACGGAATCGGCGCAAGACCGTCTTTTCAATCATTTTCAAAGAGGAATGCTGCGCAGACCCTATCATTCAAAACATAATTTTGTATTTGCGGTCAAAATACCCAACTAAACTGATTTAAAAAAAAATCAAATGTATACCAAATATCTAATAGACATGTGAGCTTTATGCCTTAAATTAGAAAATATGTAAGTTTTAAATTATATAATAAATTAATTAAAAATTACTTTGTAGTTACCACTTTATTAATATACACATATCAGCATGTTTCGAAAGCGATGGACTTCATCAGGAATATGTAGAATACATAATAATATGTAATAATATTTGTGTAACAATGACGCCACCAAGTGAATACCAATCTTTTGAAGAAATATATTATTAATTATTATTTTTATAAACAATAATTATTAATCTAAAACACTCATCCAAATTGAAAAAACCTTCCGAGCAAAGATAAATGTCGCCGGCAGGACTCGAACCCGCACCCTTCTAATGTCCGGTTAGATGCTCTACCGTTGAGCTACGTCGGCTTATCGCAAACCCGCCAAGTTAATCAATATATACTAGTGTTCCATTCAATAATTACTGTTTTATTATATTTTCACCTGTAAACAACCAACTTTATTAGTATGAGAGAGGCTTGTAACGGCTAAATCCCTCAAATAGATGGCGTCGAGACAAATTATGTCTTAAATTATGTCGCGGAAACGTCTGTTCGCCAATATCTAAACAGTACACACCTACCTGGAAGTATCCTGACCGCAAGATAAACAGCAGTCAGCAGGGAATAACGCGGAAACCTCTGTTCGCCAATATCTAAACAGTACACACCTACCTGGAAGTATCCTGACCGCAAGATAAACAGCAGTCAGCAGGGAATAACGCGGAAATGTCTGTTCGCCAATATCTAAACAGTACACACCTACCTGGAAGTATCCTGACCGCAAGATAAACAGCAGTCAGCAGAGAATAACGCGGAAACGTCTGTTCGCCAATATCTAAACAGTACACACCTACCTGGAAGTATCCTGACCGCAAGATAAACAGCAGTCAGCGGGGAATAACGCGGAAACGTCTGTTCGCCAATATCTGGAAATTAACTCCTCTGATGAGTCCGAACAAGTTGGGGCAAATTCAAGCAATATTATCATTCAACTTATCAAACATATTTGGTAGAAAACAAATTTGATGTTCTTTCAGAAAAACTTTTAACAAACATGAAGAAGAATATGATCGACATCATCGATGAAACAATCTGTTTTGAACTGAGCGACTTAAAAAGCCTTAAGAATGGAACACATTCATGGAGAGTTTCAATTTCTATCAGACCAATACGACGCAATGAACAACAAAAGTTAACGATTACACCTAAATAATAATAATAATGTTTTATTATCTTCTGTTTTTATAACAAAATAACAAATAATGAGAAAATCACTGAGATTTCCCGTGCTAAGAATTTCATTTACAAAATATGAAATTAGATAATATTAAATTGATGTGTTTGATGAAAAAATAAAATAATTGTAAAGTGAGGCGTTTTAAGTGCAGTTGAGTGACTTCGGTGTTAGTCTGTATTTGGTGTTAATATATTTTATATTTCACATCTCCCTATGTAATGTATCCAGTGTTTTATTTGATTTTTAAATTTAATATGGCTGTTATGATTTTTGAGGGACAGTGGGATTTTGTTGTAGAGTTTAGTACCGTAACAAGTTTTTTTGCCCAAATGATAAACAAAATGAAGAATGGATACAAGGGCTTGCAAATTGAAATAAAAATGAGAGACCTGAAGCAATCGTGTCAAAATACGCTTTATCAACCCTTCCCGTCTATTTGATATAGGTAGCGTTAAAATGTCTACTGAAACGCTACCTTTACATATAACCGAAAATAGAACCATATATATATAAGCCGTCTCAACGTGGCCTAAACACAGTTTGAAAATATCCTTGAACGCCGAAACAGCTGTAACAATAATAAAAAACTAAAATACTTGCAGAACTTAATAAAAACATTATTGAAATTGATTTATTTTTAATATAGAAAAAACATAAAATGGAGTTCTACGGATTAAAAACAAAAACAATTAATAGACTACTCCAGTTCATGGTTTGCTTGGCTCAGTCTTACCACGTCCTTGCGGAGGAGTCAGTATTGGAAAGCGAAGTTAAGGCACAGATATGTTTTCATGAATATTTTTTTGTAAACTTAAATGTCGTAACCACTAAAGGGCGGGTCGGTTGCGAAGATAACTCTAAGAACTTTTATTTACAATAACTCCACACAAGAGGTCCTATGGGATATAATTACTCAACATCTCCGTCATTTTTGGGGATGCTGGGTGGAGAGTATTTTGGAGGAAATGAACTAATGAACTTGTGTCAGGAGGAAGGAAATACTGAGGCCGAGAAATCCTTCCACAGCCGAGCTATTGAACACAAGAACGAGTCGTAGAAGCGATCTGTTACCATTTGATAAATTTCAACCATATTTAAAAGTTGGGCGCGCGTTTGGCGTGTTTTCCGATGGTTCACTGATGCTGAACGGATTAATGAGGCTAGTTCCTCGGAACATTTTCCATTGAAATATCGGTGGAATAAGGACACTGGACAGAATTCCCACCTGAGGAATGTGCTCCAAAGATTGCAATCCGTTACCATTTGATAAATTTTAACCACATGTAAATGTTGGGCGCGCGTTTGGCGTGTTTTCCGATGGTTCACTGATGCTGAAAGGATTAATGAGGCTAGTTCCTCGGAATATTTTCCATTGACATATCGGTGGAATAAGGACACTGGACAGAATTCCCACCTGACAAATGTGCTCCAAAGATTGCAATCCGTTTGTTAAGATGAATGAAATTATCTAATTTATGTCAGGTATTTTGTTGGGGCTTCAGACCAGAGGTGGCTGACAAATTCTACAGTGGGGTGCACTTGCGATTTGTACAGGGTCAGCAGACGTGCACTATTAAAGTATCTGCGAGCGCGGTGCAGTACGCACAGCTTCTGACAGGCTAACTTTACACTGGCTTCAATGGAGCTTCCATGCCTGAGCTGCTCACTTAAGGTTACACCAAGTATGTCAAAAAAAGAGTTGTTAGGAAGGTCCTTCCATTGAAGGAGATTAGAGTGTTATTTTGACCACATTTAAACATTATAAGGCATGATCGGGTCTTTGAAACATTAAATTCGACAATTTTATAACCTTCCATTCTCCGCTTCAAAACCCTCCGAGCCGTTGTGCCTACAACGACTGTATTGCCCGTCCGCACTACCCGCAAACATGCGTCATATACGCGAGAAGTTCGCCGCTCGAACGGTTTCGCTGGAATCGAATTTGTACTTCTCGAGATATGTGAGCAATTTGTCGTTGATCACACGTACCATAACCTTGATCAGAACTGATGTAGTCGCCATGGGCAGCTCAAATATTGACAAATTTATGATTGTCTTACATTCTTTTCGAACTTGATTTGGTTTCTATTTAGTTTAATTATATTCGTGCAAAACTGTGATACAGTTCTCACACCGAACTACATTAAACAAGCTCTGAGAGGGACTATGACTACAAGCTCCAGCAAATGCTTGTTATAATAAGCTCTTGTTAAATGTACGCTTCCTGGTACGGGTTAATCAGATGATGACACTACCTACCCCGTCCTAAACCAACAATGGCCGCTCAGCCGCAGTATATGCCTTGTGCGGGGTCTAGCTTGTTTACAAAACCCCTCCAATAACATTTCCTCTCAAAACTAAAGTAATGCTTCGCTCCCATTCCATAGGATTGCTATATATTAATTATTAACCTGAATTTGTTCATTTGTCTTCCTCCACACTCCGCAGCTCGGTAAAGAAACAACTGCGGGGCAACTCCTACTTAATATATCGACACAGTAACGCTCGCGTTATAATAATAATAATAATAATCGGATGATTAGTATAGCGCCGTTTTTCTGAAAAATAACCTCGAGGGGAATATTCATTTGTTTTAATTGCATGCAAAAATCGGAAAAAATTTCCCATGCGCACTTTAAATAGCGTACTGTGTATTACTCCGGACAAACTATAAAAATAGTAATAATAACATAGTAATATTTATTTAACAACAACATTTAAGAAAGCTTTGACTGTCCAACTAGGAACAAATCCCGTTTTAGAACAGATAAATTGACAAGTTTAGTTCATATTGTAAGGGCCCAGACGGGGGGCGCAAGAATTCAGTATGATTAGATACACTAGAATGCATTTAATCGTAGTGAATTCGTTACGTAAGAATATTGAGTGCATTGTACAAAAATTGAAGGGAAAAAAGCTAGTATTGACATAGTATGGTAATATAATATATCTAGAAAAAAGTTTAATATTTAAGTATAAAAATATTATGTATATATTTTTGGTAGGTATAGGTTGTTGTTATGAGGAGAAAAAATGCGTTTAAAATTGAGTACTAAAAAAAGGTAATATTATTGAGTAATATTGAGTTACGTTTCACTCAGCTTTATGAGCCGACGACGAAAGTCAGGGATGCAGCCCGAAGAGGATGCACCAATTAGCATATGTATATAACAACATATTATATTCAGTAAATACAAAAAGTAGCCTCAGTAAATTGTATATAAGGTAATGTTTGTCCCTTTTCTTTTCCTTGTTTAAGGTTTTTAATGCAGTTAAGTCTTTTCCTCAAGATCAATAATGTAACCTCAATTCATATGTTGTATCGACAGACTTGGTGTACAGTACAATAACGCCTTCTGCATAATGTTTGGCCTCCCCAGATACTGCAGCGCTTCCAGTATGTTTATGGAGGGGCGGGTTTTCTGATTTTGCAACCCTAATAAGATACAGGGTGGCTGGAATGAGGGAGAGAATAAACAGCTCTGGGAATATCCTCATCACGGAGGCCCAGCCCAGTCCAGCCTCCAGCATCGACGCATACTGGAGAAAGATATTGGCCGCTCACAATTTAAATGGCTAACTTACTAACTAACTAACCATCACGCCGTTTCTCCGCAGGGGTAGGCAGAGAGGACGGATCACAAAACAAATCGATCTTGGCATACACTTCTTTCTTCATTCACATTCATACATCGTCTTATACATTCTCTTCTATTATTCCGACTTCTGACATGGGTTCCTCGGGCATCCCCGGCTTCTTCTTCCATTCACATTTGCGTCATACATTCTTCTTACACTCCTTTCTTCGTTTATTCGCTCCACATGCCCAAACCATCTAAGCGTCCCTTTCTTAATCTTACTCATTACGCTTACATCATCCTTGCACTCATTACGAATTTCAATATTTTTCACACGATCATCCATGGTTTTACCACACATTCGTCTCAGAGATCTCATTTCTATGGCATTTATTTTACTTTCATCCTTCCTCTGCCAATTCCATGCCTCACTGCCATACATCAGGGTTGGTATCAGCACTCCATTGTGGAGTGCTAGCTTCGCTTCTTTGGACAACTTTTTGCTAGCGCCAACCGCGTTCAGTCCTCCGTTAATGGAGTTTCCTGCATTCACCCATCTTTCAATATCCCTATCAGTCTTTCCATCTCTCGTAAACATACTTCCCAAATATACAAACTCATCGACCTGCTCCAAGTATTCATCATTCACAACTATATTGCACACTGTTTTCGTACTCCCTCTTTCAAACACCATGACTTTAGACTTGCTTACGTTCATCATTAGCTCGTTCTTCACAGATACTTCATTAATCCTAGATACGACGGACTGTAAATCTTCCATACTGTTAGTAATCAGCACTTATGTATTATTTTATTATTATTTTATTTTTATAAACTTTTGTACATATCTTGTATATGTTTATTTTGTATGTATTTAAATGGCGAAACACCTTAAAGGCTTTATTTTCAAATACTTGTTTTTATTTATTTATATTTTATGTGTCATGTATCATTCATCTACTATCTTATTATTATTTTATTTTTATAAACTTTTATACATATTTTGTATGTATTTTGTATATTTTTATTAATTTATTTATTATTAATTAATTTATTATTATTATCGTATAAACGATTTTTCTTAATAGCCAAATTGTCGTTGGACGTACAAAAAAATCTTCTCATCATGAAAGCGTAGTTTGGAAAATATCGGATATAAATCATGAAATAATTTATCATTCGTGGGATTTAAAAATGTTTTTTGGAGAGAAAACTCGATTATTGAATTTAAAATTCCCGTTTGATCGGCCGTTCGTTTGTTTTACCGATTGAATGCAATTAGTTCGGAAGGTATTTATTTTCAATTTTAATCAATTGCTGATTTATTTTCCACCGTTCTCGGGGAGAATTCCACGTACTTCATTTGCCCAAATAAACAATTACAATCAATCGAGCGAGTTCTACAAAACGACAAAACTTATTTATGTTTTCGCATTTAGGCATATAAGATAATGATGTTTCCTGATAACGCTAAGATATTTAATTTTAATAAGCCTTCTCAATTTGCTAACTTTATGAAACAATATTAATTAACTTGTTTTGACCGGTTAGGCTGAGTGGAAAATGTGACTTGAAACTTGTATCCATCGGGTGCACTGTGGTCCCAATGACCGATCCAAATGAATTTTATTATCTACTTTTTTTTACAATAACTCCAGACAGTAATTCCACACAGAATGCCCTGAAGAAAATAATTTCCCACGAGGCCTATATTATCTTTGGGGATGCTATGTGAAGGGTCTTTTAGATGATAGGAGAGAGTGAACCAGAGTCTTGAAGAGACCCATGTTTTGGGAGAGAAGAAACACAGAGGCCGGCAGATCATTCCACAGTCGAGGTGTTGAACACAAAAACGAGTCGTGGAACCAACCCGCTCTCATGTGACAAATGTTAACCGTTGGGCGAGCGTTTGGCGTATTTCCAGATTGTACACCGGTGTCGAAGGGATCAATGACGCTAGGTCCTCAGAGCATCTTCCATTAAAATACCGGTAGAAAAAGGACATCATTCTCACCTGACGTCTATGCTCTGAAGATTGCAATACGTTTGTTAAGATAGGCGAATCTATCAAACGGACCGCCCGTTTATGCATTGCGTTAAGGGTTTTTTCAGATGTTTTGGGGCTCCCGACCAGAGGTGGCTGCAAAATTCTACAGTGGGGCACACTTGCGTTTGAGTCAGTAGTGGTGTACTATTAATAATAATATACTGATATTAATAATACTGTACTTATATAATTTTGTATGATCTGTACATAAAACCATCGGGTTTATTGAACTAAAGTTAAAATTTATTAATAAAACCACTTGAATGAATGTTTTTATTAGATTTAATTTATTAAAATTACAAAGCATTAAAAAATATTATAGTCTTGCAAAAACCCTTAATTATGGGTAGTTTGTACATTTATTCATTGTCATCTTCGGAGGCAGAATCCTTAACGCTCAGTTCATTCGCATCTGGTACTGTCAATAAGTTTAAAACTTCCGTTGGCAACCTTTAAAACCTTTTCTTGGCCTCTTCACCCGAAAACAGCTTACCTGCGGATAAGGATGTGATTGGCTTGACACTTCATGTTGAACAGAGTTTTCTTTTATTTATTTCATTTTAGTTATTTCTGTTTACAAAATAACTAATTATAACATATACATCATTACATACTCGTATAGCTAATTCTAATTTATAAAACAATGGATTTTTTCATGCTTAACTTAATGTCCTTTTTACAATCTATTTTAAATTTATTAATTTGTGCAATCTTGATTGGGTCCAGCGGAGCATTATAGCATTTCATTCCTTTATAAAATAAACTATTTTGTTAATTGACTTTGTTCCTTTTCGGTAGTCTATTTTCCTAACGTGTTCTTGTATTATGTCCATGTAGAAAAATAATTTTCTTGGAGAAATATATTGACAAGTTCTTTCTCATTTTATGTATAAAAATCAATGAGTTCAATGTCCGTATTTGTTTCACTGTTAGCCAATTTAATTCCTGTAACTTTTTAGATACTTTTGAATATTTGTTTCGCTTTAGTATTGTTTGCATTGCTCTATTTTGGAGAATTTGTAATTGTTTCTGTTTTCTGTCATTAAATAAGAAAAATATCGTTGAGTAGTAGTTAAAATGTGGAGCAATTATAGAGTTGTTAATTGTAAGTAATCTTTGTAGTAAAACAGTATGATCGATTGAAGCTTCACGTCTCCAATGGTCTCAGTGGATAACAAGGCTTTTTTCTGCTTTTAACAGTTGACATGACGGGTATCAGCAATGCTGTTCTTATGATGGCAGTACAAGACCTCTCCAAGAAATTTAGCAAAGAACAACAAAATATTGTTACAAATAAAGCCACAAATATACTCGCCTTTTTAAGCCACGTTGCTATTGAGCTGACAGAAGAAAAAAATAAATCAGGATTCACAAACAGAGATAAAACCTATGATTACCCTCAAGATAAACATAAAAATACAAAAAAAAAATATTGTGTTATGGTTGATCCTAGAATGAACTATGACACTTCTGACGCAATACTAAAAAGAATCCAAAAACATATAAAGATTAGCAAACTCGGAATATGTGTAGAAGGTATAAAAAAAATTGCAGAAATAGAATCATCATTAATGCACAATAAAGAAGATGCAGAAAAATTGAAGCTAGCGATCTCAAAGGAAATAAAAGATGTCGATGCTAAAGAATTGTCAAAAAAAAACCAGATTTAATCTTCAAAGGGATATTCAATGATTATGACAAAGAAGAATTCGCGGACGATCTCCTAGAACAAAATCATGAAATAAAGATTATGGGCGGATATAAGGAAACTAAACATTTCCTTAATGTAAAGAAAATAATTAAAATAAATTTAATGATATATCCAACTATATTGTGGAAGTGGAGAGTGAAGTAAGGAGAATATTAGTAAATAAAGAAAAAAATCAACATAGGATACCAAAAAAATTATGTTGAAGACGCAAACCCGGTAATGCAATGATACCATTGTTTACGCTTCGGTCATGGCGCCACAAGATGTCTTCAGCGAGATAGAAACGAAAAACCTGGGTGCAGCTATTGCGGTCTCGATCACACCTACAGCGATTGCGGGAACAGGAACAAATCATTGCAAAAATTGTTGTAAACAAAATGCAAAATATAACATTTCCAGTCAATCATAGAGCAAACGATAAAAACAATTGTAAGGTATATAAAAAAATGCTCGCGATTGCTCAACAAAATATCGAATATTAACTTTTTCACATCTGTAATAATGCAATTATCAAGGAAGAATAGTTTTACTAAGAATATTATGTTATATTATAGTTTATTTGGTTATCAATATAAATGACGATATTCAGTTTAATTCTCACAGTTATGTGATATGTCGACGCTCACTATACCGTGGTGTAAAACAAATGCATCATAAGTTTTTAATATATACGTTTAACTATATTACTTTATTTTATACACCTTTGGCATATCATCTCATTGTAAAAATAACTGTTTTTTACACATACAATTACATACTCTGTTTTTTTTTTTTATAAATACGCTTACTTTGGCATATTATCTCACTATCAAAATTACTGTTTTTTTATTATTTTTTTTTTCATTATTATCATTTTTGCTATATTTATGGTAGGATTTCAAGTGGATATTTTCAGTTAAAAATGTCTTTCAATCATATTGATGATGACAAAGGTATACATTTTTCTAAAGTTAATAATTTGAATGAATGGATTCAAATGGAGACTTCTGGGAAAGGTGAAACGAATAAGCTAACTTGTGTAGAACTAAATATTAGGTCAATATGCAAGTACTGGGACCTCTTTCATGTTTATTTTAAAAACTGTATTAATCACATTGACATACTTATGCTGCGCGAAACCGCAATTCGTTCGGAACTTGTGACCTTTTTATGATATTCCTGGATATAATTCGTATCACTATTGTAGAGGTCATACATCCAGGGGAGGTATTTTGTGATATGTACAAAATAATCTCCCCTTTTACGCAAATATTTCTAGACACTAAATATTTTGAGAATGTTTTTGGAATATTGACACTTCCAAATAATAACACTTTAAATCTTTTAGCTATATACCGACCCCCGAATCTCAACAAACAAACATTTTTGTAAGAAATATCATCTGTGTTTAATAAAAATATTAATTCAAATGAAAGTGTCATCTTTGTTGGCGACATTGACTTAAATCTATTAAATACAAATGATCCTATCAAAATAAATTACGAAAATATCTCATTAATCAAATGCATAGATGGCGTTACTGGGGAAGTGATCGTTCAACATTAAATAAAGTACTCTTGTATCGACCACTTTTGTGTAAGGTTAAATGGAAAGCAATCCATCGGAGCAGGCGTGAATTCAACCTCCGCATGCATATATGATTATAATATTACTTCAACTCTATAGAATGGGCAAACTCATAACATAACGATTCTATCACAAAAACATATTCATAATAATATTCATAATTATGATTGCAAATCACTTCTAGAGGTAAAAGCCTGTTTTATCATTAATTCAAAAATAAAAATTTATTTTGATGACTTGTATAAAAATAGCACAATTGTGATAAGTAAAAAATCTAAAACACGGCCTTTTGCCAAAAATGATTGGATATCTAATGATGCATTGAATAAGATTGAAAAAAAGATTTTTTATACAAACGTTGGAAAAATGCTCCAAGAAACAAATACTATGAAAAATAATTATAAAAGTAGGCAGTTAAAGCACGTTGGAGTGACAGTGTAAAAGTACAGGTTAGGTTAACTCACCATGAGGTCAGACGCGATCGCTGACTCAGGGTTCCACCAGGATAGCTCAGTAGGTAAGAGCAACTCAGCTCTTGTCTACAAAGTCGTGCATCGGCACAGCCTCATGCCGGGCTCAGTGGAAGAAGGTACTCAACTACCAAGTAAAAGATGCGAGCTTTCTAGACAGCGTTTATTTTACAGGAAGACATTTACAGGTAGTACATATGAGGTTATAATAACGATGGGCAGTACATAACCTATCTGGGGTTCAATTATCTCTCTATCCGGTGAGTCATAAATCGGACAAATTACTTTAAGCATAGTGGTTTGCAGCACATACAAAGAGGAAATGGTTTACAGCTTACACAGTGTCTGTTAGCACGCGGCTCCATCGCAAAAGGTGACGCCGGGGAACGTTGAGTCCCACACAGACAGCATCCTGTGACTCGCAGGAAGTTAATGCACTGGTCGCTGACTTTACTAATTAGGTTTATGCAAAGACTATGAGTTTACAATGTACGAGAAGCGTGGAAGGCAAGATGACCCCAGAAACCACACCGCGCGGCCACCTACTCAAGGCACGTAGTATGCACCTCCTTGTTCCGCTGCCGAAATCGGAGTGCGGGCAAAATGGCCATTGCACTCGTGCCGGCGAGCCCGCGTTCGCGGAACTCTTACGAGTGGCTAGGTGCCCTCCACAAACGGCTAGAACATTATATTCTACAAACGACTAGATTCTCCTATTATGTTACATAACATAATATAAGTGTTTTACAGATGTTTTAAATAAATTGTCAGTTAAATTAAAAACTACGTACTATAATGATAAATTAATAAACTAGTTTCATGATTCAAAAAACCATGGGAGGAGTGTAATAAAATTTTAGGAATGAAATTTAAAAACGACTGTGACGAAGTTGTCTCCAAATATCTGATGATGGATCGATCAAAAGAAAATGTAACTAAAAATTTTGATTATTTTTCTGAAAGTGTTTACAATATGTTACATAAGTGCAACTACGAGACAGCTGGGTTTGAATAGGAATAAATACAGTTAGCATTTTTTTTTCTCTCAATATAACATGTATGAAAACTTAGATCAAGCCGTATTTAGTTTTGATAATTTAACTGCATCTCTTTGTATGGTCTATAAATAATGTGTAATGATAGCCTGTCCAAAAAAAAAAAATGTAATAGATGTAATATAGGAATAATGTAAGAATAGGAAGTAAGATTTGTACAGCGCCCTTGAGGTGATTTTACACAAAAAGGGCGCTATAAAAATCATCCGATTATTATTATTATTATTATTATATGCCTCAAAGCATGTACCTACCAAGAGCCACAGTAGCTGATATAGAGAACACTTAAAGTAAAAAACAGAAGTTTATGCAGGCGTTCCTCAAGGTTCCATATTAGGTCCAATTTGGTATATTATTTATGTATCATTTATTAAATACATTTTTAGACATGTAAAGCACTTTGTGTATGCGGATGTTACTGCCTTGGTAATTTCTAACAGCGATTTGCAAACATGTATGAACCTTTTACAAAAAGACTAGATTGAACTTTTAAGATGGTCTCATGACTCTGGATTAATTATAAATGCAAAAAAAACTAAATTATGCACATAAGATCCCCAAATGCAAAGGTATATATTACACCCGAAATAAAAACACATACTTCAGATTGTTTACACTATGGAATTCCTGCATCGTGTACATGTGGAAATGTTGAACTTGTGAAATCATATGTTTATTTAAGTGTCATTATTGTTTGTTTTTTCAAATGGGATTTACAAATAAATAAGGTTTGTGTACGATTAAGATCAACTGTTAGTAGATTATTTAAATTTAAATTCCTTGTTCCAATCTGTACACTTCGGATAATTTATTTATTATTAGCGGAATCTGTTATAAGGTATGGAATTACAGCCTGGGGACTTTCCTGTAAAACAAACATCAATCATGTTCAATCAGTATAAAATTCACTGGTTAAATTATTAGCTCATAAAAGTTTATACATACAAAGACATAATAATAGTATGCCTTTGGAATATTATTTCATACTTTTATCAGTCTCAAAATTCTTTCAGTTAGATCAATTCTATGGTACAAAATTTTATTTCAGCACATTAATAACCCTATATTTAATACAAATAGACTAGAGCACAATTACAATACCCGTTTCAATTTTAATGAAGGATTAATGGTTCCTAAGCATAAAAACAAATATGGACAAAGAACTTTAGAACACATGATTCCTAGTTGTATAAATATGTTACCCGCTGAAATTTAAAAAAAAACTGTATTAAAACTAAACCATTAACAAGCACAATGAAAACTTGGCTAGCTGAAAGAAGCTATTTATATTAGAAATAAGGAAATATTATTTTAATGAAAATAAAACAATAACTTTATTTATAACTACGAGAATTTTATTTTATTTTATTAGGACCGACCGGTTTCGCTGAACACAAGCATCATCAGGGTACAAAATTAAACTGATCAAAAATGCATAGTGTGTGTTTATATATACAAAATAGAATGAGAAAGAACATAACATAGAACAAAGAAGAAATCAGAAAGCACGAAATAGAAATCTGACATAATACCAGAGAGAAAGAGACAGAAGTGTACATAATGGAATACCGAGGAATACCTGTACAGATGATTATTGGATAGTGGGAAATTATAGAAATGGGATTATAGAAAATTAAAAAATGCGGGTTTGTTCTGTTATTTGACATGTTATAGGTTTGAAAAAAAAACATAGTGTTTCTTTAAATGCTACTTAAGACATTCGTCTTGAGATTTTTGATCTATCTTAAATATGTCGTGTTTTATTAATATTTTTAGAATTGTCACTTACACCTATTTATTCTCAATGCTCTTCACATTGGCGCGCTTTTTCTATCTTTCGAATGATCATATCTCCCTTTCAACAGTGGTCAATCGGGATTCAGAGCCGATGCCAGACAGAGCTCTTCCCTAAATCTAAATTCTCGGACATTAATGCGGGACCTTAGCGGTCTATTCACATCTACCCGGACGGTACATCGCAGACACCCTAATTTACAACTCTATGGTACTAATAATAATATTTTTTCAATTCCAGGATGTTGGGAAGTTAATTCAGTCGCACACGTTCCATACAGATAGTAAATACATAATATGTACAAGTAATATTGTAAACAAGTAAACAAAATAATAAATAAAATGATTAAAGAAGACAGCAGTATAAAAAAATAATCATAAATTAACAGTAAATAGTGGTAAGAAAAGACATCGATTTCGCTCATTTGTTTCGTTATGGATCCATCGGATTGAAAATTATTGAACCTGAGGTCTGGCGGAATTCCACGATGATGACATTTCTGGAGATGATAATAAAATGAATATAAAATTTAGTCTCCGGCGACATTTTAAATTTTTTTAAAAATTTATTTACCTAAAAACATAAAAATTTGGTAGATATTTGACTGGTCGGTTTGAATTGGGGGGTTGGTTGGTTACTCGACTGAGTGATTTGACGGTAAGTGATGCATTTTTGTTGGTGGCATTTGAAAAAAAAATTCTGAAAATGTCACATGAAATAATTTTTTTTTTTAATTTTTCTTACTCCAAATGTGGTCAGCAATCACTGGTTAAATTAAGTCGAACGCACAATTTTGCGAACGAGTCGTAAAAGCGACCCGTTCTCATGTGACAAATATCGACTGTACAAATGTTGGGCACGCGTTTGGCGTGTTTCCCGATTATGCACCGGTGCCGAAGGGATCAATGACGCTAGTTCCTCATAGCATTTTCCATTAAAATACCGATAAAACAAGGACAGCATTCCCACCTGACGTCTGTGCTCCGAAGATTGCAATCCGTTTGTTATGATCGGCGAATCTATCAAACGGACAGCCCGTTTCTGCACAGAGTCAAGGGTTTTTTCAGATATTTTGGGATTCCCGACCAGAGGTGGCTGCCAAATTCTACAGTAGGGCGCACTTGCGATTTGTACAGGGTCAGCAGTTGTATACTATTAAAGTATTTGCGGGCTCTGTACAATACACCTTTATCTTCATTAATACGGTTTCAAGTTGGATGTCTGTCAATAAACTCAAACTTAATCCCAGACAATTTAGATACAGAATTTATTTGGATAGCTTCCTCTGGAAGGCAAAGCCTCCTTGATTCCAAAATCTCAATACGACTATTGTAATACTGCATATGCTGGCCTCCCTCAAAAACAATTCAATAGAATCCAGTCCGTCTTCAATGCTGCGGCGAGAATGATATTTGGTGAATCTAAATATTGTCATATAACCCACTTCTAAGGGATCAGCTTCATTGGCTTCGATGCCCTGAAAGAATAGAGTTCAAGATCTGCTTACTGACCTTTAAAGCATTCCAGGGAATGGCGCCAGCCTATATATCTGAACTATGCATCCGACAGGACTTAAGTGATAGACAGCTTACTCTGAGGTCAGCAGATTTAGATGCTACTAATCGTCTTTTTTTTTTTTTTTTACAGTAACTCCACACAGGAGACCAAGGAGGAAATAATTTCCCTCAAGGCCTATATCATCTTTGGGGATGCTGTGTGGATGATCGAACTTGGGTCTTGAAGAGACCCATGTTATAGGATGGAGGAAACACAGAAGATCATTCCACAGCCGAGCTGTTGAACACAAGAACGATCGTAGAAGCGACCCGTTCTTGACTGTCAACCTTTAAAGACTATTGCCAGGACGCTAATCAGAGCATCTTCCGCCAGGACAGCATTCCCATACGTATCTGCAATCCTAAGATAGGCGAATCTATCAAACGGACCGCCCGTTTCTGCACAGAGTCAAGATTTTTTTTCAGATATTTTGGGACTCCTGACCAGAGGTGGCTGCCAAATTCTACAATGGGGCGCACTTGCGATTTGTACAGGGTCAGCAGTTGTGTACTAAAGTATCTGCGGGCTCTGTACAATACGCCCAGCTTCTGAGAGGCTAACTTTACTCGGGTTTCGATGGAGATACCTGAGAGGTTACACCAAGCAATGGAGGGCTTGTTGGGAAGATTGCTTCCATTAAAGGAGACTAGATTGTCTAATTGAACATTCAAGGTCAAATCGAGCCGTCTACTATGATCGCTCTTTTCGCGTAAATAGCCCTCTCATTTGGAATAAACTTCCCCCAGCTCTTACTAATATCCAGAAATTGACTGAATTTAAACGGGCTTTAAAAACAAACTTATTTAAAAAATCCTTCTGTCTATAAATTTTAATTTCTCTTCAATTTATTATAAAAAGTCATTTCCTCGAGCCTCTGGTAGTTGTTTGGTTTCGGTTTCCTCCGTATATATATATTTTTAATTTTTTATGTGAAGTCCGTTATTGCTGAACATAACCCGACTCCTGTCTTAAAATGTTACTATTTTTGTAGTAATATTGTGAATGTGTTATTGTTGTATAGCCAAATGTATACTGTATAATATTATTTAATTTTTTTTATGAATATGCACCTAAGGACTACTGTAGGAGTAATATTAAGAATAAGCAAGAATGTATGTAATATGTTAAGAATGTATAAATAGAATGTAAAAGTAGCACTGTAGGAATACCAATGAATGGAGTTATTTAATCATGTTTAAGTTTATTTAGAGTAAAGCGCACTTGAAGTGAAATAACACAAAACTGCGCTATATAAATGCTTTGTTATTATTATTATTAATACGCCCAGCTTCTGAGAGGCTAACTTGACTCTGGCTTCGATGGAGCCTACATACCTGAGCTGGTCACTTAAGGTTAAACCAAGCATATCAATGGAGGGCTTGTTGGGAAGATTGATTCCATTAAAGGAGAATAGATTGTAATTTCGATCCCTTTTATACGTAATCAGACATGATTGGGTTTTTGAAACATTAAATTCAACGAGGTTATTCTTACCCCAAGAGGAGACCCTCTCGAGGTAACCGTCATTCTCTGCTTCAAAGCTTCAAAGATGTCCAGAGTAGATATTTAATTTTTTTTATTGTTTCCTTGAGTTGTTCTTGAGTTTGATTCGTATCTAGTGATGTTATTATAATTGGGTATTTCTTTTCTTCTGTCTCGGTTTCTGGGTAATAACTGTTTTTAGAGGTGGTGCATTTGTTACGTTTTTATTTTTCATTTTGAGCAGCTCCTTCAACATTGCATTTATTGCTTTGGTTTTGTCATGTCTATAGCGAAATGAGAAATCATTTCCATAATAGAGTTTATTTTTCTGGATATCTCTATTTTAGTCTCTTTCGTGATCCTTGTTGAGCTATCATCGAATTATGTGGTAATTTCCGCCATTTCTTTTTTGGCTTTATATATGTATTCATGTGGTTCGACTTCTTCCTTCGTGGTATTTTTTTATAGTTTTTTTTGGGCTGAATGTGTTAATTCAGCGAACCCTCGCAGCTGTCAGTCACGTCTATCGCCTGCTAGGTACCAGGTGATATTGATCACATAATGGTCAAAACTAAAAACTATTTAATCAATATCATGTTACTCTTCATAGAAATTTCGCAATTGAGTTGGCTTGGTCATATATTACGAATGTCAAAAGACCGAATTCCACTGAAAATTCTGAGGGTGATTTCACAGGAAGGCACCCGGTAGTCAGCTCCAGGCAAAGTTTGGAGAAACATCTCCGGAGTATGTGCGAAGAGAGGAGGCCGGGCTTGCTATGGACGGATGCAGCCAAAATAGCGCACAACTAGGACGCCTGGAGGCGCCTTGTTAATAAGTCCTCTACCCGAATAGAATAAGGGGAAGAAGATGAGATGAGATCAAAATTATCCAACTCTATTATTAATAAAAACCGGTACCCAACCTAACCTAACCACTAGCAATTGAGGTACCTATGTTCTTATATTTGTATTACTCAGTTTTTGTCGTTCCTTTCCCAGTGAGTGTGAGATATTTTCGTTTTTTGCACTCTGTTAATCTATTTTTAGGTAGGTAGGAAGTATTCAAAACAACATGGCTGAGATTTTTAGGTGATCAATGATTTTTTATATTTATTAGTATATTGCTGCTGTAAGTAAAAACACAGAAATTAACAAAATTTTGAAAAATGAGTTGAATATAGGAAGTTATTAAGTATTGAATTTCTTATGTTTTACATAAAACGTATTATATTATGTTATTATTTCATGATAAGTAAAAACGCAGTATCTCGGTTTCTGTAAGTAAAAACACAGTTTCTACGTTGAAGTTACTGCGTTTATACTTACATGCTGTGTTTTTATCTACCATCTCGAAATACATTCTCCCATCGCACCGTTTTTCACTCTATGTCGGCGTACAAACCTAGAGTTTTGATGCTTGAGTGGAGTTTGCTAGTTGCATTTTTCATGTTTCTGTTGTTCTAAAACTTATATCTGTAAAATATAGATGCAAAAAGTAAATATCTTAGGAAACTCTTTTTTTTGTTGTAAATCAAATTTGATAACATTATTATTAAGATCTGCAAGTATTTACATTTTTTATTATTGTGACAGCTGTTTCGGCGTTCAAAGCCCTTTAAAAACTTCAAGAAATTTAATTTTCGAAAGTTTGAAAATGGCTTTGAACGCCAAAACAGGTATCACAATAATAAAATACTTGCAGAATTTCATAATAACATTAGTTAATTTGATTTATAAATTTTTGTAATAACTATTATCATTTAATTTAAAAACAATTCAGTTATATAAAAGTTCTGCTAGGTAGTTATTATTTATTATTAACTTATATGCAGTTTTTATTTGCTCAAAGAAGCGAAGCTAGTAGTCCACAATGGAGTGCTGATATCAACTCTGATGAATAACAGTGAGGCATGGAACTTTCTATTAAAAAATATTATTTTATTTATGATTTATTGATTTCGTTTATGTTTTTATTTTATCCATTTTTTTATATATTTTTGCAGTAATATTCTTTATAAATTTTTATGTTTTAAGCTTGTTACATATGTTTTTATTTTATATACTGTTTGTTTTTTTTTTTTTATGTTTTTATTAACTACAAAAAAAGTAGTTTATCGGGACTTCATGAATTGTATTTTTTTCTTGTAAAATTAATTAAAAAAAAAATATAAATAAATAAATAAAAAATAAAAAATAGAAAATAGAAAATAAAAATAAATAAATTAAGAAACGCTAGGCTTTTAGAAGATCAAAAAGACTACTTGATTCGCGTAGCTCTCCGCCGAGAATATGCAGATACTTGCTTCACCATTTCTACTGCACCTCTTCTATCCATGGATCGCCAAATCATTTAAGTTGCAAGTGCCAGCTCTTTCACACTTGCCATTGATTGGCAAATATTCGAAAACACTCTCAGTTTTTGTCACAATGTCCATATCAGTTCTCCAAACGCGAATATATTCGGAAATAGTTTGCATGCACTGAAAAAATTATAAAAAAGAGAGATGGTTCTAATTTTCTAGAGCCTAATACACAGTCATGTGTTCTATATAAAGAAATAAAAATCTACACGGGGACACACGGTCAATGGTTTTCCCGGTACAAAATAATTGATATTTACTTTAAAATTGCTAAAAAAACACTTTTTACCTTATTAGGTTGTATCTCTAAAAATATAATTATGATTGAACATATTATAAATCTAAAGTACATACCCAACGTAAAGCATTCATAATTCACATGTAATTTGCTTGAACCGTAGATGCATAAGAATAGATGTTTGCACAACAAATAACGATGGCGTGTGCTCGGTTACCCGGAGAAGGGTGGAACCATAAACTGCTAGCAGCCCTAGCGGGGTGCGGGGTGGTGATATCGAAAAAGTTTGATTGCAACATACGAGTATGTAAGTAGGTTTCGAGTGCAACTGCACCGTTGATGCGAATTGAGGGGTGTTGTAGAGAGTGAAAAGTGCTTTCCCTGCACATAATTCATTGAGTGCGGGGCAATTAAAAGCCCCAAGTGGAAAAAAAATCAACGTGACTCAGGCAGCACACGTCCTTCCACATCCCCCCTACTGCCCCCCACTACACCTCACCGCCCAGGCCCAGGGCTGCGGAACAAACGGAAAGGCTTCCAAATTTCCGGTAAAAGCTCTCGCTGGTTACGGACACTTGCCAAAGCTTTGTCCAATTAGTCTGCCTTTGATGACGCCTCTAGAGATAGAGTGGGGGGGGGGAGTGTGGCTGTGTTGCGCGGTAAGGCAGTTGCTCCATCCAGTGGCCAGTAAACAATCGTCACACATCACACATCACACATCACACATCACACATCACACATCACACATCACACATCACACATCAGACATCACACATCACACATCACACATCACACATCACACATCACACATCACACATCACATCACACATCACACATCACACATCACACATCACACATCACACATCACACATCACACATCACACATCACACATCACACATCACATCACACATCACACATCGTACATCACACATCACACATCACACATCACACATCACACATCACACACATAACACACCCACATCACACATCACACATCACATCACACATCACACATCACACATCACACATCACACATCACACATCACACATCACATCACATCACACACACACACACACATCACACATCACACATCACACATCACACATCACACATCACATCACACATCACACATCACACACACATCACACATCACACACACATCACACATCACACATCACACATCACATCACACATCACACATCACACATCACACATCACACATCACACATCACACATCACACATCACACATCACACATCACACATCACACATCACACATCACACATCACACATCACACATCACACATCACACATCACACATCACACATCACACATCACACATCATACATCACACATCACACATCACATATCGCACTATTTCTTTCACATTGAATTATCTGTAGATTAGCGTTGTACCATTAATTATTAGATTTTTTTGGTACTTGTTTCTTAGGTACTACCATATCAGTAGAATACTTTATATTATTTATCACAGCGTCTACCTACATATTGTACTTCCAAAACTCCTTTCCAATCACAATTTTTCAAATGTATTTTTAATTTCTCCTCTTCATATTTTTACTAATTTCCATATGACTAGTATGATATATTTCTTTTTGATAATAACACTAATATAATAATATTTATCTACATGAAACACACATTATTTAACATCAACATTAAAGAAAGCTTTGACTCCCGAACTAAATAGGAACAAATCCCGTTTAGGACAGTCAAATTGACAAGTTTAGTGCCATAATACAAAAATAGAATGGAAAAAACTTAGTATTGACATACGAGTAGTATGGTAACATAACACATCGAGAAAACAGTATAATAATTATGCTTAGAGAGATTAAGTATGTGTGTTTGATTGGTACTAGTTGGTGCTATGAGGAAAAAATACGCTTAAAATTGACTACTAAAAAAGATAATTATATTGAGTAATCTTGATAAGATTGAGTTACGCATCACTCAGATTTATGAGCCGACGATGAAACTCAGGGATGCAGCCCGAAGAGGATGGAGCAAATAGTATAATGTATTAAATATATTTCATTCAGTAGTACAAAAAGCAACTTTAGTCAATTGTTTATAACCAAATGTTTATCCTTTTTCCTTTCCTTGTTTAGGGTTGAGGGTAGGGCAAAGAGCATAAATAAGTGTTTTAGTATTTTGATTTCTTAAAATGCATCACACTATAATTTAAAGGTTTTTGTTATTGTGAGGAATATACGAGTACTGGTCGTATAAGTTACTTTTGTAGGTTCTTGAATAAACTGTTTCTTGCCGTGAAAATCAACAGTGATCTTCAATCTTTTTGTATTTATTGTTACGTAATGAATAGGAGATTCTAAAATAAGTTTAGCCACTCGATTGCAAAACGTTACGACTCAACCAATAAAAGTACACCTCGCAATCACGTGACCATAATCAACCAATGCGGTAAGTTTTCGCCGGCCATCTTTGTTTTTCAACCAATGAGATAAGGCACACACTTAATTTCCGGCCGCGTGGAACGGCGTGGTCAAGCGAAGCGAGCCCCGCCATTTCTTTCATTCACACTAGGATCCCAGACACCGAATCATCAGCTGCGTGCGTGTTTTGAGCACGCAGCCGCTCTTTATTGCATCATCCAATTCCAGACATGGAACCATCAACTGCACGTGGGCTTGGGCTTGTAGCAGATAGTTATTACACTAGCTGTTTGTAAACACCTGGTTTGGTGTCCCTATAATTGTTAAAATCAGTGTGGGAATATTTAATACTTGTGAACCTTGGACGCTGGCCACATGGACTAACAGTGTATTCAAACTTATCCATATTAAAGTTTGTCAATGTATTTGTACATGTGTTTTCATAATTATTAACATTAATTTTAAAATCTCCAACTGTAATGTGAGTTTCTTGATTTCTGATATTTTCAGTGCACTAGTTGTCAAAATACGTGAGAAATTCACCTTTGCTCGAACTTGGTGAAAAATAGATAATAGAATATATTCCTTTTGTATATCCTTTTTTTTATTTTACTAATCAAATTCCGTACTTTATTTTCATATTATTGTTATTAGTAAACACTTCAACATGAATATTCTGAATTATCAACCCTCCCATATGTCGGCTATGCGAACAGTTTTGAAACATGAACATTTAATGTCACACTGCCCTATGTCTTAAAATTACCACCATTGCTCTATTTCTTGCAAATAGAATTTCTTATTCTTCTTTATGTGTCAGTAAGCTTTGAATATTGAATTAAATTATATCTTCAAATTGATTATCATTAATACAATTATTAAAAACGTTTGCGGTTATCATAAAGAATTTACCTTTTACTTCACTAGCTAAAATATGTAACTTTTACTCCGCAGAAATAACTAAGGATTAAAATTATAAATTAAAATAAAATAACTTAATTTGAATACCACGTATACCAATAAGTTATTTTATTTTAATTTATAATTATGTATACCCATAAAGTGTTTGCTACGAGTGAAAAATTGAAAGATTAATATTATGTATAATATGTTCAAAATATTGCTATTCACAACCGGTTTCCAATTAGACAAATTTGAAATTTTTCCAATCAGAAAAAGCGTTCATAGCGAATTAAATTCAATTAAAAATATTTTATTTTTAAACAGCTATCGCTTGAATATATTTTCGTATTCATGTTTGTAATAAAAACAATTTCTTTTTTAATTTCCAATATAAATTTGTTATTCAATGTTTTATAATATTTTTTTATTCATATTTTTTATTAATTACTTACCTACATTAATCATTTTTTTATTTATGATTATAATTTGTGTATTCTTACATTATTGTGTTCTACGTTGTTCTCATTTGTCTATGCTTGATATTATTATTCTCTATTTTCCTGATTAAGAAAGTATCGCTTTCAAAACATAAAAAAATGTGTATATTAATAAAGTGGTGACTACGAAGTAATTTTTAATTAATTTATTATTGTTATTTACCTACAACGAATCATATGTGGCATAATACATGGTGTCGACTTAAAGTTCGACTTATAAGTTATTTAATGATGAGAGAAACGATGGAGCAATTAATTGTACTGGTCCAGTGCGAAATGTGAGGTTAGCCAATTTCACCCTTACAACAGGGAACGTTCATAGCGCCATCTAGTCACACAACGTACGGCCAATTGTCATACAGCATAGTCATACTGGTGTAGCCACAACGGGTAACCTACCCGTCCACAGCCTACTACTAGTTGGATCGGCGAGAGGGCTGAGGGCTGAGGGCTGAGGGCGGGATTGATGAGGTCATTAGGTGGTTGAGATAGATAACTTCGGGATTGTGAACCGAACATTAATAGTATCTCCTCACTCCTCACCGCAGTCAGATTACGCGAGCCTTATAAATACACAAGACAGGCTTCATGCAGTGACAGTCTGACGAGAACTAATATTCTATTAATCAATGTTCAATTATTGATAATAATAATCATTTGATGATTTGCATAGCGCCGTTTTTGTGAAAAAGTTACCTCAAGGGCGCTGTACAAATATTACTTCCTATTCTTTATATAATTATGCAAAAACAGATACAGAAAAAACCTACTTAGCTGGCAGGTCGCATGGTGAGATGAATATAGTTTTATTAGAAAATTTTGAAAATTTAAGCTTAGACATATGATTTTTACAATTGCTATTTTATCCTCCTTTTCTATTGATGTTACATTTATTAGAAGATTGGTGGCGCATGAAGAGTTGGTATTTTTTCTAAATATTTATAATTTTTAGAACTGGAGAATATTTATAAAATGACCTTAAAAAAGCGTAAGAAGTTTTTAATAGATATTAATACTTTTTTTTTTAACACTTTTAATTATTTACAGGTTGCGCGCTGTGGACGCATTTGCGCACCGATGAGTGATTTTTTAAAATTTATTCCATAAGTGACTTTAGGTAACCAGTAACCAGCTAGCCTAGTTAAGCAATTTACATGTGCATTTCTTGTTTTTTGCTATATTGTTAAATTAATTTAAAATTACTTTATTAATACAAGTTTATACATACAGAAGACACCAATGCAAGAATAGACAAATTATAAACATCAACAAAAATTTATTAAAGTAGGTAAGTAATTAATCAAAAATTTTAATTAAAAATTATAAAACAATGAATAACAAATCTATATAAGAAATTTAAAAAAAGATATGTGATCCATGATTCAACATCTGGGGATGTAGAATCCGTAGCATTGGGAAATAATGTTGCGACACTGAAGTTGAATTGTCCCAATAAAACGGTAGAATAAATTGATAGAAGGGTGAATACAGAAAATTAAATGAATGGAGAACAAAACGCAGTAATTCCTCATACCAGGCTGTGAAAAAAGGCGAGGGATATCAGTCTAACCCTGAAATACGGTGGTGAGCAATGGAACTGGCAGAGGAAGAATGACGAAAGACTGATCGTTGTCGAATTGAAATCCCTGAGGCGTATGAGTTCAAACCACGTATGACCGTAATACTAATTGAGAAGATTGGAAAATAATGCAAGTGCAATGTAAGCATTATTACGTTAACTACAGATGTGCTGAGAAGGTTTGTATATGTAGAACGAATGAACAAAAAAACTCACAGTGCCACAATAAGAAAACTTTGAAATGGATGGTAGAATCCAGGAATATCCCAGAAGAACGCGCCATGACGCATGGATGAAAATCAAGCAATACTCATGAACCAATGACAGAGTCGTGTGACATTCCATCCTCTGTAACTACTACCCCTGCCAGAAAATAGTGAAATGGCTGGTTAAGACATCGTTGTAATCCCGTCATTTATAGTAATAATATTTTCATTATTAATATTAATATGAAAATAAATTCAAGAGATAGATGTTTTAAAAGAAATATTTGATTATTAAATATATTTAATTGACTATTAACACTTATGTAGCGATTATAAAGTAATTTTCAATTAATTTATTGTTAATGATGCCACAAAGTGAATATATTTATAATCATATTTTAATGAAATCGTTATAGTATTTAATTCGTAGAACACATATTTATTTATCTTAATTTAAAGCAAATCAAATTTAAAAATGCTATTATTATATTCATGTATCAAGTATACTTACTATACTATACGAGTATACTTACAAAACTTATTAAAAACATTATTCAATTTGACTTAATTTATAATTTAAAACAACCTATTTTACGCACGTTTAACGTACAGATATTGCGTTTCAATACAGGTACGTTTTTATGTTTAAGTCTTTGGTCAAATTCAAATGTTTTAAATTTATTAGATAGGTACAGTTTATTCTACAAATCTGAATCTTTTCGCTATGTCCACGTAAAGAAAATAAAATATTTATTTATGTATTACATGTTTATGTAAACAGCTACATACAAATCATGGAACTATGGTTATTATTCATAAAACAACAATATTTCTGGGACGAACTACCAAATTCTGCTATAGATATATTTAATATAAGTTTACCCATGTTTAAAATATACCTGAATGGTAATAAGAGCATCGCACAGGAGCTATCGTATAATTTTTTTTGAAATTATCTTTTTACTTTTCTAAAATTATAAAACTTCTTCCTCTTTTTTCTTTCTCTGTATCATGCACTATATTACGTATTATACAATTTTGAACATTTTTACGTCTTCCAAAATATAAAAACAAGTAGATTTTTTTTTTCACAATGTCATGCACTCATATTGTATTATATTATGGACTTGTATAATATGTATCACGTAGATCAGACTGTAACTATTTTCATTTAAAAAACGAAGTATCATCTAAAAATTAAAAACCCTTTCCTTTATAAATTCTCTTTGTCATGCACATACAGATATATATCATGAATATCATAAATATGTTACACTTATATACCTACTATGTATCATGTTCTTTTTCCGTTAAATTAAAACGTTTTTTTTTCTTTCATGTTAAAATATGTAAAAGCCCATCGCGGCGTTAAAAATTAATAAATAAAAAAAATAGATCAAACTATTATGTCGCAGGTCAAACACCACAAATTCTTTCCCGCAATAGTAGTCATAATGAATTCTTACACGTTTTTCGAACAACAAAACTAGAAGTTGTAACCTCGGGAGTTAGACCCGTAATCTGACAAGGCCCTACAGTTACAGTTAGATAGTTTCTATCACAGATGTCTTGTTTCGTTATAACTTGCTAATATTGACAGTGTAACAAGGTTCCAACGGTACCCGAAGGTTTATTTCTTGAAGGTGAGTTTTTACAGTGTTTTATTAACGGCCCTTCACACATACGAGCACCATTTATTTTCATTTCTTTTTTTTCTTTGTGTCTTTTTTTATTTTATTTTTTATTTTTTAAAAATTGTAGTTTCATCTGTATTTAAAGATTATACGTGTACAACAAGTCTGTGCATTTATACATTTTCGCTAAATATTCGTACTTTACAATCGTCTTCTTAATTCAGTTGGCTTCCGAGGTAGGTAGCTGAGAAATGCATTTTATTTATAAAAAAAGTGTAAGCGAGTATAAGTTGTAAACGAACACTACCTGAATTTGGTGGCTAGTGTGGTGGATAATTATTCCCGGTAAAGTATTCTTATGTGTGGTTAACGTATGTCCAAGTAAATGAAAGGGACAACCGTCTATGAAAGAGATAGCATGAATTAGAGTATGATATATACGAGAGAATGTTGTCTCGCTTGTTCTTAGAATAACCTTTGTAACATAGCGAATTTTTTTTTTGTAAATATCGATATCTCGTATGATTGTCATTTATCCATGAATCACACTAATATCACACCTTTACATATCACATATTTTATGTAAAATGCAGAAATATATTTTTATATTTAATATTTGTGCACCAATCCTGGCGAGGGAACCATATACTTCGAATCATGTTGGTATTTTTTTTATTAAAAAGTGGTTAAAAAAATAAATTCTTAATCATCTTATTTTACAATATTATATAATTATTTTTCGTTGTTTAACAATAAATTTATTTACATTAATATGTATGGTGTATTTGCGATAAGATAGTCTCAGTATTGTCCTAGTGAAAGACCACTAAATTTTATTAATATGTATGGTGTATTTGCGATACGTTACACAGGAGAAGATAGTCTCAGTATTGTCCTAGTGAAAGACCACTAAATTTTATTAATATGTATGGTGTATTTGCGATACGTTACACAGGAGAAGATAGTCTCAGCATTGTCCTAGTGAAAGACCACTAAATTTTATTAATATGTATGGTGTATTTGCGATACGTTACACAGGAGAAGATAGTCTCAGTATTGTCCTAGTGAAAAACCACTAACTTTTAAGTTTTAAACTTATGAAAATAATTACTATGAAACCACAATTTAAACTAAAACGTTGCTTTTTTTAATTCTCGTCATTTTATTGTTTTTATTACATTTTACAAAAGAAAAACTACAATTCAAAATGTCCCGGTAGACTACTTTTTGTAGTAAGTCTAACGGGAGCTTGTTATTAAAAATCAAAATTTACAGAAAAGGTTACAAAATACATATATACGTCCATATAAAAAAACAAAAATAAACATGTGTGACAAACTTAAAACATAAATATTTCTCAAGAAAATATACAACAACAATAAATCATAAATAAAATAATATTTCCTTATTATCTAATACAAATAGCTTCTTTCAGATAGCCAAGTTTTCAATATATTTTTCAATTATTTAGTTTTAATATAATTTTTATTTTATTTCACCGGGTAACATATTTATATAGCTTGGAATCACTTGAATCGCTTGAATTGGCTTTAGCCATGTTTGGTGACCAGATCTAAATAGCCAGGTACTTTCTCTCCTTCCTATTTCCCATTTCCTTGTTCTCCTTACAGCCTCACAACATACCACAATTGGAGATTCCATAGTCTCACTGGCTCCAAATGGTTGGGAGCAGTTTGGAGTCTTGTGTGGTATTCACATAATAAATATTGGGGATTCCATAGTCTCACTGGCTCCGATTGGGGATTCGATAGTCTCACTGGCTCCAATTGGGGATTCCATAGTCTCACTGGCTCCAAATGGTTGGGAGCAGTTTGGAGTCTTGTGTGGTATTCACATAATAAATAGATTTAATTAATGAATTTTTGTATTTCGTTATTAATCTTTTATAACATTTGTATCAACAATATCTTTAAAATTAATTCTGTATACGGGAGACGGGACTACAATTGCGATACCATCTACAAGTTGTCATAATAATAAGGTGAATAATGACCCAATCTTGATTTACGAGGAACGTGGAAAGAAAGAATTTTTTTGACAGCATCTTCGACTCCTCGCATACTAAATCTGGGAAGCGATCTAAAATCAAGTTTTTCGTAGGTATGCGTTTTAAAAATATTTAATTAATTTCCCCCAGTATTCTACGGCACTACGTCACTTTGGTTGGACGGGGTTCAAACTGATATATTTTGCAAAAAAGATTTTTGAATGCAAAACCATTTCTATAACCTAAATAATTTTCAAGTCCATCTGTGCAGTATTTTCAAAGATACTTGTATGACGAAGTTCTAACATCAAGCACTTTAAATATCCATTTATTTTGCATGGTTCCAACATCACATAGAACCTTGTGCAATCGTCATATTGTATGTAGCTGACAGTTTCTAGGCGCAGTTCAGTTCGTCACTTTGGTTGGATAGGGTTGTAACTTCACCTTACCCTGTGCTGAGATTGAAAGTTTGCAAAGACAATTTCTCTTATTCTATTTAACAATTTTTGAATTTGGGGATCAATTCTGTGTAAAGTATTTAATATTATCATGATTTAAAGGAAAACAATTATAATTTGAATATAAAATTTGAATATATAATTTGAATGTGCCCATAATATCTTGTTGGAGTGGCATTTAAGGAAAACATGGCTTCTATGTCTGCTTGCAATCTGAAATTTCGATATTCTTGTAGATAATTTTAGGTTGCATTGAAAATAAATCAGCATCTTCAGATTAACTGACTGACACTGACTTTCAGCATACTCTTTTATAGTTAAATTTGATGCTAACTTTTGCATTTGGTTCACCCTTTTCGTATTGTGGATCGATTTTAGAAAAAGGATTTTTTAATAATCAAAATGCTTCGATGTGGATATAAAATTTTAAAAATCTAGTTGCTTCATCTGTAGGATTCTGTACTGCTGGTTTTCTTACCCACACCGACACTAGCAGGAAAAAAATCATGTTTATAGATCTATTTTCTTTGCTACTATCAATATTATCAATCTCTTGAATGCAGGAGTGCCCCGCTACAGCATATTTTATAATATGTACATAATAGAATTTATGTTTTAATGGTTTTTTTTTTACTAAAAGGTCACTCTAAGACAATTAGTAACAAACTGCCCTTTTGAAATATTGATTATAAAAAACCTATCTATGAAGATTTTTTTTTATAAAATCATAGTATTTTTTTTAATTTTAAACAAAATGCTATTTCTTATTTTTTTCCGTTATTTTCTATAATTTATACCATACAAAATAAGATGTTATTAAAAAATATCAAATATTATTTTGTTGCAATTATTCGTATTTCTACCACAAAAACTAAACAAACTTATTGAACAAGGTTCTAAATGTAGTTAGAACCTTATGAAATGAACTATTATGCCCAGGCTGGTTGCACATCTTCATGTTTAGGTATGCTCTAAAACGGTAATTATATGTCGTATTTAATTTAATATATAAACTAAAATATTTCGTACAAAATTGAATCTCAAAATCAAACAATGTTAAACAGATTATGAGAAATCGTCTCTGGAAACTTTGACACCTCACATCTCAGAACTAGGTAACGTGAAGATAGAACCCTATCCAACCAAAGTGACGACTAGTTTTGCCACGACGTTTGCGACTCTTGTATATATAATATTATTTTATTTTTATTTAACATAAATACATATAAAATATTTAATATTACAGATACACCTTTTTTTAAAAATTTATATAAATCAAATTTAATAATGTTTTTAATAAGTTCTGCAAGTATTTTTAGTTGTTATTATTGTGAGAGCTGTTTCGGCGTTTAAGGCCGTTTTCAAACTGTGGTTAATCCACATTCTGACGACTTAGTTATATGATTTTATTTACTCCCACTCCTATTCAATTTGGATGGGTAATGATTTATTATCAGTAAAACCGATTTAGTTAGAAAACAATTAAAATTCAGAATTCTGTGAGGTTTTCACATTTATAATGTGTTCGCTCGTATTTAACTAACAATCTTTTTCTTAAGTGTTTCTAATTTTGAAGCTGTCAATTCATGGTGGAATTCCGGACCGGTTTCACCTTATCACGGGCATCGTCAGACTGGTACAATGAATACTAAACCTATGGTATATATAGCATCGATGTCGGGAGGGAGTTCTCCTGTTTTCTAATATTGTTTTTATTTATGACTTGAATTTTGTTTTATTGCTGACGGTACTGTTTACTATTACGTTTTTAAAAACTACTTTCGGGTTGGTTTATTACCCTCTGGAAAGACGGATTACATTATGTTTATTTACTGAATCTATGGGTTTTTTTTAATTATATAATGGCGTTCGTGTCAAATTTTATTTGAACAGATGGTTCTTTCTAGTTTAGTTATTTCCCTGTGATTTCCTGATAATAGAAATTCAACGATAAGATATAAAGACCAAACAATTTAAATTTTTTTTTTTTCGAAGGAAGCAAACACTTTGGGGTGTGACATTATATATTAAATGAAAAACACAATTTGTAAAACACCACTTTTATTGAATTAATAACCGTCGCCAACCAGGTTTCGCTTCACCGAAGCTTCGTCAGGGCTTATTATTAACTAAAGATAATTAGATAAAGGCACATATATATACATAAAACAATGAGTGAAAGAGATATAAAATGAAAGAAAGAGACACATATAGAGTGGGAGGGGAGACATTATTTAGGGAGGATAAGTGGGGGGGTGGAAGGAAAAAGGAGGGGGGGGGAAAGGGGAGGGGAAACAGCTGAGATTACCGGAATAAATTAAGTATGGGACTATTAGTTAAATTAATTTGGTTATTAATAATGTTTAAATTATTATTAACTGCTTTTTTGATCTCGAGGGCTTCTAAATTGTTTAATCTTATTCCAATTTCATTTTTATGTAATATTTTAATACCCGAGTCTTTATCGAATGAGTGATCTGATTCTATTAAGTTATATCTCTTTCACTCATTGTCTTATGTATATATATGTGCCTGTATCTTATTATCTTTAGTTAATAATAAGCCCTGACGAAGCTTCGGTGAAGCGAAACCTGGTTGGCGACGGTTATTAATTCAATAAAAGTGGTGTTTTACAAATTGTGTTTTTCATTTAATATAAATTTAATTTTAGTCGCATTTCGAAAGGCCTTCCGTTATTTTTAAGGAAGATTCCTTATCTTTTTCCTTTGGCTTAAAAACTTCTTGCTTAACTGCGGTTCTGGTTCTCTCGGGTGACAGCTGTCGACTGTCATTAAGTGAATGACATTCATTAAAAATTTATATATTTGCCTAGTTTTAACAAGAGAAAAACTCAATATTAAGTAAGTTACCAATTACATTATTATTTACTTTAAACATAATTAATTCGTAAAAATTATTAAACATTATATATATATTGACATTTTTGATAATTCGCGCGGCATAGAGGAGGGTTATTACGGCCGGCCGCGTCCAATGAATCCGATTCCGAAGTTCGCAAATCCGGATTCATTCATTCCGAACTCACACTCAAGGAAAGGCAAATGTTTTGAATTGAAGTCAGAAACGAAAGGCTTCCCTATTCTATAGTGTAATATGAACGATTTTTGCTTTTTGCTGGAATGGCAGACCCATGCGGACCGAAAGGAACGAAGACCGACTCCGAGGAATCGAGTCCGTGTGTCTAAACTCGGAATTAGAACCAAATTTTTCAAATAAGTGGAATGACCCACGTCTTCGGTCGGCATAGATTAACCACGACGGAAAATGTCACTTTAAGAACTAATGACAAAAAAGGTTATTACTATCTAGTGAGGTCGGTACCTTTTTAAAAAACGTAATTCTTCGTTAAAAGGATTATTTATGCTGTTTAAAAACAAAACAAAAATGTATAATGCATTATAATATAATAATTGTTTTTAAAAGTTTTGGTTCAAAACCTAGTGTCATTTGTGTTATTTCATCAATTTTTGTTTTGAAATAATCTCTTAACAATCTATTTAGGATCTTTTTACTATGTCTCACCGGAATTCCGCAGTTAATCAAGAAGTCTGTAAGCTTAAGGAAAAATATAAGGAATCTTCCCTAAAAGGAACCAGAATAGCGCTCCTGATATAATATTTCTGGAGGATATTTTTTTGTATTTCATTAATTTTTTTTCTAATTAACAATTAATAGTTTGTAAAATTCGCAAAATAAAATAAAACTCGTATTTACTGTTGGAGTTAACTAATAATTGTTTGATTTGTGATTTCAAAGAATTGTAATTTTTCTGTTTTAATTTTGTACGGGAGGGCATTAAAATTTTTATTCCTTGATAGGCGTAATGGAATTGGGAAGCACTAGTTTCTAATTTGGGGATTTCTGGTTGCGACGTCATCTCGGTCGGTTACTTATTTTTTTTGGAAATTGTTGAATTGAAATGGTCTTTGTGAATTTGTAACAATGTGTTATTTTTGAAGATTTTATTTAAACTGAGAACTCAAAAAGAGTTAAACAGCTGTGTAATAATAATAATAATAATCGGATGATTTTTATTGCGCCGTTTTTATGAAAAATCACCTCAAGGGCGCTGTACAAATATTACTTCCTATTTTTATATTATTCTATTCTATGAAGTTTTTCATTTTATTTTTATATTTATTTTTTCTTTTTGGACAGGCTATCATTACAAATTATTTATAGACCATATAAAAATATGCAGTTAAATTATCAAAACTAAATGTTGTTGGAAATATCGATGGTTTTCGTAGGATGACTTTCAAAATCAATCTCTGTATATTTTTAACAGGTAAGAGGTTGATTTTAAAGGTCCCCCCCCCCAAATTTTTTATACCATATTGTAAAATGAATTGAACAAGGGAAAAATGTATTGGTTTTATCAAATTGGATGATATGATCTTTCTCAATCTAATGAATATGTAAATAAGTTTTCTTAATCTGGTTACTGTATTTTGTATTTATTCTTTCCATTTTAGTTGACTCTCCACTAAAACTCCCAGATACTTAATGCTGTTTTTGCCTATGATGGGTAAACATTTGGCATCGTTGCATTCTTTGTCTATTTGCACACTGTGATAAATGAATTTTGTCTCAAATATTGTTTTCGACAATTTATTTATTTTTAAATATTTATTTGATATTGTCGTTTTGCATTTCATTGAAAACCAATTAGGAAAATTAGCTTATTTCGCTACTTATTTTTATAATCCTATAAAATTATCACAATGGTAAATTCATATATTATGTTGGTATAAGAGACAAGGAATAAAGTTTTAAAACATAATAAATAGCTGTTATTAACATTCATGACACGAAATCCCCATAAGAAAAAGTAGTGAAAAGAAATTATCTCAAGATAGGTAAAAGTAACTTCCCACACAGATTGAACTGTAAATTTAGCCGACTGTTACTAAAATGGCTAACAAACTGAGAGCTACATTCAAGATTAAAGTTTTCATTGGTACATTTTTAATAATAAATTTTCAAAACAAACAAATATGGTAAGCTTTCAATACTGAACATATTTTTAGAATGATACAAGTTATCTAACTAAACAACCATAAAAAAATCCACATTCAACGATCTCTTTTAAAACTTCTATATATCTGCGAACTTTCCAGAGTGGAAGTTACTCTCAGTATCGCCCTGGTGAAAGACCACCATTCAGAATTGAAACGTTGCTTGAAATAGCTTTAGCCGTGTTTGGTGAACAGATCTGAACAGCCAGGACTTCCCCAATACTCATTCACCCAGCCTCACAACATTCCCCAATTGGGGATGCCATAGTTTCACTGGCTTCAATTCGCTTGTGCGGTAAATATAATTTATTTTTTTTAACTTCTTCTAGTTTTTACTATCGGAGGATAGGTTATCTTTAAAAGATAGGCAAACATTTCGAGGCCACGAATGACCTGACAATATTAAACAACAATAGCCCAGGAATTGTATAATACCCTTCATCTTTTCTATCTAACTAGTACGGCGGCCTTATACTGTTTATTTCCTTATGTTACATTATGTGTGCTCTGTGGGAAAACATCTTAACTGGATTAAAAACTCTAACCAAGGAAAGGAAAAAAGAACAAACATTTGATTATAAACATTTTTGTACTTACTGAATAAAATATATTTAATATGTTATTTACTATTTGCTGCATCTTCTTCATGCTGTATTCCTAAGTTTCGTCGTCGACTCATAAATCTGAGTGATACGTAACTAAATCTCATCAATATGATTCAATAATATTATCTTTTTTTAGTACTCAATTTTAAATGATTTTTTTCCTCATAGCACCAACCAGAAGCTATCAGACACATATACTCGTATATAAGTGTTTATTCTATAATGCGTTTTTATAATAATAATAATAATAATAACAAAGCATTTATATAGCGCAGTTTTGTGTTATTTCACTTCAAGTGCGCTTAACTCTAAATAAACTTAAACATGATTAAATAACTCCATTCAGTGGTATTCCTACAGTGCTACTTTTACATACTATTTATACATTTTATTTATCATCTCTTTATAAGTACTTCATTATTATACTATACTCAAATTATCTGATATATACGTAAACGTTTACTCTATACTTTTTTTCTTATTTCTTTGAACTTAACTATTATTCTATATTAATTATTACACTGTACTCAAATTTTCTAGTACACACAATTGTTTTTTTTTTCTGTAATATTCTTCACATCTCTTTATACTTAATTATTATACTTTTTTCTAGATAGATTACATTACAAGACTAGCTTTTTTCCCTTCTATTTTCGTAAAATGACAATTAATATGAACTAAACTTGTCAATTGGACTGTCTTAAAACGGGATTTGTTTCTAGTTGGGCAGTCAAAGCTTTCATAAATTTTATAATTAAATAATGTGTGTTTCAAATAAATAAATATTATTATTTAAATTACTTCTAATACGTTAATTATAAGTAGAAATTGTTGATTGTGCAATGATGGTGGATCTACTTAGAGTGGATGATTAAATCCGCGACTCAACGCCTGGATAGGAGTCCAACGCTTTGGACCACTCGCCCCCCCGGTCTTCTCGAAATGGTTCCCATTTTTGTAGATGGTGCGGAAAGGGAGTACAGGAATGAATCACCGCAACCTGAATTAATCACTCCGATCCCAATCATCTGTCTTTGTGACATTATATGTCACAATTCAGCGGGGACAGATTGATTGCTTTTGCTGAAAATACGAGAAACTACATTTGAAAGCAAGCATTACAAGTTCCAAGATTCACTATTTCAGATCACTTCCTTCCGACTGCTTTTGTACAGTCACTTGCAAAATTAATCAAATTTATATCGGCCCATTCAAATATTAAAAAAATAATGCATTTAAGAGGCACGCATGTATTCCACATCTTTGAGATGATTCCACTGAGATGAAACGATTACTCAGCGGATAAGAAATCTATTCATCTGTCTTATAGATTTTATGATCATGTTTTATAGGCCTTTCTTTCCCAGAAATCCCCCATAAAGAATAATTATCCCTAAGCGTGGAACAGATAGAGAATATTTTAAAAATAAATAGAGATACAACTGGTACAGAGAGTCAGTTGTATATCAAGAGCCGAACAAGTGTTTTACTTCTCCTGACATCGCCTTTCCTGAAACCCTCAATTTCTACTACCTCGCCAAGCCTGGACTATGACTGAGGGTACCTACCTCTTCAAAACTACCCGACCCTGTTACGATACCGCAATTACCAGGATCACTCAGAGAATCACCCCATCCAGTGGCCCATTTTCAGCACTGGGTGCATGAGGCCAGCACCCCCCACTAAGCATCCCCAAAAGTAGAATAAGAATCTGTTTGGAGTCAGCAACCTACATTTCACAGTCGTGTGAGGACATCTGTCCAGTACAATTCCACATTAGTTTAAATTCATATAATACGCTGCTGAAAAGCGGTCGTTATTTAACTCGTCATCGTGTGCGTAATACTAATAGAAAATACAAAATGTAACATACCAAATATCTCCAAGTTTTCGCAAGTTCGTTTTCCATTTTAAAGAAATCCCCTTCTTGCCGATTGTTTCAGAATCACGTATGAAATGATATCAGAATTCGATAACCCGACGATTTGCTAACATTAGAATCCGCCAGAATGTTGATAGCGGTAATGAGATTCGTGCTGGTGGCTGGCGACATTAGTGCGGGCTGCTACTAATGGCGCCCCAGCGCTGTGCCGCGCGAGCACGACAAGTGCGCTCCTTATTGCTTTGCAAGAAAACCACTCTCGGTCATCTAGTAGTACCGCTCGTTGCTAAGTCAACTTAAATCTTACGAATCTCGCTTAGTAGAGAAAAGATTTCTAAGGAAATGTTGTAAATGCTTTAATTATTTTAATTTATTTTTTAAATAATTTAAGACATTAAAAAAAATACATGTAATGTAAAAAGTCCCGATAAACTATTTTTTGTAATTTTTCTAAGGCACAGGTTCTCAAAGTGGGCGATAATGCCCCCTTGAGGGCGTTTGAGACTTTCAGGGGATAGTAGAAGACCTAGATAAAATTAGGGAGCGTTAAAATGGCACAGTGCGAGCGTGGGCGGGAAAATAAACGTAGTCTAAAAAAGACAAAAAAAAACACGGTACTAACGTACTAATAAAGCAATGTAATCTTTAATATTGGTTAATTTTTGTTATTGTAATCATTTTTATGACGTGTGCAAAAATTCACATGTTTCGGTAGTTCGGGAAGTGAATGAAAATACAACTAAAATACTGCATTGCATTGAGATCTACATTAAATTGGATGATACGAATACTTTTGTTTTTTGATTTGAATTAATAAAATTGAAAAATTCCGATTTCACGTAAAATATCTTATATAGAAATACGGGTAAAGTTAATAAAAGCCTGTTAATAAAAAACACCCAAAAAATGTGTAGGATTTTTTAAATAAGTTTCTTTTTAAAGTCCGTTTAAATTCAGTCAATTTCTGGATATTAGTAAGAGCTGGGGGAAGTTTATTCCAAATGATAGGGCCATTTACACGAAAGGAGCGATCATAGTAGACGGCTCGATTTGACCTTGAAAGTTCAATTAGACGATTAGTAGCATCTAGATCTGCTGACCTCAGAGTAAGCTGTCTATCACTTAAGTCCTGTCGGGTGCATAGTTCAGATATATAGGCTGGCGCAATTCCCTGCAATGCTTTGAAGGTCAGTAAGCAGATCTTGAACTCTATTCTTTCAGGGCATCGAAGCCAATGAAGCTGATCCGTTAGAAGTGGGGTTATATGACAATATTTAGATTCACCAAATATCATTCTCGCCGCAGCATTGAAGACGGATTCTATTGAATTGTTTTTGAGGGAGGCCAGCATATGCACTATTACCATAGTCCATACTTGAAACAACGAAGGAATTTATGAGTGATTTTGCTCCATCAGAGGAAAGACATCTCCTGATTGATTTTACCTGCCTAAGATGGTAAAAACCAGAACTTATAGCTTTTTAAATTTGCGATTCAAGAGAAAGACCATTGTCTATAGTGAAACCTAGGAATTTTATTTCTGTAGAAGGAATTATATCTGTATCCTGAATACGTATTGGACTGGAATCAAGGAGGTCTTGCCTTCCAGGGGAAGCTATCCAAATAAATTCTGTCTTTGTTGGATTAAGTTTGAGTTTATTGACAGACATCCAACTTGAAACCGTATTAAGGAAGCTAACCATTTTTTAGGACGTCTTTTTCATCCGGGGAACAAAATTTAAAGATCAGACGTTCGTCTGCATAACCTTGTGATTCAAAGCCAGCTGAGTGAATGAGGTGTTCAAGACGATTCGTATAGAGAATGAAGAGAATGGGATCTAGGACAGACCCCTGGGGAACTCCAAATTCAATGGGAGTTTCAGGTGATGTGCATTTATTGAAAGTTACTGAGGCTACTCGTCCAGACAGGTAAGATGTCATCCATTGGAGTACATCACCTCAAACGCCAAATTCGGTATCAAGCACATTTAATAGAATACTATGATCTACCGTGTCTATATCCGGAAGACATTTTTTTAATAGCCGGGTAGGTATGGGATCTTAAGCGCATTGCTTGTTTGGACAAGACACCACAGCTCGCGTGACATCGTCTTGTATCTGTGCTTGTTCTAACTTGCTCAGTATCTTCGGGGCATTCGGGAGTCAGCGAGTGAGTATAGATGCGTCGACAAGACTGAGCTCCGCAGCCACTGATCGCACTCTGCTCACGCGTCGCCCTTGTCCCCGCGGGGCGTTTGCGCTTTATTTCCACACTGGGTGTTATAAACGAGTCATTGCATGTTTATCTTATTCCTGTCGAAGCGTGTTACATGCTTCCGACCTATATAAAGGCAGTGATTGTTCATTTTATATGCATTACCATTATTGCGCACAATTGATAACTGGGTTTTAAGAGTTGATTTTTTACTCACGTATCTGAAAAGAAAAAACCACTTCAGAAACAAAAAGAAGAGATGGCAGTATAATGTGGATTATGTTAAATACGGATTTATCGAAAATCCCACAAATCCGTCATCGCCAGTGTGCCTTATTTGTCAAAAAACATTTACAAATGAAGCTATGAAACCTTCTAGGCTTCAAGATAATTTTAATAAAATACAACTGAATAAGAAAGAAAAAGATGTGACCCATTTTCAAGACACGAAAAAGAACGACGAAATTCAGCCAACTACCTATATCAATTTTTTTTCATCAGCTTCTAAACAAGACGATAACGGATTTCATACAATATCTCTTTGTTGATTGCTAAAATAGGCAAACCACATACTATTGGGGAAGATTGTATTTTACCAGCAGTAAAATAAGTAAAAGCCACGGTGCTCCCTAAACCAGATATTATCCAAAAAATTCCTTTGAGCCATAGTTCTCTGTAAAGACGAACTGATGAGATGGCTGAAAACATTAATAAATATAAGTAAATAATAAACATAAAAAAACACTAATAAAATAAATAATAAAAAACATTAATAAATAATCATAACTTGTCAATTTTCAACTCAGCAGGAAGAGTCCACTTTACCAACCAATGAATCACTGTTATTGTTCTACGGGAGGTTGATTAAAGATGAGAAAATATGTCAAGAATTATTTTTTTGCTACAAATTTGGAAACAGATACCAAAGGAGAAACCAAATTTAATACACTAGAAAAGTTTTGTGACGAAAAGGATATTCCTTTTAATAATATTTTGTCAGTTGCTACGAATGGCGCACTGACTATGACAGGGCATCACAAAGGCTTCATAGCATGCTTAAAAAATAAAGTTTCTGACATGCTTACCGTGTATTGCGTTTTCATCGCCAGCATTTGGTTGCGAAAAATCTGAGAGAACGCCTCCACACATCGCTCCGATATGTTATCGGAGCAGTTAATAAAATCAGAAGTAACTCGCTGAATGGCGGATTATTTAGTCAGCTTTGCATTGCCAACGATGAAGATTTCAACCGATTGCTGCTTCACACAGAGGTGCGCTGGCTGTCAAAAGGTACTCATTTGACTCGATTTTACAATATGTTTGGGTCTATGGTAGAGTTTCTAGGAAACAAAGACACAGAATTGCACGATAACCTCATCTCATCAAAGAGCGATATTGCGTACTTGACAGACCTGTATAAATTGTTTAATGTTGCCAATCTCCAACTTCAAGAAGACGCCTTAAACTTGATTAAGACATAAAATAGTGTGGCTGCTTTTGTATTCAAACTGCTATTGTACAAAAGAAATATCGGCAGACGGGAATTCAATAACTTTATTTACCCAAATGTATCAGCAGTATCATTCAAGAACGACGACTTGCTTGTTTACTGTCTACACTTGGAAAACCTTCACAGTGATTTCGAGGAATGATTCCTGGATATTTTAAACATGCACATACCGGACTGAGTTCCGGATCCTTTTTTAAATGCCAACATATCAAGATCATCCCAGTTAAAAGAAGAAATAATAGAACTGACTACAAATGAGGCATTCAAAATTAAATTTTAGATTGTCTACCAAGAATTTTGGCTGTAGAAGCCGATTTCGCAACTGTATCTAGAATTATGGTCGATTGTTCAATGATTTCTGATAATTTCCATAATCCTATTTAACTGAACGTGTATTTAGTGCTGTAGTAACATTAGTAACTAAAAAGAGAAATCGGCTCCATGTTACTGAACGCGGCAACTTACGCTTGTTTTTAAGTCATCGAGCCTGATATTAGCAAATTCCCTAAAATGCATCAAATTCAACATTCTCATTAGATAAGTTATAAATTCAATGTCTTTTGAATGTTAATAAAAATACTTCTCAATGTGATTAAGTATGCTTTTTAATTGTTCTCGTTGAAACATTCTTCTTTAAACTTAGATATAGGATAGGAGTCATATCCTATTTTACGACTATAAAATTGCACGTTGTAATTACACGTTTAAATATAATTGTGGCAATAGCTGTTTCAGATTCGCAAAAGATGGTAAGTAAAGAAGGGGGGGGGGGATGCTCTAAAAAAATATTTATTCTGTGCGGGCGGTTATTTAAGTGGGCGGTGGCTAAAATAAGGTTGAGAACCTATGGTCCAACGGGAACTTGGTATTCAAAACTTTATCCTAAATTTACAGGTAATGTTACAAAATATATATCTAACATATATAAAATTACATATTTAACAAACTTAAAGCATAAGTATTTCTCAAGTAAGTATTGCTCAAAAATATTTCTACAAAAATATGAAAAAAAACATAATTTACAACAATAAACCGGGCATAGAATAATATTTTATAATTATCTAATACAAATAGTTTCTTTCAGCTAGCCAAGTTTTCAATATATTTGTTAATTTAGTTTTAATACATTTTTTTATTTATTTATTCCAGCGCGTAACATATTTAAACAGCTAGGAATCATGTGATCTAAAGTTCTTTGTCCATATTTGTTTGTATGCTTACGAAACGTTAATCCTTATTTAAAATTGAAACGGGTGTTGTAAGTGTGCTCTAGTCTATTTGTATTATGTATAGGGTTATTAATGTGTTGAAATATAATTTAGTACCCCAGAATTGATCTTTCAGAAAGAATTTTGAGACTGACAAAAGTATGGAATATTATGCCATTGTTCGTATAAACTTTTATGAGCTAATTATTTAACCAATGAATATAATATAATAATTTAACCACTGATTGAAGTTTATTTTACAGGAAAGTCCATACCTTATAACAGATTCCGCTAATGATAAATAAATTATTTGAAGTCTACAGATTGGAACAAATAATTTAAATTTAAATAATCTACTAACAATTGATCTTAGTCGTACATAAACGTTGTTCATTAGTAAATCCCATTTGAAAAAACAATCAATAATTACACCTAAATAATGTTGTAATTACTTTGTATTCCTTTTTATGAATACCGTTGTCCGCTGTCAAATAATCGGTCATACGGAAAAAAATAATTTAGTCGACACTATTAATTGATGTTATAGACATCTTGTAAAATGAACGACTGATGAATTAGTTGTGAAAACATATATTTTTAAGAGTTACTAAATTTCATAGGTAGCATTTTAAAATCCTACGGAGATATTAAATATTGAAGAAGCTAGGAAACGTCGATTTACATCTTGGATACGGGAAGGTTAAGGAGTTCATTTCAAGTTTCAAAAAAGTTCTAATGAGTTTTAAGATCCCGTCTTCCCGGAACAGCGGACCGCAAGCTTGCGGGAACTAGCTGTCCAGAAGTCACCCACAGAGTAGTTTTCTAGTGTCCTGACAATGAACTACAATCTATTCAAGAAGGCATAATCAAATATTATAATGGAAAATAAAAATCGTACGAAAAATATTAGGATGTATATCTAATCGATGGTGTCGCACGTCCCAAGGTTAATGGGGTACTATACAGACGACTTAAGGCATTACGTACGAGAAAAATGTTTTTTTTTTATATTTCATTTCGAAAAAAATGTAAAATTCACAACGTTAGGAGCGTTCAAACATACATTTTCTTGGAAGTTATGTTAGTAATTAATAAAAAGACTTGCTGTTTTCCCACGAATCGCTTTTTCTGAGTTGTGCGGATTATAACTCATAAATGAAGTTTCCGATCGTCTTTAAATTTTTACAGCATATTCTATGGATCTTGCACGTATTTTTTCACTCCCCGTAATTTTTGTGAACCTAGAATTTATTTATTCCATGGATCTTGAAAGCAATCGCTTATTTTATTCTACGTACCTATCGTGAACCAAGAAAAAATAACCCAATCTAAACAAAATATTAGTATAAAATTGAGTCACGCCCTCCCATTCTTATATATATATATATATACGTATGTTTATATTTATTTTCTTTTAATCTTTTTTTTTGAAGGGACATGTAAGGAAACATTAGAAAGAAACGCATTATGTAATTATAAAAATGTTCGTTCTCTTTTCAAATACTCAAATCGACAAATTGAGTAAATTTGTTTTTAATTGATTGGCAATATGAAAGTAACTTTTACCGTTTCCCAAGTGAAGCAAGAAGTTTGATAATGCGCTAGACTCCGACGGTGTACTCGCACAATTCCGTGTTGCTCATCCCATTTCATTGTTTATTGAATAATTATTAATGTTTAATATTTTTATTTTATGTTCGTTAATTTACAACAATTAACAACAACACATTTTAGTGCATAGCCATTCTCCATTCCTAGTACATTACGTAACGTGAAAGTCGATAATCGCTGATTTTTGAGAAATCACCGAACCCAGGCAGGACGACAGTACCGTGTATTGACTCTTCATTATAATTTTCAATCACAAAAAAGAAAAAAATAATTTTGTTGTATTTTTTTAATTATGTTTATAATTTAAGATTATTTGTATGTCTGATTGAAACTTGCCCAGCCCAGTGTATCAATTCTACCAAAAATAGCTATACTGTAAAGCTATCATTTTGTTATATATATGTGTTTTGTTTTTCATGTTTATTGCTCCCTGCGACCAGATAACGAAGCCAACTACAGATATTTGAAAGCGCTATGTCATCTGGACGTTGGAAAAATTGACAGCAATAGGCATATCTATACCGTTCGAGTACACCAACTTAGAATCAACTTGATAAAAACTTAAATTGTAAAAATCACTTGATGACATCAAACAAAAAACCCTTTTAATCACATTTAAATGTAATATCATGTCTTAGTGTTTATATGTTTATGACATATACCATAAGGTCAGGAATACCTTCTTAAATGTTTAAATTTAGACGTCCGCCGAGCCAAAGCAATTCGGCCAAATGGTTCACTAACGGTTTTTACACTGTATATATTGTAACGTTGGTCGCCAAAATGTAGCATCTCTTGCTATTGTTCGACTTTATCTCAGTATTCGTGGGTGAGTCTGATGGATGAAGTGCGGGGAGGTTGTGATACAGTAAATAAAACCCTAAGGTAGGAAAACATAGTCTTTATTGACTATACAACCCCAATTATCATGGTAGAGGAAGAGAAGAGTGAAGAGTAGAAATAAGTTAAAAAAGAACGGATTAAAAATATAAATGATGTCTCTTGTGGTCAGAATCTTCTCCTCCGGCATCAGGCAAGGCCGCTCCAGTCCTGATGTTCACCGATTCCCACGGTCCATGATGCGAAGTCCATGATGACTCGTCGGAAGCGCCATCCGCCACAGCCTCTTCCATGAGGTTCAGGCAATAGGATGTATGAATGCTACCTTATCCTGCGTGGTCGTCGATGCAGCAGCTACCCCTCGCAGGGATTCCTCTCCAAAGCACAAGGCACGCGCGGTTAGGTTTCATCACCTACCATTTGGCCATCATTAAAAAAAAAACATACCCACTTCGGGTAATTAACTGGACACTCTCCGGCGTCAAACGAAATAGTAACTTAACATAACTCCTCCCAAAAAACCACGTCGAACTCCCCGCCCGTGTCAAGTTATCTCTGCCGCCATCTTGCCCAGGCGCCTCTCTGACGGATCTCCCATCCATCGACACGTGATGAAATTCTATCATAGATAATTGTACTGTAGTATCAACATCAGGGACAAGAATTATGTTACAATATACGCTGCATGGATTACAGGCCTTCTTAGCGAGAGCCCGCTCCCGCCCCCCTCTCCATCAGCGGGGTAAAAAACTTATAGCCCTCGACAAATTATATAAATATGTTAAATTTTTTAATAAATACGATGTGCTCGACGTAAGCTAAGTTTTCGATAAAATCTGGCATAATGGCCTACTTTATAAGGTGTACATCCTAGGTTTTCCCATTAAAAACATTCAAATGGTTTACAGTTACCTCACGGATCGAACTTTCAAAGTCAAAAAAGATGATTTATTTTCATCATTGCGTACTTTTTTAGCAGGAGTACCTCAAGGTGGCAATTATCTCTCACTTTATACAATATACTCGTACATTCAAGTTACATTCCAAAACCATTCGATCACAATACTAAAATAACACAATTTGCAGACGATAAAAATATGCTGTCAAGTTCTACTGTCGAGGCCACTGCTACACGTCGCGTTCAGCTTCAAGCCACACTAGTTGCAAACTGGTGTAAAACAAGGCAAATTTCTATTAAACCCACAAAAAGCGTGGCTACCGTCTTCTCATGAATAATAGCTAAACGCCCCCCTAACATTACACTGTTTGAAGAAAAGGTCCCATGGGAAAAATCAGTCAAATACCTAGGATTATTACTAGATTCTAAATTAACGATGGAAAAACACACAAACGAAAAAATAAAATCAGCTAATAAGGCAATAGCCGCTCTCTACCCCATGCTAGGTAGAAATAGTCGCTTATCAACAGACAATAAAGTACTCCTATATAAGACGATCATTAGGAGGGGCTTTACTTACGCTGCTCCCATTTAGGGATACGCAGCTCACCAACACATCAAAAAACTACAAACCCTGCAAAACAAAGCCATTCGATTAGAATTGAATGCGCCTAAGTGGATCAGGGTTAATACTCTACACAATGACACAAACATTCCTCAGATAAAGGATCTTATAGTAACACATTCTTAAGTTTTATGCCGGTTTAGCCGGTCATGAAAACCCATCACTAAATGCATCGATAGTGAAATATTAATACAAAAAACCTAAATCAATCCTCCGTAAGGAGTAAAATCCTGAAGCTAAAATTGCCGTATGTATTAAATTATTAAGTTTCAATTCATCCACTCATCACCAACAACAAAAATTTAAAAGTAAAGAATCGTTTTTAATTATGCTGGAGTCAGAAAACGTTTAGTTTAGGAACTCTGTGTACCAATCAAATCAAAATTAAAATTAAAAAATAAATACGATGTCATAACTTGTGAGCTGAAAAAGAACAGATGTCTCCTTATTTTACCTTCGCCTTATCCACCATCTGCTGCCTTGCCAAGCCCCTCTGCCCGAAGAAGTCTTGAATGTACATCTTCGATACAAGAGAACGTCACTGCAAGGCCAGGACCCGGGCAGAGGAGTGAATCATCCAGTGCCCCATATATGAAGCACTTGGTGCGTGACCAGCAGCATTTCCCTACCCCGCATCCCTCGAAGGGAACGAAAGTGTCTTCGGATCCAGTAACCTAAATTTACGGTCTTGTGACGACAAGTGGTCGATTACATTATATATATTCCTGATGAGGAAAGCTTCGCTATCTAAACATGTTGATATGTATATATTAATAAAGTGGTGATTACAAAATAATTTTTAATTAATTTATTATATTATAAATAAAGTATATCCCATATTTAACATGGTGTGCTTCAATACAGTGGTTTTAATTTAAGAAATGTTAAAATACTCACAAACTCATTAACATGGGCTATGAGTCTATTTTTTATGGTAGGAATATTTGACAGTTTTTTCTTGTAACCGTAAAATCACACGTAGGTAGTTTTTTAAAATTTAATGTAAATCGTATTTATTAAGTTCGAAATTGGCTTTGAACACCGAAACAGCTATCGTTATAACAAATAAAACTTAAGTACTTGCAGAACTTAATTATAACATTATTAAATTTGATTTAAATAAAAAATAAATAAAAAAATTAATAGAGTGTAAATGTAAATTTAAAATAAACACAAAAACGATTAATAATATGTAACTTACGTAATATTTAATTTTTGAATTTCCGTTATCGATAATTTATTTAGAATATATTTCACTGAAAATCTATTAAAGTGTAAAAAAAAAACAATTCGTACATCCTCCGCCGCTAAAGGCGCTAGAGTAGCACGTTGTCATCAAATGTCAGAAGCTGTGCGTATTATCATCTAGGGTATTCGATATGATCGAAAAATTGTCTTGTTACCGACCGTACATTAAACCCACAATTAATTTTAATTCGCTTCTATTCTTGAGATCTCCAATTTTTAGGATCTCTCCAGACAGCATCCCTTGGGAAAAGGATGCATGTTTTTTGTAGGTAGCTAGGTATTTTTTGTAGAATTCAAAAAGGTTTCTAATTTATTTTCTGAAAGGAGAATTCGGGAAAAATACATCACAATAAATAGGTGTTTCTCGTGTATCGCGCATAATAATTGTGGATTGTTATATTGCACTTGACTCTCCCTGTGCTAGCGACTGCTACGACTGCTACGACTACTACGACTGCTACGACTGCTACAGCTACTACGACTGCAATGACTGCTAAGATGCGATGATGCTGCTGTACTGCTGTATTCGGACTGGCCCATTATTGTTGCATTGGTTTTCGGCCCTGTTTACAAACATGACGGTAAAAGATTTAAATAAAAAAGTTTTTGTAACACAATCCTTTATTTACAACAATAAGTGTGTTGTTTCGGGTAATGATAACAGAGAAGTGGAGTAAGATCAACATATTTTACAGGTGAAGAATAATATAGAGAAGATACGACAGCTAATCTGTACCAAACATGCATTCGTTATCCAATTTAGCCATATAAAAATTCGTGTGGGTTGATTAATTTTATGATCACGTACCTACATAATATTTATATACTCCATATTTTATAAATATAACAGTAGAATATTATCATTTGAAAAGAGAAATGATTCAATAACAAAAATAGCGTATTTCGTGTCGCTTAGTTCTTTTTTTATGAAAATCAATGTAATAACGAATAACAAATTTAAAAACCCAGGTTTACTTACAAAAATTTCATAACTTTATACATCTCTGAAAACTACGTGTAAGTCATCACGTAAGTAATTATAAATATTTTAAGTTCAATGGAACTACGAAGAATAATCGATTATAATTATCACATCTGAATTTTTCGATACCATCCTTTTGATTCGTTCGATATATGAAAACATTTTAACACTCGGGTATGCGCGAGGCTTATAACTTATAACTAAGCACCGACACTCGATGTTTGAGTCACTTAGTCCTGAGCGGGTTGGGGAGGTTGGGAAGGGGGGGACGCGCTCGTCGCCGCAGCAACAACAGCAGCAGATGCAGTAGCAGACAAGCCCGCAGCAAGCAGCACGAGGCCGAGGGCGCCGCCTCGCCGTGCATGGCCGCCGGATGTTCCCCTGGGAACAGGCATAGCGGTTATAGTAGTTTTATGAGGCGCTGAGAACAAGGCAGGCTTAAGCGCAATTTCACTCAAATTTTATCTTTGTATGAAGTTTTATAGACAACTGTAATATCTTCGTGCCGCACAGACTCAACAGTCAATATTGCAGCGACAAGTTGAGAAAACATCATATTAATTGTATGCCATAGAAGGAATCTCTAATAAAGTATGTGCCATAGGAACTCAACCGCCTAATTAGTATGAACTAACCATTGGTGAAATCGCGCGCTTTTTTTGTTTCTTAATATATAACGATTTTTGTTAACAAAACATGCGTTTCACTACTCGACAATCGCGTGTAGGTAGGATCACGGATCATTGAAATGAAAATGAAATTAATAATTGTGAAAAAACGTAGTTTTCTAGCATTTCAAACCATAATGGGAACAGAGGTGAAATGTTTGAAAAACTGTTAATATTGGTGATATTATTGAAATATTAACGTCATTTAAAAACGTTGGTTTTCGGTGTTTTCGGTTTCGCACTATGTTGTTACTTAGATAAATCAATAACCAAGAAAAAGTTTATTATTTAGATGCTATAAAATAGTTTGTTTAGCATCAGCGAAATCAAAATGGATTGATTAAATGAAAGGATTAACAAATTTTACAAAAACTTGAAAAGTATTTTTCTCAAAACTACTCAAAAGGTGTATAAGCCTCTCTGGTTCTCAGCGCCTCATATCAGCAGCTAATACAGTCTGAGAGAAAACTCCACTTTACTGAGAATACATACCGTTGAGAATGTGCACTCGAACTGTAGCGGGTGGAGCGTTGGACGGCGCACACGTGTAGTGGCCGGAGTCACGCGGGCCCGCACGTTGCACGAGCAGGCGGCTGCTGGACGCCGCGCCCTTCTCTGTCACCAGGCTGATGCCACCGCGGGCGGAGTCGAAGTTGATTATCTGTCGGAGAGAATACCGCTGACTTGTTGAGAGAGTCGACTGAGATTACCATCAGCACACTAGGACACTGGCTTACCTGATCTCCGTGCGACCAGGTGATGGAGGGCGGCGGCTCTGGGGCGTGTCGTACGAGGCAGGTGAGGTTGATGGTGGAACCGAGGTTGATGAACAACTCCGGGCCGCCCAGGATCTCCGTCTCTGGTTCTTGGCAACATCATACTCATTAGAATCAGTTTTTTTAGTAAATCATTGTTTTCGAACGGGCAATCTACCCAGCTAGAAATTAATATTATATACCTTTTTTTTCAATTTGTATGGAGTTTGAAATTATTTGTTTATGTAAGAAAATAATTGTAGTCTGCACAAATAGTTAAAAATCTATATTTATATTAATCAAAGTGTAAAACATCAAAAAAGTGAATTGTAATTTAAATAAATAATAATCACTATGAAAACAAACTTATTAGGACCGTGAACTCAAAAAACAAAACCTTGAAACAATTAGCTTAACATATAGGCCATAGATAAATACTTTATCAGGAGGAACATAAGACAAACTGTAACAGTTTTCTGCAACACTTACACAACCAACTATCAGCCTTATTCATTAACCAATAAGATGCCATGATCTGGGCAACAGGTTTGTAGGTGTTGTTGATATATTTGCCGACTCCATTCATACAGTAAAGCATCATCTATACCTGCACTTTGATGAATCCCACAATACGTAATATTGTAGCTTGGATAATGTAGCGTTAATTATTTATGTTATAATATTGTTTTTGTTTTCTATTTTATGTCACTGTTAAACGTTTGAAAAAGATTGTTCATTTCTTTATGATTTAGAATCTCTACCTACTTGTATTTTTTGATAACTATTTATAGTATATTTTAAAATCTACATAAAAGTCCAGATTGGCGTATAATCAAATAAATAAATATTGTACTGGCTGTTTTCTATAATAAGAGGCAAAGCTTAAATACTGAATAGTATGGCGGTAATATTGAATTAATTAATTTAAGGACTATACAATGTCGAAAATATGTTCCAACATAATTAAATTCGAAAAAGAGGACAAACCTAACATTGAAAAAATATTTGAATATATAGATAAAGAATCACTACAAGAGGACATAATTAATAATATTGAATCTCAGATCCATAAAAAGTATTGAATATAATACCAATCAATAGGAGGAGATGATAAACAAATTTGATCTGAGTATCAACCAAAATAAAATTGACAATCTAAAAAAATGTCAAAGTGAAAAAAATGCTACAATTAAAAAACTGGATCCTGAAGTCTGAATTTGATGAAATCGAATACAACTCAAGACACGAAAGCCTGGGAATTGCAGGCATTCCGCAAAAAAAGGAGAAGACCTGGTGGAAATTGTTAAGAAATGTTGCAGCTGCAGCAGGAATAGTAATCAAACACGCTGATATCTATAATTCAAATTGAACTGCTAATGAAAGATATAATGCTTAATTTAAAATCCTTATAAAATTTATGGACATGAAACAAAAAGATCTCCTCCTATCTAAGAAAAGAAATAAAGACTACATTTCAATAAAGGATTTAACTAATGAAACAAATTAGTAAATCGGAGAAGAAGTAATTAGTCCCATGGAAAACCAAACAGTTGAATAAAGAATTTTTTAATATGTGCGGATTAAGCATAGAAAAATAATATTTAGTAAAGGTCAAAATGACAAAATCATACATGAATAATTTAAAAAAAAATTTTTTTTTATTAGTTTCTATGTAATTTTGATATTACAATTTAAGGTATAAATATTAAAAATGCATATATATTATAAAAATTTTTCATAGTCCTCCTCACTATGAGATCCTGTGCTGAGGCGGACCAGGTTTTGCACAAAGGGTTTCAGCGACTTCTATATTTCAACTTCAAGCTTTGGGTAGAGTCTTTCCAGTAATTTCTATGACGTTTTTTTGAGAATAGTAGTCAGTTCTTGTTCTAGTAATTCCTTGGTCAAGTTTTGCTGGACTTAATGCAATTATTGATTGAATTACTTTTTTGGATATTAAGTGGGAGTTTGTTATATAATTTTACAGCTAACAATTCAGATCATTGAAGAAGATAATATTAACACATCCCAAATGAATCACGAAACCGAAAAAACAACAGAAAATAAAATGATTTCAGTCGCATCTGGGACTCGAACCCAGGATCTCTACCTATCCGGTGTAACCGCTTAACCAACTTAGCTAATGAGACCAGTTCAATTTACGCCATCTACACCGATATCATATTTCAAGTTCAAGACTTGTTAATATTATCCTCCATATTATTGGCTGCTATCCTTATGATGATCGCAAAGTTCTACCCGAACAAAATTGCAACCGGAATAGAGTCTCGGATATACCTACCCGATTTTTATTCATATGAGACATCTATTGACTTATTTTACAAGTCTGGAAAGAAAAATACAATTTATTTTTTATAACTTATTGAAGTTTGTAAACTTCATTGTAATATTTAATCATTGAAGAAGATAATATGAACACATCCCAAATGAACCACAAAATCGAAAAAACAGCAGAAAAAAAAGATTTATACTTCAATAAGTTATAAAAAATAAATTGTATAAAAATTCAGAGCTTCTTTGTCCAAAAATAGTATTGCATTTAGGTATATTTATCTTATCTAGTTGCTTTGTTCTGGTATTATGATCATGAAGAGTCATAGCCATTTTCTTATTTTTAAGATGATTAACTAGAATATTTTTGGCAAAGATTCTTTGGATACTTGGAACGTTAAAATGTTTTAAAACTTCCGTTGTTGACGTCCTTATGGGGACCTTTAAATGGTCTTTATGATGCATTTCTGGGTTGTATTTAACGGTTTCATGCAATTTGATGCAGCTGAGCCCCATCTTAAAATTCCATATTCCAAATGAGAGTGACATAAAGCATAATATATTCTTTTTAGATCCTCGATTGACAGGATATTTGGTAATTTTTTGAAGAAATATATGAGTTTTATTAACTTTTTTGAAGTTCCGTTAATGTTTACATCCCAGCGGAGATTATCATCGATTAAGATTCCAAGATATTTAATGTTTTTAGCTTTGGTTATATGTGGGCAAGTGCAATGAGGTAAATTATTGGCCTCTTTTGTTTATTGAAAATGTTAAATATTTAGTATTACTCACATTTAATGTAAGGGAGTTCACTTTTAACCACTTTTGAAATATAGCCAAGCCACGCCCTGCCTCTCTAAAGGTATTTATCCGTTATTGTTCATGAAAAATAATAACAGTGTCTAATTATGTCTCCTTTGATGGGAAGATTCATAAGATCATTTATATAAATGAGAAAGAGTATTGGTCCTAGGACGCTTCCTTGAGGGACACCATACGTAATTGGTAGAGTTTTGCTCGTTTTTTTACCAATTTGTACAAACTGTTCTCTGCCAGATATGTAGCTCCCAAGTAGGTTTACAGTTGATTTTGTCATTCCAATTTTTTTTAGGTTTTAGAGACAGTATTTTATGGTCAATTGTGTCTAAAGCTTTTTGAAGATCAATAATGAACACTGCCAAGCATTTTTTACCTTCATCCATTTTTTGTATTATTGTATTTGTTACTTTAGCTATAGCATCACCCAGGTTTTCCCTAAACCCGTATTGCGTTAAAGATAATATTTTATTATTATCCAAAAAGGTAACAATTTAGTTTTTTTAACACTTTTTCCAAGATTTTTGATAGCGTTGTTAAAAGACTAATTGGTCGATAGTGAGATATATCATTTTTGGGACCATTTTTATAGATTGGTATGACCGTAGCAATTTTAACTCAAGAGGGAAAAATACCTTTTGATATTGATAGATTTACAAGATATGTTAGGGGGTAAATTAACTCGTCTTGTAGGTACTTGATTGAATTGCTTGTCATCATGTCATTTCCCGATGAAGTGTTTGAATTTAGGGAGGCTATAACATTTCTTATTTCATCACTTGTTATCTTGTTTATATTAAGGTTATTTTATTTATTTGTATGATCATTCCTCTCTGTTTTATCGACGGTGGCAGAAATATGTTTAATTTTATTTGCTAAATTTGAACCAATATTGCAAAAAATATTGTTTACATGGTTAATTAGTTTTTTCTGGTTGATCTGCAACTGATGTAGGAATCATATCTATATTTAATTATTTAATGGTTTTATCATTGTGGGAGGCTTTAACATTTGTAATTTCATTTAATATTTGCCAGAATTTACGTGAATCATTATTACATTCGTCTATTTTTTTTATAGAATTTTTCTCTGGCAATGCGTATTACAATATTACATGTATTTCGGTATCTTTTGTAAAATCGACGTGTATGAATATCATAAGGGTTGTTTTTTTTTTTACTTTTCTATGCAGTTCGTCTCTTTTTATGATAGAGTTAATAATATTTTGACTTATCCAAGGTTTAATGTGTATATTTTTATGAGATATCTTTTTCTCCGAAGTTATGGTGTTGGTTGAAATGATATGCTGCGTAGTTTCAATAAAATAACTCCAAGCAGTGTCTGCATCATCTTTTCCAATAAGACTTGTCCAGTCAGTAATTTGTAACACCTCTTTAACGTTTTCCCAATTTGTTCCAGACTTCGTTAAGACAGATTTCTTGTTTTGGTGTACAGGTGAATTTTTTTTGTGATATATAGAATTATTGTGTAATGGTCGGTCAGTGTGGTTGTATAAATTATGGCTTGAGTTTTTTTATTAGTTTTACGAAACGCATTATCAATGCAAGTTTTGCTTTCATTAAATATACGCCTAGGTTCATCAATAAGACTTTTGAATCCATGGTAAGCTAGTGTCTGCAAATAATCATATTTTTTTGGGTGGCCATTTTCCAGGATATCAATATTTATATCACCGATAATAAATACATCTTTGATGTTTTTGAGTAAGTTAAGCTCAACAGACAGGGAATTAAGAATTGGTTCCAAATTATTTGTAGAAGGGGATCTGTATATTGCGAGTATTGTTGTATTATTACCAATTGATGTCCTTAGACAATTTGCATTATTAATATGGATCTCTCTGACATCAGCTTCTATGTCTTCATTAATATATGCGATTACACCATCATTTTTGGTATTATTCATTAGTGTAGAGTAAGGGACATATTTACCAATTTGTAGAGGATAGTATTTATCAGTAAACCAACATTCAACAACCAGTATAATTATATCACAATTTATATTTAAACTTTTTATTAATAAAATATTTGTAACGCATCAAAATTTTTATTAATACTTCTAATATTTTGATGCATAATTTTAAAATTATTTCTTATGTATGCAAAGTAACGAAAGTTTGTTGTTATTATAGTATTATCCATGTTCGTAGTAACAGTAAATATCATATACGAGTACACGTGAATATTTTTAAATTACACAATTTTTCTAATATCATCAACGTGTCTGATGTAAATAATTTTTTTCATTTGGAATACGTCTTACCAAAACTTTCTCGTCTTTATACCAGACGAATGCATAATTTTTTTCTTTAGTCATTTGTTTCGTTTCCATAGTAATTCCTTATGGTACGGGCTGACATCTTCTCAATGTATATGGTTTCTGCAGAGATGTTTTTTAATTTTGCATAATCAATATTTCGGTTTTTTTTAAATTAAATTATCTCTTGTATTTTGAGCCAAATCTTGCTTGTCATAAAGCGAGTAAATACACCTTTATATTGTAATTCTGTTGTGGTTACGATGTACTCTAAGGTGAAAATTTTTAGTCTTTACTGCACTGTTCACTGACAAATCACTATATTTATAAAGTCATAACGGCAATGGTCACTGGCAACGCACTATTTTTAAAGACTTTTATTTTAATAGAATGCAAAAATAGCTGGATGCAAAATAGACGAAGTTGAGCACTTTAAATTTACATCGAAGCTGTCAAACTATACTAAAAATGATCACAGTATGTTTTTCTTGCACTTTTGTGGCAAATATAATGGAAATTTGCCTATTGTTAAACTATTAGATTGCGGGTGATTAAAATCTGCACTTTTAGTTTAGTTTTGTTTACTTTTAAGATTAAATTTTGTTTAACTTTGACGGAGCAAATAACCCTGTCTTATCACTGAAGTAGAAGTAGGTAACTGAAATTAATCTAACAAAACCCCTAATGAATCAATTGTACCAAAATAATCCTAAAACGGATAAGGAAACCTTAACTACTACTGAACAAGAACTCTGAAAAACAATTTTGATATATTACGAAATAAAAATATATCAAGTAAACAAAATTTCTGATGAACTTCAAATCGTAATTAAGAACTTAAAAATGAATTTAAATATAATTACCTTTACCGAATCTTGGATAAAAGATAAATATTCACTCTTTTATATGAACGGTCAGTCGAGTCAATTAAATTAATCTACTCGTATATGTACTCCTTAAACTAAGTTTTTTTTCTTTATTGTAGCTATGGTCTCTAATATAAGTTTAAAGATTCAAATATTAATACATATTTTAAATTGTGCGCCTTAGAAACTTTATGAATAGACAAAAATATTAAATAAAAAATAAATTTAGTAAACAAAAAATAGCACCCTGTAAATCACAATGGTTTACCATGTTTCCTAGTTATTTTGACTCCTCTCACCACCCCTCCCCTCCAAATCACCACTCCCAACACCCTCACCTAATAATGTCTAATTATTTCTGTACTTGTTTAATTTAAGTTAGTTTTAAAAATGCCAGTGAATGACACGGTTGTGTCGATACAGGTAGCGCACTTATAAAATTAAGTAACAAAAGTACATAGTGATTAAAACTCTTCAAACAAAATGCCTAGATATTATTATACAGTTGTTGACCAAGAAATATAAAAAAAAAACAATTAAATTAAATTTGCCAATATAAACTGCTATAAAATCAAAATGGGAAATGATATTAGCTATTTATCGATCACCAGTAACTAATAATATTATTCCGTTTCTTGAAACACTTTCTAAATTAACAAAAATGTATTACTTTTAATATTGATATATTAGAAAAGAACTGAATATTTACAAACATTAGCCTTTCATGGACTTAAAAGTCAGATAAACAATCCCTCACAAATATGTTATGATAGCAAATCATGCATCGACCACATATTCAATAAAACTATTAAATCAACCAACTCTATCATATACAACTCTACCATAACCGACCAGTATACAACAGTATTATTCATTATAAGAAAGAAAATTCAAAGAACACAAACCTACCCGATTGCCCTGCAAATATGTAATGGTAGCAAATCATGCATCGATCACATATTCAATAAAACTGTTAAATCAATCAACTCTATCACATACACCTCTACCATAACCGACCAGTATACAACAGTATTATTCATTATAAGAAACAAAATGCAAAGAACACAAACCTACCATATTGTCCTGCAAATGACAGAAACACGATGGATTGAATTAAAACAGCAGTAACTTAACACAAACTGAATAAACCTACTAGAGAACATTGATACAAATACTGCCTGTACTAAATTCATTGAATGTATAACTCACACTATCATGTCGAATACCAAATCATCGGAAAAAAAAGATTTTCCACAAAAATAAACATTTTAAACCATGGATAACCCAAAACGTCATAAATTGCACAAGAAAAGTTAAACAAAATCCTTGTGATATTTTTATACTAGAAAACTGTGAAAAATACAGAAGTAAATGGAAAATTTTTATATGCAATGTTAAAAGAAAAAAATAAACTAATGTACTCGTATATAATTTACTAATAAAACGACTCCTGCAAATTAATGAAGATTATTAATGAAATTACAAATACAAAATCTTATCTTAATTACAAGACCATAGACGAATTAACCATTGATAATGCTCAAATCTCATCCGGAAACGGTTCTCGAATATTTTAAGAAAATGGGGTCACAATTAGCTCAGATAATAAACCAACAATTAACGAATAGCATTATAACAGAAGAAAGTGAGGAATCAGGTGAATAAACCAAAGTTAACTCTAATAAACAGTAATGTAATCAGAATCGTGATTGTAACCCTTGATGCTAATAAATCACCAGTAAATTATGTAATCTCAAATAAAACAATTACAAAGTGACGTCCCCCTTGACAAAATTGGTTAATCTTTCTATATCTAAAAGTGTCTTCCCTTCTTGTCTTAAAAAAAGCAATAGTTATACCCACCAACAACAATTAACCCATTGACGACATATATAACAGGGTGAGAACAGCAAGTACAGATTGGAAAACAAAAGAGTATACCATTTCCATTAAACTATGCGTCCCCCAAGGAATGTATTGGAACCGATTTTATTTATTATCTATATAAATGATATCACTAACCTTCCCATTAAAGGAAATATAATCAGTTTTGCTGATGATACGGTATTATTATTTCAATGAGAAAACTGGGCGGAAACATTTTATATAGCTGAACAAGTGCTTAATGTACTTAAAAATTGCCGGATAATAAACTCGTTTACCCTAAATGTAAGTTAAACTAAATGTTTAATATTTTCAATGGACTCAAATAATTCTAGTCCGCCTCAGCATAGGATCCCCTATTGAGAAGGCTTAAAACACATAAAGGTCAAGTAGATTACAAAATATAATTGCTAATTTATGTGCAATTTTGTACCTTAAAAGTTATTCCGTAATTGTTGTTATAAAATTGCACCTTATCCTGTATTTCATATGTTTATTTATATATATATAGAGGAAAGGAAGCATATTCGGAATACCATTTACATTTTAGGGTGCAGAAAATAAGATAAAAATGTTTTTACGAATAAAAGTCGATTTAAATGTTAAGAAACTAATAGTTTATTAGGAAACGAGAACAGAAATTAAAAAAAATATTACAGTGCTTTTAAAAAATAAAAAATTAAAGAATGAGAAAAAATGCGTTTTTTTTAAAGTGCATGTAATTCGGAATAGTATATTCCAAATTATATTCACTTTTAATATTTCAGAATATAATAGTGTCTTGTTAATTATTTGCAATAATCATATACATACTCTTCTGTTTCGCATCCGGCACATTCATTGTGTACCCAGAGGTTGCACATTAGGCACTTGACCCAAAGTTCTCCCCTTACATCCTGACTGAAAGGACCATTGCAGAAAAAGCACACTGCGTCTTCATCGTTTGGTTTATTAGTTCCAGGAGGGATGACTATATCAGAAGAGGAACTGTCATCAATTACTTCCGATGCAGAAGAATCCGAGTCAGTAGCAATATCTGTCGTTTTTTTCTTTTTGGAATTTTTTGTACCCTTGGGCTTGTTCTTGGCAGTCCTCTTTTCCTGTTCATCTATTAGTTGCTTCTTGTATGGAGAACTTGATATAACGGTTGAAACCGCTGATTTACGCCCTCTATTGGATGTTTTTTTCCTAGTTTGCGGAATCGGGGAAACATCAAATGGGGTAATGATAGTGCGATTGGGTCTTCCACGCGAAGTCGACGGCTGGGGTTCAATCGCGACCAAGGAAGGACTTTGTTCTTCGGGTGGACTTTCCATTAAAGCTAATGGACGTGCTTCAACTTTCATCATGGGTGTTGTTGACGCTTCTGCACAATGCTGGACTTCAGACTCTTCAATTTCTGCAGCAAGAAAGTCAGCATCGCTAAAAATATGCCGGTTGAAGGGATAGAGTCCACTAACTTTGAATCCATTTGCTGCAATCTCTCCGGTTTGGCATTTGCGATAAGCATTTCCAAATAACTTCGTTATGTCATATACTGACAAAGCTCGTGCGTTATTACGTAGCCACATACGAATTTCTTCGCTATAATAGGCCTTCAGAGGACTCATGAATGACCTGTCGAGGGGCTGAATTTTGTGTGTGCAGTGAGGAGGGAGTGATATTATGGAGACGTGATTCGCTCTAGCCAAATCTACAATCTCCACGTTTTTTGTATGGCTATAATGACCATCCAAGATTAACAAAACCGGAGAGCTCTCGCTTGGTTTAGTTTTCTCCATGAAATGTAAAAACCATTGGGTAAATAGGTGAGTTTGTATCCACCCAGATGGATGACATACTCCAACAGATCCAGCCGGGGCTCCTTTCATGAGCTGTAGATTCATATTTTTGCGGGGGAAAATTATCATTGGAGGCACATATATGCCTGATGCGCTCATACAAACCACAATAGTTATAAGAGACCCTCGTTCAGCCGAAGTTAGTGCACCGATTTGTTTTTTTACCACGGCGTCCAATGATTTTCGGGATTTTACTTTGAACGATAGATAGTCCTGATTCATCTACGTTGAATATACGGTCGGCGGGGTAGTTTTTTTCTGAATACGCATTTTCTAGTATGTCGTAAAATGTGTCCAATTTTTCTTTGGTAAAACCGATGGCTCTTGCAAACGAGGTTCCTGTAGGTTTTCTCATAGATAACACATTTTTGTGTCTATTTAGGAAGCCTTTCAACCAGTATCTGCCAGCAATTCCCGATTTAAAAGGAGTTGGATGATTATTTTTAACAGCCACTTGATAAGACAATCGTCGGATATCCATTTGTGTTAGACCATAGAACTTTTTTTCCATTACAAGGGCGTAGTCTACCAATTGTTTTTCGAACTCTGCACCAAAAACTGGTTTTCGGCCAATTTTCTTTGAGGTTAAAGTCAAAGAGTCCGCATCTTTTTCAGATACGAGTCGAAACAAAGTAGTACGTGGGACTTTAAAGTGTTTAGCTGCCATCAAATATCCCATTTTTTTATTGCGAACAGCAGTAATGGCTTCACATATATCATTCGAATCCCACTTCTTCCTTTTCTGGTACAAATTTGATGACGACATCTCTGTAAAATTAAATAAAAGTACTTAAAAAAAATGAATATAATTTGGAATACTATTCCGATTTTGCATCACATTCCGTATTCCGCATTAGCAACATATAACCTAAAAGATCTTTCTTATATCACATGTCAACGTATTAAAAAATGCAAAAACGAAAGCCATACTATAAAAATAAAACTCTTTCTGAAGTGATTTCATTTGTAATGTTATAAAATAGTTTGGATTATATTGGATTAAAAACTCACCGAAAAAGTTTTGATAGGAGCAACTTCACAAAACACGTCAGCATTCATCCGCAGACACAGGAGAACTATTATTCCCGCCAAAATCAAGGCTCACAGCTTCGACTTTCAATAGTTATAATTATTACCGATAGATTCCGCCACCCGAACCGAAGATAAGACGGTATTCCGAATTACCAACAGTATTCCAAATACGCT
>JAHDVE020011316.1:0-111262 GCA_022606495.2 Halesus radiatus | reverse complement strand
ATGCTTGTAACCTTTTTTAAAAACTATTTTTATAGCTCTAATTACCTATATTTTATATAATTATGTAATTATAATATTAACATCTCTCAAAATGAAACAAGAAACCGGTCGACATAAAAAGGAAAAAAAATATAGCGGTGGCATAATGGAGAGTTCTCAATATTATCTTCAATGGTTAAAAAAAAATATTATAATGTAGTTCATAAACTTCAATAAGTTATTAAAAAAAGTTGTTCTAATACTTATAACTGTTTTTGGAAAATACATTACTAAACCATTGCGCGGAACAACGTAAAAAAGTCTTAATTATCGTTTTTGCTAGACTTTCAGCATTTGCTAATACATTCGTAATTCATAATCATGACTTTATTTTCCTATGACTTAAACGTATTTTATAATATGAAAGTAAATCGCAAAATGATGGTGATTAATTAAAGAAAGTCATCAATTATGCACGTGTAAGTATACAACATTAATTCATGGACAACAGTTAAATTCAACCAACGGTTAATTTCAGTGTTTCTTGAAAAACATTGAAGTTTCTTCGCTTTCCAAATGCAAATATCTCACATTAGACAATCAAATAATTGTTATTTATTGTACCTGGCATTATTGCGGGGATTTTTAATGTTAGACAATTCGTCACTTTCTCTGCGTGCGATGCAGATCGTAAGTTAATATCTCTAGCAACGCCATAGCATAAAAAAAAAACAAAAAGTTAAAGACACACAAGTTATCCAGGAAAGCGGAATATCCCATTAATGATCAGCATCCAAAAATAGGCTCTTTGTAGGTAGATATCTCAAGAAATACTAGGAATGATTAATCTGTTAATTCAATACGGGTAATTAGGAAACTGTATAAAGTTTCAAAACACAATAATCCTCCAACGGTAATCTTTTAAATTCTGTATGAAATACTCACTGGAATTTTAAGTAAAACATTCAAAATTGATTTCATTTGTTTTCAAACTGCACTTATTTGCATGCATTTTAGGATGTATTTTATTTTACAGTTGGAGGATTTTTATTTTGTGAAACCTTATACATTTTCCTAATTACTCATATTGAATTCATAGATATAAATCATTTGTGGTATTGCTTGAGTAAACAACCTGCGACGTGATGTTTGGGGCCATTTTTGAGTGGTGGCTCGTAACTGGTAAATAAAAAAATCGTTTCCTACTATATTTTGTAAAAATAATACATTCAAATGTAATTTGTTTTTCTGAAGCAGCCAGAACTGCGAGCTGTGGCGTACCAAAATTTGAACAGCAATTTCTGCTAAAAATATATTTTCAGTGTTATTTTTGAAAATGGCTTTGGGAAAGGCTTAAAATTTTATGACCGAAATGGTTTTGCTAATTTCATAACACCAGAGCTAATGGTTAGAGAGCTATTTTACTGCTTTAGAATTATCACATAAACAGGTTTTCTGCTTTATGCTTAGATTAAGCAGTATATTCTTAAAATATAACGGTCACCACAAAATTAAATTAAAATTGTTGAATTCTCCTTTTATAATTAAGGTTTTCTCCAAGGATCGCTTAAGAACCCGTTAATGCAAAAATCAAAAATTTTAATTTTTTAAATTTTTTTTTTATTGTATGACTGCGTCCAAACACAAAAACCAAACAATACGAAATGACAAAAACTGAAATACGTTTTTTTGCACGTCTCTTGAAATGTTCAAGGTTTGTGTTGAAAATATCAAGAGAAATGTTATTTAGCACCACCATACCGCCTGTCATACTGTGCTGAGCCAACACGTCTGTTTTACCATGTGGTATGCATATCAGATCGTGGTGCCACCCCTGCCAGTAGTTATTTGGTACAAATATAACATTCCAAGAGGTACAATTTTATACGCCGTTACTGCAAGGGCCCCACTCCTTCTCGACTGGAGACTTTGGTAGCGCGTCTCAGAGAGCAAATCTTCATGGTGTATAAATTTCGGATATTCTCATGTATTAGATATCGGAGAATTTTGTTTTGAAATTGTCCTAACATTTCTACATACTTTTACTGGTATGGGGGCTCATACAGCCGAAGCGTTCTCAAGTTTGGACCTTATAATGCAGTTGAACATGGAAATTATAAGAAGAAATACAATAGTTCACCTTATTCTAACTAATTGTACGCAAGAACAACAACTGATGCATTAAACATCCGCCTTTTAATTAGTAGGTAATTACTTTAAATTGTCCATCCGTAACTTTTAATTGATAATTACACAGTTAACTCAACCGAAAAATTGACATATTGCAGAATCCATCATTGGATATATTATTCAGCACCATGAATTAAATGATTGGATATTTTTTCCAGCGACAGCGTTGAAGTGTACGTATATTGTCAGATCGGGATGGAAGATGGATAAATGCAAATACAGTTTTTAAAATTTACCTACAATCTGCAACGGCAAAAGAAACAATTAATAAAACTGTAACAAAAGTAACAGCAATGATAATATCATTAATAACATCAGTGTAAAATAATTTTGATTTGCAAGCGAATTTTCCCGCATTGTCATTTATTGTATATTTTACTCACAGAGCGAATAATACATAGAGGTTTCCTAACATGCAAGGGGAAGAAATCAAAATAAGGGGGGCTACCTAGGCGTGCCGCCAATTTAAGCAAAACACCAAATAATTAAAGAGGTTGGTTTGTTTACAAAAAAACACTATTTTGTTACAGTATTTATTTTAACTCTTTTTTATTTTATTTTTTTTTTAATTTGCTTTCCGCATTTGAAATCACGCGAAAAAAATTTGGACTGCAGCGAACTTGACAAAAATGGATGTCACGTGACCTTTACTTCCTGCTGTTGAAATGGTACATTAAGAAGAACGGCTGCGCTGCCTGTTTCATACATAACTTAATTTTGGATTTGAGGCCAAAATACTCAGCTAAACTGAACGATATGTTTTTTTTAATTAAAAGTTTACTAAATATTTAGTATGGATGAGAAGTATTTTATTTATTTTTGTTTTAAATCCAAAATTATGTTTTGTATGAAACAGGTCGAGCACCCCTTCCTTTCAAGGCAAATCTATTCATTCTGATGTCAATGATCTTACTATTTCATTGTCATTGGTCATTGTTATTGTTATTGTCATTGTCATTGTTATTGTTATTGTTATTGTTATTGTTATTGTCATTGTCATTGTCATTGTCATTGTCATTGTCATTGTCATTGTCATTGTCATTGTCATTGTCATTGTCATTGTCATTGTCATTGTCATTGTCATTGTCATTGTCATTGTCATTGTCATTGTCATTGTCATTGTCATTGTCATTGTCATTGTCATTGTCGTTGTCGTTGTCGTTGTCATTGTCATTGTCCTTGTCATTGTCGTTGTCATTGTCATTGTCATTGTCATTGTCATTGTCGTTGTCATTGTCGTTGTCGTTGTCGTTGTCGTTGTCGTTGTCGTTGTCGTTGTCGTTGTCGTTGTCGTTGTCGTTGTCGTTGTTGTTGTCGTTGTCGTTGTCGTTGTCGTTGTCGTTGTCGTTGTCGTTGTCGTTGTTGTTGTCGTTGTCGTTGTCATTGTCGTTGTCGTTGTCGTTGTCGTTGTCGTTGTCGTTGTCGCGTTGTCGTTGTCGTTGTCGTTGTCGTTGTCGTTGTCGTCGTCGTCGTCGTCGTCGTCGTCGTCGTCGTCGTCGTCGTTCGTCGTTCGTCGTTGTCGTTGTCGTTGTCGTTGTCGTTGTCGTTGTCGTTGTCGTTGTCGTTGTCGTTGTCGTTGTCGTTGTCGTTGTCGTTGTCGTTGTCGTTGTCGTTGTCGTTGTCGTTGTCGTTGTCGTTGTCGTTGTCGTTGTCGTTGTCGTTGTCGCTGTCGTTGTCGTTGTCGTTGTCGTTGTCGTTGTCGTTGTCGTTGTCGTTGTCGTTGTCGTTGTCGTTGTCGTTGTCTTTGACGTTGAAGTTGAATAACAAAAAACAATAACGATAACAACAACGTTAACAATAACGATAACAATTGTCATAATAACATCGATAACGACAACAATAATAATAACAACGATAACAACCACAGTGGCAACAGCGATAGCGACAATAAAAACTAAATCTTTAAAAAAAAATTCTCTTCTTGATTGCCTCATTTGATGTCTCATGTACCAACGACTTGTTTTTTTATTGAATATTTGGAATACTTCATTTTTTTTTATAAGCCGCGGTGCTACAATAATAGCAAATGTAAACGTTAAACGACTTTTATTAATGTATTCCAAAACGATAGCCGCATACCTACTTTTTGTGCATTCAGTGTCCATGAATGTCAATTTTTTAGAACACTTAAAATCGTACTTGAAGCTGACATTGTCAACAAGCATCACAAAAAATAAACAAGTAATACTCGTTCTAAGAAAAATATTCAATTGATAAACAAAACTATGTTTCAAAGTTATTCTATTGATCAAAGCGTTGCGTTTGCGTGGTTACAAATGAAAAGAAAAACAATTTCCAACTACCTGGAGACCTATTGCCGTTCTTTTTAAAGAAGATTCCTTATCCTTTTCCTTAGGCTTAAAGACTTCTTGTCTAACTGCGGTTCCGGTTCTCTCGAATGACAGCTGTTAGATGTAATTCATCAAATGACATTCATTAAAAATATCAATATTTGCGTAGTTTTAACAAGACAAAAACTTAATATTAAGTAAGTTACAATGTTACTATGTTATTATCAACTTTAAATATCATTAACTATTGAACTTTACAGTTATAAATGGAAATACAAATGCAGGCTGCAAATGTCACTTTCAGAAGTATTGTCAGAATAAACAGGTCATTACTATCTGGTGAGGTGAGTACCTTCTTACAAAACGTAATTCTTCGTTAAAAGGCGTATTTATACAATTTAAAAATTAAATAAAAATGGAACAAGAGATGCTCTCGATACATTTTATACTCGTGCATCAATTTGTGGTCGTACGTATTACTGCGGTTCGATATTTTGAAAGGGTATTGTGAAGAATTTCGATGTTGTGAAATTGTGCGTTATATTGCGCACAAATACGGGGAATTGGAGAATTTATCCTAAGATTGGTCCTGCATGCGGACAATAAAAAAAATCGGTTTATCGGGTTGGTCTTGATAGTCTATGAATGTTTATAAATAATATATAAGGAGAGGAAGGTGGGGAAGTGCCTGGCTATTCAAATCTGGTTAGCAAACACGCCTAAAGCCATTTCAAGCAACATTTTCATTCTGAACGGTGGTCTTTCACCAGGGCGATGATGGGAGTGTCTTCACTCTGCCACAGAGGTATTACGTTATGTACTCTTGCACTCGTAGAAATAAATTGGCTTGTTAAATAACGCTATCTGCTCTTCAGAATCATTTCGAGCATTGCAACAGATAACCATTTACTTTAAAATTATGCAACAATGTCATTGTTGGCGTTTAAACACGCGGATCTTCATTGATGGAAATCTACTTTCATTTCGTGACGTCACTCTTCACAATCAAAACAATGATGTCATGTTGAATGTGTGGAGAATAGTCTGCACTAGTAGTCACTGATGCACGCTAGATTATTGTTTACATATTGACATTGATTTTGAAATCTGTACACAGAGTTTGTCTGGTTTTATAATTAAATTGTTTTTTCTGCAAGGTTGAACAGCGTGATTGCTTGATTTTAATTAATTTGATGATAATGGTTTTCCGATAAGGTATTTTCTGTTATGGTATATTAAGCTCATTTCCAGTTGGCTATGTTTTAGAGTAGTGAATAGATTAATTTCGGTAGATCTATTTTCTAGCAACGTTTTTATTCTTATCGATTGATTGTCGTTAGTTTCATACGAATGCTCTATTCACATTGGGAGTGAAAAAGCTACCATTCATGATTTACAGGGTCTGTCGCAAAAAAAAATGCTGACTGCGCTAGAAAGGGTAGCGGGATGCACCGAGTGGTGGGGATAGTAGGGGGGAGTCGCAGTTTCCAAACACGCCGCTGCCGAGTCCTCTCCGAGCATCGGTAGAGCTAGCACAGTGATCTGCGCAAAGTATGTATTTTCGTCGCGTCGGAAATCAAGATGCAACGTTTGCTGGAGTAGCGGGCAGACATCAAATTCTGCGTTCGGCTGAAAAAAACTAGTATCGAGACCCTGGCCATGATACGGGAAGCCTTCGGAGATGAAGCCATCTCACAGGCAAGAGTTTACGAGTGGCACAAACAATTTCAAAACGGCCGGGAATCAATTGAAGACGATGTGCGCGTTGGGCGACCATCAGCTTCCAAAACTGATGACAACGTCACGAAAGTGATAGAAGTGTTACAGTTTGATAGTCGTCTCACTATCTGCTTAATAGCGAAGAAGTGCAACATGACAAACGACACAGTTCACCGCATTGTGACGGGCGATTTGAAAATGCGGAAGGTTTGTGCCAAAATGGTACACACTCAGCTCTCATCGTCCAGGAGTTCCTCGCTAAGCAAGACGTGGCGACACTGCCACAACCGCCATACCAACCATACGGAAGAAACGCTACCAAAAGTGTATTGACGCCCAAGGGGCGTATTTTGAAGTATATTAAGTGTTTGTACGTTTATTGGCAATAAATTGATTGAAAAAAATATTTCCTCGATACTTTTGCGACAGACCCTGTATATGCCAAATAAAGCCTTTAAAGTACTGACCATTGTTGCCATTGCAGTGCCTCGACGAATTTCATTACAGGGACCAAAAAAATTGACAAGCAGCATAATTACGATAAGCAATTGTCGTAAACAATTACAACAATTACAACAATTACAGCATTTACAACAATTACAACAATTACAATATTTTCAACAATTATAACAAATACAATATTAACATGTAGCACTTATTAAATAGCAGTTTTCCAAAACTAACTACAGGCATCGTTTCTAACATACCTTTATAAAGAATTCATTACTTATTATGTTATTCCAGGAATGGATTCTTCCACTGCCTATAGCTTCCTTCCTTATATACTTCCATAGCCTTCTGTAGTTTATAACCCGTGTTCGCTTACTTCCGCCGAATTCCATTAAATTCATCTCAGACAGGTTGTTTTTTATAAAAGCACAACAGACATTTTTATTTCCCGACATTTGAATTGAATGAGAAGAATAAAAAACTACGACTTCTCATCTTATTTTTGACAAGTAATGTAAACTCAAATATCCGTAGTTTATGATATAACTGACTTTTTTGCGTAGTTCCAGAAGATACAGGTGAAAAATTCCGTGCAAATGATACAATTTTTAAATGATTTATTTATCGCCTACAGATTGACGAGTGTTTACGACATACCGTTCATTCTATAAATATAACAATTCCATGTACGAGTATATTCTCGTATATTACTCAAATTACGCAAACACATTAGTTTAACCTTTGATATTTGACCGATCTCCAACCTTTCTCTGTTCCGTAGTTTTTCACTCGTTTTCATTCCAAAACTGTATGATCCGCTAGTAATTTACCCGTCAGCACTAGCAGAAGTTTCTATGGGAGCAATCACTGTACATGACGCATTTATATTGCCGTAAAAAAACAATCTACTTATACGTCTGCTCTTTTTTTAAATTTTAAATTACCACCACACAGGAGGCCCTGAGGAAAATAATATCCCTGAAAGACTATTTTTAAGGGTGATGTACGGAGGATCTTTCTGAGGAGAGGAGGTAGTGAATATGGGTCTTGAAAAGACCCATGCTGTAGAAGGGAGGAAACACAGAGGCCAGCAAAGCATTCCACAGCTGGGATGTTGAATTTAAAAACGATCGTAGAAATAACCCGTTCCCATGTGACAAATTTCAACCATGTGCAAATGTCGGGCGCGCGTTTGGCGTGTTTCCTGACTGTGCACCGGTTGCCGAAGGGATCATTGACGCTAGTTCCTCAGATCATCTTCCATTAAAATACTGATAGAAGGACCGTATTCCTTCCCACCTGTGATATAAAGAATGCAATCCGTTTGTTAAGATAATCTATCAAACGGACCGCCCGTTTCCGCACAGAGTCGAGAGTTTTTTTCAGATATTTTAGGGCTCTAGACCAAATTCAACAGTAAGGATCAATTGTGTACTATTAAAGTATCGGTACGCCCAGCTTCTTTCATCTTTTCAGACCAGAAATAAAACTAGGAGTGATAGAACATATTTTAAGATTGATACCACCATTTGAATTATTCGAAATTTTTTCGTATTGTTTTTTTTTTTCAATGCTTTAGAAGTTATTGCTACTTTCATTTGAAAGAACATTGGACCAAATAACATTCACTGTTTACAAAAAAATTATTATTTCAATAATTAAACACTAAAAGCATACCTTCAAAATTAACATTAAACAAAAAAATAACGTATAGTGTGTGGAGGTCGAGGCTTCTGCCTGAACGTGTGGCTAAAATCCAATGAAAAAAAATTGCGACCAAAGCCAGTTATGTCAGCATATGGAAAACAAAATCCGCAATTTTTTTCAAGAATTGTGAAATCAAAGATTCAATCGAAGATCTAAGCCATGAACAGTAAAAAAAGGAACATAATATGATTATCATTTGTTAAATATCTTGTCATTACAATTGATCATTATCAATATGAAAATAATACAGTAGTTTTTGGAATATGTAGTTCTCGGTGTGTGTCATACCAGCCTACTTTAGCGACTTATAGAATAAGAAAGTGGATTATCTCCCGGCATAGGTACTGAGAATATAATATCTCCGTGTTAGCCGTCGGTTTGATTTCAAACCGGACCATAACTAGGTTGAATCTCTGCCACCTCTCGAGAGTGCGTTAAACCCATTATGAATGAATTTAATTAAACAGTAACCATATTAATATGTTATTGCCAAACAGATAATTAACTCGAATAGGAGATTAGTGGAAGGAAAGAAGATTTTAACAGCGTTCTCAGTACGCGGTTGTCTCAAATGTGATCAAGAATCAAATAGTAAGTAATCGGTAAATAGATTAGAATTGGAAGAACATCGGTATCATAATATGAGGTTTTGACACTGTGCCCAACACGCGCCTGTTTCAAATCAGGAGGTTTCACGATTCATATAAGTAATCGGCAAATGGATTAGAAGTGAAGGAACTTCTATATCATAATATGAGGTTTTGACACTGTGCCCAACACGCGCCTGTTTCAAATCAGGAGGTTTCACGATTCATATAAGTAATCGGCAAATTGATTACAATTGGGGGAACTTCTGTATCATAATATGAGGTTTTGACTGTGCCTAACACACACGTATCTCAAATGTGATCTAGGAGGTTTCACGAATCTTATAAATAATCGGCAAGCAGATCAGAAGATTGCTGGAAGCACAGAATTTAGTACAACTTGTGTATCATTATATGAGATTGTGACAGCGCGCTCAATTGTGATCCAAGAAGTTTCACGAATTATGTAAGAAACTTGCAAGCAGATACATCAAACGTAATCAAAAGATTGACTGAAGAAAAGAAGACTGGTAAAAGTATCGTTGCGGAGTATGAGAGATTGGACTGGAATATCGGTATCAAGTGAATTATACGCGAAAAAAGAGTCGCACCTGCCTAGAGCCAGTAATATACGAGGTGTGTTCAAAAGAAATGGTGAATTTTGAATTTTCTCGGGCTGTGCAGATTCGATTATCGATTTTTTTTTTATTTTATGTTGGTACACATATGTTTATCATATTTTAGCATTATCAGCCATTTTGGATTAGTGGTTTCTTTTTGACAACTGGAAAGGTTAGTCACGTTTTTGGGTGTTCTTGGTGTTCTGGCATCCCCGTTTAAAGAATCTCGTGAGACTGAAATAGATGGGAGAATGATAAAGACAGAGGAAGAAGAGAAGGATTTATTTATTTTTAACCCAATCGCATTTTTTAAACGGAAATGAGAGACATTAAACCACAAAAAAAGACACTAATCTTGGACCGACAATTTGCAATAAAATTTGCCCCGAGGTTATAAACTGCGAATTGTCATCCTTCGTTAAAAATATTACCAAATGGCTTATTGACCTGGAAAGGACGGAGTCCGAGAACCTGTTAAAAAATATTACTTAACTTTTATATATATTTTTTAATAGCATATAATTTTCTTTTTTTTTCTGTATCTTCATTGTCCTTTTTTTCTAGTACAATTTCGGAACCCACCGAAAAGAGCTTTAACAATAAATTAAAAAGAATTTCACACCTTACAACTCAATATTTTGATACCCACCACATACTTAATTCCTTAAAACAGGCAATATGTCTAGCTAGTTATTTTTTTTGCGTTTAATTCGTAGAATTCATCTTAATTTAAAAAAAAATTATATAAATCAAATTTAATAATGTTTTTATTAAGTTCTGCAATTATTTTCAGTTTTTATTATTGTGACAAGATCTAGTTGAAATGTATGTGCGAGTATGTGATTTTATATTAATAAAAGAAAATATTGTATATATATGAGGAAGAAAATTAATAGACTAGTGGTAGTATGAGGTGAGTAGGTATCTGAAGTTATAAACCCTCGATAGATCGCCGGTGTGACTTTATGGAGTGTGCTGCAGAGTTAAAGATGTCAAATTGTGAGTAGTGCGTGATAAAGATGTGTGATACCCGATAGATGAAGGAATTCTGCTGAGAATTAGCGTTCAATTCAATTATTTATTCTAATCATTGAAGAAGATAACATTAACACATCCCAAATGAACCACGAAACCGAAAAATCAACAGAAATTAAAAAGATTTCAGTCGCATCTGGGACTCGAACCCAGGACCTCTACCTATCCGGGGTAACCGCTTAACCAACTAATGAGACCAGTTCAATTTACGCCATTTACACCGATATCATAATTCATGTTCAAGATTTGTTAATATTATCCTCCATTTTTATAAATCCCATATTATTGGCTGCTATCCTTATGATGATTGCAAAGTTTAGGTAGAGGTCCTGGGTTCGAGTCCCAGATGCGACTGAAATCTTTTTAATTTCTGTTGATTTTTCGGTTTCGTGGTTCATTTGGAATGTGTTAATATTATCTTCTTCAATGATTAAAATATTATAATGAGGTTTACAAACTTCAATAAGTTATAAAAATAAATTGAATTATTTATTCCTTTTAAAAATTAACATTTTAAGGCATTTTTAAAGATTTTATTAGATAAGAAAGGATGTACAACATCCAAAATAATTACTTAAAAATTAAAAAGAAAGAAGGTAGACATACATAATCTCAGTAAATTGCACACAACACATACTGGTATTATACAAGTAGCAAAGCTTTATGTTTAAACGCAGCTTCATTGATGCTAAATATGTCCATATCCGAAGTGATTCTATTTAACAGTAAGATTGTCCTCCCCACCGGCATGACCATTGGCAAGTTGGTCCTGCAGGCCGGGAGATAAAACAGTCTATGCTGTCGGTGACGGAGATAACCATCGGGAATATAGAAATGAATGCTTTTCATGATAGCCGAGTTTTCGAACCATCCGCGAATCAGTCTGAAGCAATGTGTAACATCGAGGAAGGCTAAGGCTGGTTAGTCTATTGGGAACTCGTATTTTGGAGCAGATGACGTAACAATGGTTCAAAATCTCACCACATTACGCCGAAAGGCGCGACACTACTTAATATTCTTGAAAAAAAACAGGCAGTAGTTAAGACTTAAGTAGTTGTGCGGTAGTGAGATTATTTTTTTTTAAATTACGTACATGGAATATGTCGCACCGTGCACGAGTCACCCTGTACAATGTTGGAATGTTTACAATGTTGAACATCCGAAAGCTTCGAGGTTAGATTTTGGCTTCTCACGAAATCGTGATTGAAAGTAAATTTTGCTAGAGTTTCTTTGCGAGCAGACAGATAACACTGCTACGGTATAGCCACTTACTGAATATAACACTAGACTAGAAGGCAAACACCGCTTTCACCAATCAAAACTAAGCGTACGCTAGGTTAGGTAATAGTTAACCCTTAGCGTTGGAATTTTTGGTGAAATTTCTTTTATTGATAGAGTACCTATTTGTTGCGTAACAAATAGGTACTCTATTCATAGTAAACCACAACTAAACATAAGTAAAAAAATTACGTATTTTTTTTAGAAACTTTAACTCAAAGAATAATAATAGTATTGAGCATTAACGTTATCGTAGTAAATTTTATTTAATTAATTTATGTTGTATCAAAATTAATTAATTTAAAAATAATATATAGTCTATTTGCGCACCTTCCAGAGTGGAAGATACTCTCAGTATCGCCCTGGTAAAAGACCACCATTCAGGATTGAAACGTTGCTTGAAATGGCTTTTAGCCGTGTTTGGTGACTAGATCTGAATAGCCAGGTATTTCCCCACCTTTTTCTTCCCTTCTCCTTCCCCTCCCCAATACCTTCAGCCTCACAACACTCCCCAATTGGGAATGCCATAGTCTCACTGGCTCCAGACGGTTGGGAGCAGTTGGGACTCTTGTGCTGTATTCATATAAAAAAACATTATATCCGTATTGATAATTGGTTTTGCTCATGAAAACTCTGATTTCTTTCATTAATAAAAGTTTATTTTTATTTTCTTATATTGAACAACAATTTTAGAGCTTAAAGATACCCAAATTATGTTAATATTTTTTCCAAAACTAAAAAATATACATATTTAAAATACAAAACAACATCTAAAAATAAAATTGTCAATACTAATCAAAAACAGGATAACATACCAACATAACAAGGTGTTTTGGTGAGATGATTATTTATACGCTTTTAAATAACGATTTATAAATACTACGTATAACTATATATTCAAAATCGGCTTTTACTGATCAATATGAATATATTTTAGACCATAATATTTTTCGCTGGAGTTCCTTATCGGAAATTTTATTTTAAAATGTCATATAGAGTTTTCAGCTACTTTTCTCAAAGTAAAATAATACAAACCCTTGGATTATTTTAATTTGGGCTAGTAATAAAACCACTTTTTTTTACTTTGGACAACATCAACGGCCCTTCAAAACAATGATCCATTTTTTCTTATTGTATTATTGCGAAATCTATGATTCAATGAACGATTGCGTAAGTTTTAAATTGCCGTAAATCGATAACGCGTCACGTCTACCCTAACATAAATGCAAGCCGTACCTTAAAGCTGAAAGACCGGAAGCCACATTTCTAAAATTGTTTAGTAGAAGTATTATAAGTTTTAGTTTGGACTACCGATGTTTTAGGCTAGGCTCTTTTGAAGGACTCCAGTGTTTTGGCCATTAATAGCAGGTGAATATATATTTTGAATTTGGAATTATTAAACTCAATTTCGTAAAACATGTGAACAAGTACATATACTAACAATTAAGTCTATCATCACTGTAATAAAACTGTACTACTGTTTTTTTTCTTTTTTCTCAATTTATTTAATACTTGCTGATATTTTGGTATTTTTATTTTATTATTTAAATCGTTATTATGCATTTGGAATCTATCTCTATAAGTACACTGTTATGTTGTTTTCATTTTTTAATTTTTTTTATTTCCAACTTGTGTACATTGATCACAACATGCATGCAACTATATTGTTCTAATTTTGCGCTACATTTGTATGGTGATTGTTATTTATTGTTGTATTATATAATATTGTTGAACTAAACTCCTGCAGACAACCCACTTGCAGTGGATTAGCGGGTACAAGTTCCCATTCTATGTAATTAATATTATACAATTATAAAAAATTGCAATATTTTAAATGCCTTATAGTGAACATCTTAGGTATATCTGAGGTAGCTGATCAAATCAGAGCTAGTTTTTAGATTATTTAATCATTTTCATTTTAGATCTTCGATTGAATGCTAGTTTTAGTGAAATTGGACGCTATTGTAGATAGCCGATAAAAAATAAATAGTAAAATAGTTTAAAAAATAAAACAATACCTTTATTTACATCTCTTTTATTTATACTTTAGCCGACCGGGTTTCGCTACTACCGTAGCTTCTTCAGGGCAGTATACAACTAAACTATGAACTAAGATGCACATGTGTTATAGATTGATACAAATAGGCGAGTGAAGGGCCAAGGGTGGGAGATCAGCAGGTACCTGCTGACCGGGAAGGGTGTGTACTTTGTTTATTGGGAATAATTTACGGATTGGACTTTTATTTAAATTTATTTGATTATTTATGAGTCTACTATTAGTGTTTTTGGCTTTCCTTATTCCTAATGCCTCTAAGTTATCCAGTCGAATGCCGGTTCCATTTTTATGTAGTAAACTAGTGCCTGTATTTTTATTGAATGTGTGGTCTGTTTCTAAGAGATGGTTAGCAAATTCGGAGAATCCATTATTGTTTAGACATCTTGTGTTCTTTTATACGGATATTAACATTATTGTTTTATTTTTTTAATTATAATGTCACATCACCAAGTTAACGCTTCATATGAAAAAAAAAGTAAAATAGTTGTTATTTTATCGTCAATAATTCATTCCTCCATTTCCAAAAAAATTGAAGAGGTGCTTTGCATAGCCCTGCGCAGCACAGGGCAAGTGGGTACCATTTTCCCAAGAGATTGCATTATGATCTCTTTCTTCTCTTTCGTAATAATCAGATTAGATCTCCATCCGGTCTCTGCAGTCACTTCCTACTACAGCATCCGACGTGTGGACCAGTAACTAAGTACCGGCTGGAGTAGATTTATATAAGATAAATACAAGTTTAGAAACTTTATGTTTTATAATGGCCGCATGGCGTGTTCTTAGCTTGGTACTTTTGCGCAATGTTTTAAAGACGGTAAGCATTTTAATTTACCACTTTGTTTTTGGATGTTGTTCTTATGGCCCAAGTGTTCCTTAATAACTCACTTTACTTAAAATATAAATTTCACATTAATTTCTTTTAGAAGTTAAAAGCATTTAATGACTTTTGTGTATTTGAGAAGTACGAGAGATGGAAAAACTGATGGGGATATTGAAAGAAGGGTGAATGCAGTAAACTTCATTAACGGAGGACTGAACGCGGTTGGCGCTAACGAAAAGTTGTCCAAAGAAACGAAGCTAGCAGTCCACAATGGAGCGGTGATACCAAATCTGATGTATAGAACTGGCAAAGAAAGGATGAAAAGTAGACTGAATGCTGTAGAAATGAGATCTCTGAGACGGATGTGTGTAAAACCATGTATGATCGTGTGATAAATGTTGAGATTCTTAAAGAATGCATGGCTGATGTAAGCATAATGAGCAAGATTAGGAAAGGGACGCTTAGACGGTTCGGGCATGTAGAGCGAATGAACGAAGAAAGGAGTGTAACGAGAATATATAATGAGTCGAGCCATGTCAGAAGTCGGAATAACGGAAGAGAATCTATGAGACGTTGTATGAATGTGAATGAAGCAAGAAGTGTATGCCAAGATCGAGTTCTTTGGCGGTCCGTCGTCTCTGCCTACCCCTGCTGAGAAACGGCCTGACGGTTAGTAAGATAGTTAGACTTTTGTCTACGCCAGGAAGTCCGCGATCTGCCCAAGGTTGTAAGTCTTAGAGTTAGAATTGATGGATTGAATATTATCGTAAAAATCTTGACGCAAATGTGTGATTGTAACTCATTTATTGAAAACACTACCGTTGTTAACACTTTTAAATATTTTTGGTAATTAATGCAATAATTTTTAAAGGGGGTAGAATCTCTCTACAGTAAGTTAATTAAGGCTGATATTACTGAGAATTTCATGTGAAAAAAAAAATTAAGTATGCGGTTGATGGTATTTATATATTTGGCGTTTTAAATCGTATAAAGGTGCAATGACTTGAATTTGGAAAATTGCGTATTTTTGGCTGCATTTGCTACACCGAGTAAGAACTGATATCTACTATAAGAGTGCAGCCACATATTAATTAAAATGATTGTAAGAAAGTAACATTGAAAGAAAAATACTAATAATTAAATTGATTATCCTGCTACAAATACAAAACAGCTTTTTAAGTCCAAGATCCTTCAAATAAAGTCCTTTGTGACAATCACATTTTAATTGTTTGAATATTGTTGAAATTAACTTCATCAATGATCATTCAATTGGCTTCAAAATCCTCCAGTTAAAGTTTCCTAATAACTTTTCCCATTCAATGATTTCTTCAAATTAAAATCTCTGTTAGATACCTTCAAGTTCTTTAAATTAAATTAAGTGCCTTAATAGGATTCAGTATTTGACATTCGAGTATCAAATTGTTTCAAATGTGCCTTCCAATAAACTGAGCTTTTGCTATTGTATTATTAGTACGTTCACTTCACTCAAGTTGTGTGTTTAACTTAAAGCCATCACATGAAGGGCTGAAGAGACATTCCCAGTTTTGTATTACACCCCAACGATAAGGAACTCCGGTAAAAATTAAAAAAAAATTAATCAATAATGACGTTCAAATTAAATACCTAAGTTATTTTTCTTAGTTAAAATAATTTTCAGAGTTAGAATTTTTTAAAACCCACCAAAAGTCTATGGCCGGACGGTTTTGATCAGTTTTGAGGTTAGAATGTCAAATATCAAAAACAAGGATGAGCTTTACCGTACATACTTTTATATTCTATTCATAGTAAGCCATAACTAAGCATGAGTAATAAAATTATGTACCTTTTCAGAAACTTAACTCAACGAATAATAATAGTATTGAGCATTAACATTATCCGCATTGATAATTGGTTTGCTCATGAATACTCTAATTTATTTAATTAATAATAGTTTTTTTTCTTATATTGAATAACAATTATAGAGCTTAAAGTCACTCAAATTAAGTTTCAATGTGGTCAAAAGTAAAAAAATACATTTTTTAAATACAAACCAAAAATGAAAAATAAAAATTACCGTACTTATCTAAAAACAGAATGCGCACGTGACTTCAGATGTTCCAAGTGTAATAGTACCAACATAACAAGGTGTTTTGATGAGATGATTTTTTTTTACTTTTATATAAAGATTTATAAATTTCACGTATAATATATAATATAAGAATTGGCGTTAGCTGATCTATATGAATACATATTTTTAAAGCCATTATATTTTTCACTGGAGTTCCTCATTATTAACTGCTTAAACTTTGTGTGAGCAATTAAACACAAATATTTCAGTAGGGTTTTTTTAAAACATGGACTTCAAAATACATTAAGAACACAGGTCTCACAAGCGATCTTTTCATTGGTGTGCCAAAATGTGAATTATTTGATATTACGGACTTCAAGGAAAGCAGCAGCTATGAAAATGAAGTGACCTGGAATAGTTAATTGCGCACTCTGTGGCAAAGGTAATACCTTAGCAGAGTTGAGAAGTAGAGATTAGTTCCTTACATCTTAGATGGACAAACAAATGCATAGATAAGTTTGTTGTATGATCGTATAGGCACATAGAGAAAGCTTTATGTATGGTAACAGAAACTGACAGAATTGTGTATAAGTTCGTAACGGAATAGAATACTCTACGGTGAAATGGAAGGCTCTTAGTTTCAAAGAGAAATGGTTCAGAGCATAGAGTATTATAGTTCACCTGAGAGATTATGAAACTAGCGATCCGCGCCTGATGTGGTCGTATGTTTCGATATACTCGTATACAGTTTGTACAGTGGAGCGTCGATTTTCTGAACTAATTTATAACGAGGGTAGATCGAAAAATCAAACGAAATGCAAACATTATGCAGTAATTGTGATTAAAAAAAAATTCAAACACAATGTAAAAAATTGGATTAAAAGTAATGATAAGGCTTTTTCGGAGCACTCACACAAATTCGGACTTATTGATTCAACGATTTACGAAGCATATCTCAATATAAGTGAATATTCATAGGTATTTTAAAATTATAAAATAATTTGCAAAATTACTGCCTCAACACAGGCTAGCCTAGTGAGGCGGGTTATGTGAAACTTCAAATATAACTGTTATTATATTATTTTCTATTTTACTTTATATACCACTGTACACTTACATTATTATATCATAGATGTCTTTTAGTTATAGTTAAATTAAATCGTAATAAAGATATTACTTTATTATTATTAATGTGAATAATCTAAATTAACTGTGTTTGTGTTTAATTCGCAGAACTCCATTTAATTTGTTTAATTAAAAAAGTAATGTTAAACAAATTTAATAATGCTAGTATTTTATTTTCTTGTTATTGTGACAGCTGTTTCGGTGTTCTAGGTCATTTTAAATCTGTGGTTAGGCCACGCTGGGACAACCTATTTAAATGATCCTGTTTAAAATTTCAATTTTTATGGTGCCTAAAATGATTTATTATCTATGATACCGATTTACTGAGAAAATATTTGTGTTAATATATTCGCTGTTCTGTGAGGTACTTTGAAATCTGTTATCCCGCATTAAATGGAGACGATTTCTTAATTGTTCCATAATGGCGAGACTGCTATTTCTAATATAACACATTTAAATAAGTCAAGTCACTTGCTCGTGTTATATCTTCCTGGTGCGTACCTGGCTTCTTCTACAATTCTTATTCGCGTCACGTCTTCTCTTTACAATCCTTTCTTCGTTAATCCGCTTTACATACCCAAACCATCTAAGCGTACCTTTCTTAATTTTAATCGTTAAACTCACATCACCATTGCTTCTTTTCGAATCTCAACATTTTCCACATGTTCATACATGGTTCACCACGCATACGCCACAGGAATCTGATTTCTATAACATTCAGTCAGCTTTCATCCTTCCTCTGCCAGTTCAATGTCCGACTCCCATGCATCAGGGTTGGAATCAGCGCTCCATTGTGAACTCCTCCAATATCCCTATCAGTCTTTTTCTTATTTAAAAAAAATATTATATGAATACCGCACAAGAGTACCAACTGCTCCCAACCGTCTGGAGCCAGTGAGACTATGGCATTCTCAATTGGGGAATGTTGTGAGGCTAAAGGTATTGGGGAGGGGAAGGAGAAGGGGTAGAGGAAGGTGCTAAAATATATGGATATTCAGATCTGGTCACCAAACATGGTGAAAAGCCATTTCAAGCAACGTTTCAATTCTGAATGGTGGTCTTTCACCAGGGCAATACTGAGAGTATCTTCCACTCTGGAACGTGTGCAAATATACTATATATTATTTTTGAGTGAATTAATTGTGAAACAACACAAATTAATTAAATATAATTTATTAATTGATAAACTAAAGTTCTTAAAAACTTAAGACAACATTTTTGTGCATAGCGCAAAGGGTAACAATTATTTTTATAAACAATAATTATTAGCCTAAAACACTCATCCAAATTGAAAAAATATAATTTACTTGCGCACGCCGGGATTTGAACCCGCGATCTTCGAATTCGTGGTCGAGAGCCTTACCCTTCGACCATGGAGGACGTCAATTCTATTCATCTCTCATAAATACACTTTCAAAATACACACTCATCCACCACTCTTTAATTAACCTCAGCAAGAGCACATATTGGTATACCCCTACCTTATTCAAGGGTTGAATCGATTCTAAGCAAAGGGCGTGTAATTAATGTTACCTCCCATCTTATTACGACTTAATTAGAAAATAACATTTAAATTAAAAATGCCGAGGTCCTAACCAAGGATTATTAATACAGGTAGATTATATAGGGTAGGGAATGTTTTGTGTGGGGGTGGGTAACTTTAGAGGCTTTGCCGCATAGTAATCATTGGACATTTGGACCGTATGCCCGAAAGGATAAGGAGATTTGTTTGATGTAACGCAAACATAAATGTGTATGTTAATAAACGGTAGACATCAATAAAAAACTTGTTATTAGTCTCGCTTCTCTGTAGAATTTACTTAATTTGGACTGTTTGATCTTCTATGTCTATGCTATATTTGCAATAGCATTATTTATCGTTACATATTCGTATTAGTTTAACATAACCAACACGACAAACCGATTTTTTTGCATTTGCCCGCATGCAGGACCAATCTTAGGATAAATTCTCCATTTCCCCGTATTTGTGCGCAATATAACGCATAATTTCACAATACCGACATTCTTCACAATACCCTTTCAAAATATCGTAACACGTACGACCACAAAATAGAGAGCATCTCTTGTCCCGATCCTATCTTCATCATCCTCTCTCTTCTTCATTCTTATTTTGTTTTTTCGTTATCTTGTTAGCTTCATAAATAAAATATCTGTATTTAACCACTGTTAGCACAAGAAACTTTGTTGGCTTACCTTTTGTTAAACTTCCTTTATATATATATTTGTATTAAAAGCTGTTTGTTTCTAACAAATAAATAATACTATTTGTGTTTTATTTCATTATGTTTGAAGGATTTATAATTTTAAAGTGCTGCCATATTTTCCAGTATTTATCATGTATTATTTAATTAAAAATTTTGTTTTATAATTTCACACGTTCCCATTGATCGGATAATTCCACAAGCCGTATTCCACAGAAAAGAGTTGGCGATTCGGATGAATGGAAATCGTCTAAGTAATTGAACGGAAGCGGCGATAAATGGGACTAAGATTGGATTTCCCTCCCAGTAAATAGCTATTACGCCTTGGGCATTTGGCCGAGTTTCACGATTAAAATCACAAGCGTTTAATTGTAAATTTGCCTTTCGACATATTTACAGTAAAGCTAAACGAGTTTTTTTTATTTTAAATGTGAATATTTATGCTAACAGAGAAATGATGTTTTAGTTGATAAAAATTTTTAGCTCAGCTCTAATCTTAAATTTGCGTACGTTTTTATTTTTATTTAATTTATTTATGGAGAAAATCAGATACAGACAGTAATTAGCAACATACATTTCAATGGGCGCTAGCTCACGACTCGGGGGGGAAGCGGGAGCGGCGAGACGTACTTCTTTTATACCATAAGCGGGACAACAATTCAGTAACTACTCGGTAAACATGCATCCACTAAATCTATGCACTGCGTTTCGATCGTTTACGCGCCATTCATCCTTTGAGTTCAAACATGGACCGGGATATGAATTTCCGACTAATAATGGAGGTAGAGAAATATGCACGCCTTTATAACCATAAATTATCGGCATATGCAGTAAAGGGGACAACGAAGAAAGCTTATTGTACAATAGGAAGACTTCTTATATGTGGAGTAACGTGCTGGACCAGTTCTTAGAATGTTTTTTTTTGACATTCGTGACATTTGCCGGAATTTCCTTAATCAGGAAACGATGTCCCATGTAATTGTCTAATTACATGGGAAATCGTTTCCTGGCAGCAATAATATAGGTATAGATAAAATAACGAACAAATACAGGAATAACGTAGTGTAATAATTAAATAGTAGGCAAATATTTAAAACATACCTCACATTCACTGATACGTACACTCTAGACACATATATTAATAATTGTTGAGGATGAATGCAATAATCGCCTGTTTGTATTTGGGTGATTTTGAAATTTGGGTGACGATATAAAGAAAGGATGAAAAGGGGAACGCTAGAAAAAATATTTTGCGCAAATGGATGAAAGAAGTAGTCGGTGATACCCCAAGGAGACATTTCAAGAGTCAGATTGACCGACGAGTACTCACACGTATGAATATGAATAAAGCGAGGAGTTCAAGCCAAGTTAACATTGCCTCTGCCTACTTTTACCGAGAAATTACTAGACAGTTGTTTAGTTAATTATTCTTCTCTACTTCGAATTATTGCCTTCTAAAATTCTGATCAATAATCTTAACACTTTTAAGTATTAAATCCACATGTACAAAATAACATTAAGAATATCCATGAATGTATTTTCCCCCTATCCTCCCTTGTGTAGGGGTTGAAATAACTCCAGGCAAAGCGGTTAGTAGTAATTCCAACCCGACCCCAAGAATTAGGCCTAATTCACTAAACATTTGCGTGTAACGAGGCCTTGTTCGCTCAATCATGGGGCATTCTATCTTTCGTTGTTTGACAGTGGGTAAAATTTAGGTATAGCGACATCACAATAAAGCTAACCAAGTGATCGAGGTCTTCCTCGATCACTTGGTCACAAATTGGACCATATAATCATTGAACACCTTTTCTTGCGGAGTTCAGACACGCTTGGGTTTTTGAGACGTTGAAACGGACAAGGTTGATCTTACCCCAGGCACGAACCTTCTGGAAGTGGTGGTCAACTTTTATTCTCAAAGCATCCCGAGCCATGCGAACATCAACAATGGAAGGGGCTCATCAAAATGAAAACCACCGTGAACGGTGCTATCGTCAGCGTAATAGTATATTGGTGCACATTCAACTAAATCATTTATATGCAATATTCGTGTTTTAAATAATTCTAATCAGGACGAAGATAAATACTCATGTTTTAAAAAAAACGACAGGGACGAGTTTTAGAAATTTGAATAATACGGATTGTCACGATAGTTCTCCTCACCAGAGGTTCGTATGCTGGTGTGGTATTGGTCTAATAAGCAGCCGTCGAAGGTTGGCATTTGGATGTTTGACCATTTTTAATGAAAAACACCGATACGAGCACTTAATATCACGACTACACGATCGCCCAACCTCCCAACTCGAACGTTTGGGTGATTGTGTAGAGGGGTAGTTCGCGCGTGTTACCTACTATAGAATGCCCCCGACCCGAAAATAGTATGCAGCCGGCTCTCCACCTTATCTAGCCGTGTGAACAACAACACAATGAACTCGGACAACTTATCTAGTCGTTGCCTTATCATCTACAATGGACCCGGACGTGGAACTGCATCACCTACTGCACACGACCCCAGCAACGAGATCACCTATAAAAGGGACCGCAATATCCCAGAAGTTGCTTATCTCCAACCTTCAGTTAAAGAGACTACTTGTTTCTTTGTTGTCAGATTCTCCATTTGAAAATTGTATTTAAACTTACTTGTACTGTTATTTATTTTTAAATAAATATTATTATTTCACCGACGCTTCATTATATAAAAAATTAACAAAATTAACTCGCGCGTTGGGCCAACGTTGGCTAGAGTTCGGCGAGTCGGCCCGAGATCGCCCCGGTGGCAAACAAGTTGGCCCAACCCAGGCGAATCGGCCTACACACATTGGACGTTCAGTATGGGTTCGAGAGGCGATGAAGAATAAAACATGACTGAACTATGTTTATATTGACGAAAAAAGACTCGAATCTGCAACTAACGTCCAAATAAATGCCCAATTATAAATTATGCACGTCATGCAAATAATAATAAGAGTTGGATAATTTGCATAACGCCGTTTTTCATGAAAAATCACTTCATTGGCGAAATGCATGTAATTCGATGTATAATCGGGGCTAGTTGTTATATTTTGTTAGGCTGCAATCTGACTCAGGCTGTTCGTAAAAATAAAATATGGAGCTAAAACAGGCGCAACAGTTGACAAGCGGTGGGCGCTATAAAATTAAAATTCGTCATATTTTTCTAACATTTTGAAAAAACAGAAACATGTGACAAGATATTTTTTTTATTTTGAAGTTCGAGGAAGGAAAGGATGGGTGATTTGGTGATTCCCGATAATTATTATTTCATGGATAGCTATTATTTATTTACAGTATTACGAGTACCTAATAAGAAATGAATTGTTTCAATAATATTATAAATCTCGGTAGATCGGTAGATCGATAGTTTATAGCTAAAATGGCATCAATAGTTTGGAGTTCGTATTTGGAACGTTGGCCGATCGTGTAGTTGCCCGATTTACAGTCACTATACGATCGCCCAACGTTCTGACTCCGAACCGAGTTCGGGTTGGGACGTTGGGCGATTGTGTGGTCGTAGCATGATGGTTATTTTGTTTTCCAAATCAGTGGCGGTTCGTGGCATATCTCATTTGGAATTCAATCGGAGATTAAAAAAGAAAGAAAAATATTCCCCTATCCAAAAATCCTGTGTTGGCCATTTTTATCATTATGTATGTTTTTCCTTAGATATAAAATAATTTAATTCAGGAACACTTCACCAGCGATTAGCGACCTAGAAACAAGATACAATTTGATCATTAATTAAAGCCTCTGTGGAAAATAAACATAATATCGCAGGTTATAAAAAATGTTTTAAATAGATCAAGAAACTGTTTTTTTTTTTTTTTAATAAAGAAAAGTTAAATTTTAAGTAACTAACATATTTTAATAATAACTTAAAACACGAACATTACGGAGAAAATCTATTGATTTTTATTGAAATACTATACCGCACAAATTTAGTATTAACAAATCCCATAGTCGCTGCGCACTCGGTCAGCTAACAGACTCCCAAGGTTTGCACGCTTCTACAGTTTTCCACTGAATCACCACGTGTTCGATTTAGCATGAACTATTTCTCAGAGCAAAAAAATCATGGGTGCTGAATTCATATCGCACGTATGTGATTAATATCAGATTCGCTCTCGGGCACGTATTTCACGGAAAGTGTGGTGAAATTATAAAACAAGTTTGTCTTAATATCTTATCCGTTTTATGTTAGTTCCCTGCACAAACTTACTTTAGAGAAAACCTCCACCATTCGAAATGACTTTCTAAAGGTTAAATTAATTTGTGCAAATTATGTTTTCAGTCCCGAAGAAAGTAATTAAAACATTATTATCATGTTCAGTCGTGTTGATAATCAAAGAAGTAATAGTGACGATAATCATTTCGATAAAGTCTTAGATGATATTTATTTAACTTGCAAAATTTTGCAAAATATCACCTCAGGTGAAAAAATTAAATATTATTCCACCTTCCAAACTATTATGACCATAAAAATACTTAAAACACCTTACCTAATTATATACAGGCCATTGAATATGATTGATAAGAAATTATTGGTTCTTAAATTTTTTTATTGATACTTTAATTCAACATTTTTATATAATTCTGTTGAAAATTGTGTAGATACAAGTAAAAATAATAAAAAAGATTTTGTACGTAGGTAAATTTTATTTACCATTATAAATGAAAACTCAAGCATTGTTTCTTTCTGAAAACCTTACCGTTTCATCTAAAAACTTCTCAGTACTCCTATAAATATGAGGTTTGTTCAAAAGAAATGGTGAATTTCGATTTTTTTCGAAAAGTATTTATTTAATCATCAATATTTAATCATCAATTTTCTCCCCTTCAAAGTAATCCCCCTCAGATATAATGCACTTATGCCAGCGCTTCTTCCAATGCTTCTTCTTATGAGAAAGGCTTTTAACGGCTAAATCCCTCAATAGATGGCGTCAAGACAAATTATGTCTACATTTTATTGGTGAAAAATGTTTTTGACTTGTCAAATATTTATTAATTGATAAACTAAAGTTTTTAAGACAAGATTTTTGTGCATAGCGCAAAGGGTAACAATTATTTTTATAAACAATAATTATTAGCCTGAAACACTCATCCAAATTGAAAAAAACCTTCCGAGAAAAGATAAATGTCGCCGACAGGACTCGATACTAATACTAATAAATTTGGTTGTTTACAGGTGAAATATAAAAAAAAACAGTAATTATTGAATGAAAAACAAGTATATATTGATTAACTTGGCGGGTTTGCGATAAGCCGACGTAGCTCAACGGTAGAGGATCTGACCGGCAATCAGAAGGGTGCAGGTTCGAATCCTGTCGGCGACATTTTATCTTTTCTCGGAAGGTTTTTTCAATTTGGATGAGTGTTTCAGGCTAATAATTATTGTTTATAAAATATTTACATTTTAAAATAAATTATATAATGATTGTTGCCCTTGTTTTCGGTGATAATTTACACAATAATGGAATGTGTTTATGTGGGATACAAAATGTTACTATTTACAAAAATCAGAACATAACCTGATATTGAACAACAGTGGGACGAGATCGTATATATTACAGCACAGCTGTATTTGCATGCCTCTGATCAGGTTGCAGAAGAACGTTGCATATGTTGTTTGTCAAAATCATACAGCGTGGTTTACTTAAATTTTTTCCAATAGGTAATTCAGCAATTTTGTTTTTGTAATAATTTCCAATTTATTTGCCTTTCTTCGCCACTTTCCATGTTAAACTCTTAAGAATTGTAAGTTTATTGTATTTTCAAGAAGTGTAGAAAATCAAAACTGATTTCGTTTTTTTCCATTTTTCTCAAAACAATAATGTTGTTGGATACAACGTTATTCAACGTTAAACAAACTTTAAAAAAAAAACTTTCATATCTCGGTAAAAAGGTATTGGAATTCGCACAAAAACAAATCGAACCATTTCAGTGAATTTTTGTAACTGGATTGTTCTCACTTTCGTGAGAATATCTGTAAAAACCCAGTATAATTATCATTATCGCCAAGAAAATTACCGTATTCCCATCAACTATAGAACCCAAGAACTTTGTGACAAGAGCTAAGTAGCCTACTACTCTATTAGGTAGAGTGAGAGAAGACAGTGAAAATTCTCCTAATTTATGCCCAAACTAATATGTATTAACTAGTTACTTACCAAAACTCAGTGAATTTAAGCGTATTTTGTAAAATAACTTCTTTGTAGGCAGCTTGTATTTGGCTACGAAGTTTAAGTTCAGTCAATGATCAAAGTTGGCCGTTACTCTTAAAGCTCCCTCGGTTCAAACGTTAACCCACCCAGCAATGGGGGTTCAAATCTGACCCCAACGTAAAATACCATTTTTAAAACGCTTTTAAATAAGATTTGATGTCGTAATCTTAAATTCTTTTCTTTTTTATATTGCGAGATGTCATAAGTTTTTTTTCTTTAAGTATTAATTTTAAGTTATAGTAAACGTAGTTAAATACGAATTCAATAATATTCTAGATATTATATCTACTTGATTCATAGCATTTCGATAAATTCGTTTAATACTTACGTAACTTTTTTTAATCAATTTCTACATAATTTTCACATTTGAGATATTATGGTATAAATATTAAAATGTATATATATATATTAAAGAATAATTTTCATAGTTCTCCTCACTATAAAAACTAAGTTTTGTATAGGGGGTTTTCAGCGTCGTCTATATTTCAAATTCAAGATTAGGGTAGGGTATTTTCAGTAACTTCTATGACGACGGTTTAAGAATACTAGTCAGTTCTTTTCTGACAATTCCGCCAAGTTTTTTTGACTTAATTTAGTTATTAATTGATTTAATTTATTTGATAATAAGTGGGAGTTTGATGTATAACTTTAAAGCTAAAAGTAAGAGATTTTTTTCCAAAGGTAGTATTACACTTGCGTACATTTAGCTTGTCCGTTTGCTCTGCTTTGGTATTATGATTATGTGAGGTGTTTTTTTTCTTTTATGAGATGGTGAACAAGAATATTTTTCCCAAAAAATTGTTGTATACCTGAAACGTCAAACTGTTTAAAGCTTTCCGCTATAGATGTCCTTATTATGATTTTTAAAGTGGTATTTATTTATTTATGTTCGCCCTATATGGACTTTTACATGTTTAGTTATAATAATCACTCAAGTGCAAAACACATCACAGAAGGTACATAGATAAAACAACGAACAAATACAGGAATAACATAGTGTAAGTACCAGTCCAAGTAATTAGCTACAGGGGTGAATATTCAAAACATATCTCACATTCACTGATACGTATACTCTAAACACGTATCTTAATAATTGTTGATGGTGTATGATGCGTTTCTAAGTTAAATTTAGCATTTATAATCGTGTACTATTTGTACACGATTATAATCTTTTTGTGTATTAATTAATCTTTCCTTGATAACTGATGTCAGTTTTTAAAAGATTCGTTTACTTAACATCATTATTAAAATTTTTTGAAGAAAATTTCTTCTGTAAGGGTTTCACTTTGTGATGTCATTATTTTAATCAAAAGAATAAATAACTTAGTTTACATCACTTTATTTATATACAATCAACATGTTTCTTGAACAATGTTCACATCATCAGGATTAGTTGTATACTAAACTTAAAAATCAAATATAGATCACATATTGTTGGAAAGGTTTAATTTAATTTATTATATCAATATAATAAAGGTTTAGTTTAATTTATTATATAGATACTGAATCATTCGATCAATTCAAGTACAACGGAAAATAATTTTCCTCATTGCCTCATTTACAGAAATAATACGTCATTAACGAAATATCAACTTTTTTTTCTTCTTATGCCTGCGTTGGGTCATATCTGATCCGACGCACGGGATGGGTTAATTCCTCGTCTTCATTCCTCGCACGTTGCAACCGCCATAAAGTTGCCAGGTTTCATAATGACAAGCTTAAATTATTACATGTAGCCAACTTTATTACTTATTACTGCGGGGAGAAATACAAAAATCGGTATTGAGTGGATAACGGTGGATTTATTTCCTTCTATAGCCATACCCCACACGTATTACTTATTGATTTTCTAAACCAATGTTCCTTATGCAATCCAGCTTCTAAGAGTCAAAATGAAATATGTAAATCAAACTGGGATAGTGAACTTGAAAGTTTTTTAGAAGAATGAATTGTTGAAATATGTTGATTGTTTTTTTTTACATCATAAAGGTCTATTCGCATCTACCAGCACCGCGCAGAGTAGAACAGTACAATACAGACACAGCCCAGACGCGAGTATTCACATTACACTGTGCAACATGGCACAGACACGAGTACGACTGTGAACTGAGCGTCAGCGTCCTCCACGACATGTTTGGGGATTTTCTATCCCCGTATCTTACAATCCTATTTTAATCGCCGTGTAGACGCGAATAGTGGAAACGCTAATTTCCCTTCATATGCAAATTCATACCACTATGAACATACTGTGTTCTTTTTACGTGTGTTAAAAACTGTTCTGTTTTATCAGCGAGGGGTGCACAATGTCAAAAATGCAACAAAAACTCGGGAAGCGGGTTTTAATCTGGTAGTTTATTATTATTTTATAACCTAATTTCCCTTGCCAATTCAATCAATTTATCGTTATTCATCTTCTCAGTTGTAGCAATATTTGCATTAAATTACGCCAACTGACGAAGAAGGCAGTCCTACCGGTATGTATTCATACTAACGGCACAGCTAAGGATACTGTTTAACTAAGCAGCCACCACCACGTCAAAATATTCTAGCCCACAATCTCGCCGGTGCTGGCCCGTGCATGTGCGGATACGTTACGCCAACGTTACGTACGCTTTAAGATGAATGTGTTCATAGATAATGTAGGCAACTAATGTTGTCGTGTCTGCACCGTACCGTTCTGCACTGAACCGTGATGGTAAATGTGAAAATTAATATTAGTTCGTTAGTTTCTCCTCTAGTCTCCTACAAACGTAAGCGTGTCGAGGTGTATACAATTTTACGACTTACGTGAAATTAATGCTAATAAACCCTTCAGTCGTTTCGTGAGACAGTCATAAAGTATTTCCGAGCAACTCAACGCGTATAAGATATTTATATATATAATTATTCCAACCCTCCCACTGCGGTGCAAAGCGATGGGTTGAGAGATTCCGGTTGGAGAGGTTAAGAGGACACCCTCAACAGGCCCCTCCTGATCCGGCCCACCATACATCTTGTGATCAAGACCTGGACAAACCACACCCCATGAACCCGGGCACCCCTGCTATGTCGCCAAACGTAGCGAACCACCAGGGATAACCTATGGCAGAGGTTTTGTATATTCAATGAATGGCGGCGGTACCCGTGGGTGCGCTGGTTCAAAAAATTTCGTTATCACAACTTAAATAATTAATTTCCGAGACACTGTCTAGTTTGCAATTGTGTTCCTTGGGAACTTTGTAATCATTATAAATATAGCTGCCAATAATATGGGATTAAAAATAGAGAATAATATTTACAAATCTTGAATTTGCGACATGATATCGATGAAGATGACATAAATTGAACTGGTCACATTAGCTATGTTGGTTAAGCGGTTGCCCCGGATAGGTCCTGGGTTCAAGTCCCAGATTCGACTGAAATCTTTTTATTTTCTGTAGTTTTTTCTTTTTTCATTTGGGTTATGTTAATATTATTTTCTACAATGATTAAATAATTACAATTGACTTGCTCAAATATGTGCTGGTAAAAAGGAAGGGTCGAGATGGGATCCAAAGACTTATCCCTGATCCTTATTTCTTCACAAGCCTCTACTTTGCTGCACTGGAGCACATAGTTCAGGACAAAACACAGACGATATGTATCTGCAGCGGGATCACGCAATACAAATACCACGGCGGTGGTGAACACAATACGAAATTCGTTGCGGTTGCGAATTGATGTGAAGTGAACGAAATCGCAGCGGACAATGTGTGGGTAGAGTCGATGGACTAGGTATGGGTTACAATTTGGTAGATTTATTTTAGGATGCTATTATAGTGAAAATCGACTATAAGGCTATCTATCCAAGTTGAACCGACACCGGCGCAACCGTACCCGCCTTTCAAATTGAAAATGAATTAGAATGACTATCAAATTAACACTGAAATCTCTTTGTTAATTTGACTGGTCGATGAGTTTTCCCTGGACCTATCCAGTATTACATTTAATATTTATTCGTGAAAATTACTTTGATGCCATACAACTTAAGCTGCAATTTAATTGACTGTTTTGTAATTTTAAATATATCGGGACTTAAACATGGATTTAAGAACAGAACATAATGAGCTTTTTAAATTTATAAGTACATGAAGATTTTGAAACATAAAATAATGAACACTTTTTTTAAAACGGAAACATGAAATAGAAAATTAAAACAATATCATAACACATATCATTAACGCTACATTATCCAAGCTACAATAATTAATTGTAGGATTCATCAAAATGCTGGTATAGATGACGCTTTACTTTATAAATGGAGTAAGCAAATATATCAACAATACCTCCAAACTTGTTGCCCCGGATGCATTCTATTGCTTAGTTAATGTTACTGATAGTTGCTTGTGTACTGTTCTGCAGAAAAATGTTACAAATTGTCTTGTGTTCCTTGTCGGTACATGTAATTTTATAGTGGCAACGATGGCAGGTATATGTGTTTTTTATTTCTTATAAGTTGCACTACAAGTAATCATCGACGGCCTCTATGGTCGAGAGGTAAAGCTCTCGACTACGAATCCAAAGGTCGCGGCTTCAAATCCCGGCGTGCGCAAGTAAATTTTATTTAATTAATTCGTGTTTATTCACAATAAAATCAATTAAAAATAATATATAGTATATTTGAACACGTCCAAGGCTAAAAGATACTCTAAGTATCGCCTTGGTGAAAGACCACCATTCAGAATTGAAACGTTGCTTGAAATGGCTTTAAGCCGTGTTTGGTCACCAAATCTGAATAGCCAGGTATTTCCCACCTTCCTTTTCCCCTTCTCCTTCCCCTCCTCAATACCTTCAGCCTCACAACATTCCACAATTGGGCATGCCACAGTCTCACTGGCTGCAGACGGTTGGGAGCAGTTGGGACTCTTGTGCCTGCAAAGTTAATTTCAAAGTCCAGCTGGTCGTTAATAAGCAAATAACTAATTTACGTTTTTTTTTCTTGCAGGTTTAACCCTTCTAGCCACTACCCTCGCCGGGCCGGTTGAGGACCCCTGCGACACAAAGTCCCGCGTGACCGCGGACGACAAGCACTGCGATAAGTTCTGGGAGTGCGACAACGGCCAGCAGGTGGAGTACGACTGCCCCAATGGACTCGTGTTCGCCGGCAAGCATCGCGGAGTGACGGAGGGCTGTGACTACCCCTGGAGGTCGAATTATTGCGAGTACCCTAAGACGCAGACAAGTAAGTGATGATTTTTTTTATCGATTTTATCATTAACATTATGTGTTAAGTTAGTATGGATATAATTAAAGATATTTCTTGATTTAGATCCCTTGTCGCGGATTGCAAGACTAGCGACTATTTTAACAAAATACTTTTGTCTCTCCGTGCGCGCCGTATTACCGGTAAGGGTTGAATAAGTTTTGTATGCTCCTTTTAACTGCGTTGTGGACGGTGTAATTCAAAAGCTCGTGTTGATCAAGGAAGCAAAAAATGTGTGAACTCATATTTCATATATACGTTTTTTTTTTTGGATTACATGAAAAAAAATACTTGTGATCTGAGATCTTTAACTGGCATTGACGGTGTTAAAAATACCTGAAATCAAATAAAATTTTTTTAAAGTTTTGAGATAGCAGGTGTTCGTATGTACCTGTACATGATGTCCGGAAACTAGTGGTACAAACGGGATACTGGTGAATCTACATCACATATAGAACAGAAAAAAACATTTATATTTTACTTAATAAAATAATCACTTTGTTATAAACAACGAAATTATTGTATTTTAATGCCAACCGGTTTCGCTTAAATCAAGTTTCGTCAAGCCAATTATAATAACTAAAGAACAATACGGAGTTGTTTATATTTTCACTGTATTACATTTTTTCTGTACCAAAATGTACCATAAATATCGTGAGAACGGGTCGTTTCGCCGACTCGTTTTTTTGTAAATCGGCTCGTATGTGGAACGAGCTACCCGCATCTGTCTTTCCTCCAACATTTAATCCGGGTCTCTTCAAAGCCCATATTAACAAATCCCTTCCTGCAGCCCCCTCTTTAACCCGCCTTACAAAGTTTCCCAACCGGGTAGCGATATAGTTACCCTCTACGAGGTCTGTACATAAAAGGGGCGTTCTTGTGAGGTGCCCCATAATTTTTTAAATTTTTTTTTAAATGAACATTTTTTTTTAAGAAAACAAAACATTCTCGGGTTACGAGTAACCTGACAATATTTGAAAATCTCTTTAATCGGAGAATGTTGCTTGTGTCGTGATGGAGGAATTAGCCAACCAGGGAATTGAATACACGACGCGACGCCTGGGTGTAAACCGGACGTGATGACAACTCAGCCACAGACCGGTCGATAACCGATAATTCCGTATTAATCTTTAGTTTATTATGAATGCCCTGACGATGCTTGATCTAAGCGAACCCGGTTGGCGTTAAAAAATAATTGCTTTTTAATTTATTTTTTTTTACATTTTACAAAAGAAAAAAAATACAATTCAAAAAGTCCTGATAAATTTCTTTTTTTGTAGTTTGTCTAACGGGAGCTTGTTATTTAAAACTGAAAATTTACAGACAAGGCATGTATTATATAAAAAAATAAAAACAGACAAAAAAATATGTAACAAAGTTGAAACATTTTTTTTCAAGAATCTTACTCTAAAGAATTTCTACAAAAAATGTATTAAAAAAATAAATAAAATAAAAACATAAACGAAAGCAATAAATCGTAAATAAAATAATATTTCCTTATTATCTAACACAAATACCCTAAAAGTTATACCACAAAATCTACTCCAAATTTATCTGTTTTTCGCTTGTACTAGTAGTTTCCGGACACCATGTAAAATGCGAAAATTAATTACATGATCTGATATCAGTTTAATGACAGTTTTTTAACGTTCTTCCTCAAATAATATTTTAAGGTGGTCCCGTTTTGTTACACGACTGATTTTAATATAATTTCATTATAATTTATCCGAGATAAAGCGTACTTAACTATAAATTATGTACATTAAGTAGAAATGTATGAACTTTCTCTTCGAAAACAAAATATTACGTAATATCGCATTTACGTCTTTCCAAGTTTTAATACTCTCTTCATAACAATAAAATTTACATTTAATGACACAGCTCAAAAGGGAATATCGTCACAGGAAAAATACCCATCCAAACTGAATGTTATATTTTTTTAAATTAAAGGTTTAGTAAATATCTAGTACGTCTGAGAAGTATTTTACTTATTTTTGTTTTAAATTAGTTGGCCATGAAAAAAAAATCAGACTTTTAAAGACAGCTTAGTAAATTATTAACGGGTTTACGTATTTTAAAAAAAAACTATCGTATTTGCTATGTAAATATGATTACATAAATAAAAATATAAAAACAAAACATTAAAAAAAAGCTTTCTTCGGGTTGATATTTTAAATTATGTACGGCAAATTTATTTTCCAACGTAAATTGGGCATTATTAATTTAATTTAATTCCACCGTAATGCTTATATTAATATTTTAAAAAAATATGTATTTTATATTTCATTATATTTTTAAAGTAGACGGGGTTAAACTTATTTTTTAGATCACCGTTAGCCCACAAATAATTGTTAAATGTGCCTCTAAAATCGCAAAAAATCAATTCCTTTAATGGCCTATATTTCATAATGTAAAACAAAAATAAATAAATAACTTCTAATTCGTACTAGATATTTACTATACTTTTTGATGAAAAAAAAAATCATTAGGTTTAGGTGAGTATTTTGGCCTCAAATCCAAAATTATGTTTTGTATAAAACAGGCCGCGCAGCCGTTCCTCTTAACGTAATAAAGCATTTTTTTCGAGAGTCACTATTTAAATTCTTAAAAAAAAAAATTTTTTGATCATCGAAATGTCGTTATTTTACCCAAGATCCATATTTCCCATTGGGTATCCGATAAATTCAATCTTCCTCATCGCACATCTTCTTCCCCTCCCCCCTAACGTCAGACTCACAACACATCCCAATTAGGGATGCCATAATCTCACTGTCTCAAGACGGTTGGGAGTAGTTTTACTATTGTTAGACTCCTGTGCGGTACTCATATAAAAAACCTCCAGTAAAAAATTGATTACTGAAAAAATATTAACAATCTTCAAAGAATATGAACATCGAAAGACACTGAAAAGATTGTTAACTGTTCCCGATACGGAACGACTACAATCAAAGGTTTAAGTGTTTTAAAATTAATTTTGTTCTTGAAAACTCCCTCAGTATAAATTTATTTTATGGTTTAAACTCTAGAAAACTTATCAAAAATGCTAACAACACTTTTTGTTTTCTTCTGGATAATTTGGAATAAACAACAAGCCCGCCTCTGAGAGATCCATTGATTCTTCTATTTCAAATAATGTTAGCAAACATTTTCCTTTTAATTTCCGCACCGTAAACGCATTGGAAATGAATTTCTTTCAATTTCCCTTTCAATTTATAGCCAAGATAGCATATTTTACATGCGTAACTTTCATCTCAAGTAACCTTTAAAAAAAAGGGGTTAACGTGAGTACCGTACAGGAGTTTTAACTGCTCCAAACCATCTGCAGCTATTAAGGGGAACGGCTGCGCGGCCTGTTTCATATAAAACTTAATTTTGGATTTGAGGCAAAAATACTCACCTAAACCTAATGATCTTTTTTTTTACCAAAAAGTATAGTAAATATCTACTAAGTATTAGAATATTTGATTTTTCGTGATTTTAGAGGCACCTTTAACAATTATTTGGGGGCTAACGGTGACCTTAAAAAAAGTTTTACCCGCTCTACTTCGAAAATGTAATGATATATAAAATAACGTAATTTTTTTAAACATTAAAATAAGCATTATGGTGGACTTTAAATTAAATTAAAAATGCCCAATTTACGTTGGAACACAAATTTGCCATTCATAATATAAAATATCGACCCGAAGAATTTTTTTTATTTTTTTAATAATTTTATTTAGGTAATCATATTTACATAGCAAATATACCCACAAATAATTTTCTAAACTGCCTCTAAAATTATGAAAATATTTTTTTTTTCATTTCCTATACTTCATAATTAAAAACAAAAACAAATACAATGATTTTCATACGTAATAGATATTTACTAAACCTTTAATTAAAAAACTATATATATATCATTTTGGATGGGTATTTTGGCTTCAAATTCAAAATTAAGTTATGTATGAAACAGGCAGCGCAGCCGTTCCTCTTAAGACTATGGCATCCTCATTTGGGGTATGTTTTAAGGCTGAAAGTATCTGGCTATTCAGATATGGCCACCGAATGAATAACAAATGATTCTGTATGGTGGTCTTTCACCGGGCGATAGTGAAAGTATTTACCATTCTGGATATATTAAATTTCCAAATTTTTTTAAATGAATAAAATAATAACGTATCACAAATTGATCAAATGAAATTTACTTGCGCACGCCTGGAGTCTTAGCCACTCAACCACGGAGGTCGTCGAAATAATAAACTGTTGAAATAAGTGCACAGATATTTAAAAAATAATTTCTCAGTATTATCAGTCGAATAAGATGATTAAAAAATACATGCATTTTTACATGGTTTTTCGATTTTTTCAAGGACCACAGTTTTCAAAAGAGAAATGTGAAAATCTTTATTTAAATTACCCTTTTATTTATTTTCTATCACCACTATCAACTACGTATTAACCTTTGAGATCATTAAATCTTCCAAAAAACACAAAACTTGCGGAAAATGAAACAAACATTCTGTCTGAATACAACCAAATGTGAGCTCTGGCATTTCGAAAAGCTTTTCAGTCAAGACTTTCAAAATCATCTAACATTTGGCTTTGAAATATCATGACAAGACGCGATCCATGTTGTTTTGTTCCCCCCCCTTTTTAATTGATCATTAAAAAAATTATGTTTTTTCGATTATTTTGTTTTACTTTACATCTCACAAGAGCGCCGCTGTCTGTACGGTGTGAAGACAGGGGTACTATATCACCACCCTGCTGGGCAGCGTTGTGAATCGGGTCAAGGTACGAGGTGTAGAAAGAATTTTTGTAATACGGGTCTTGAATAGGCCCGGAGTATACATGGGAGGAAAACAGATGCCGATAGCACGTTCCACATACGAGACGCCTTATACAAAAATTTGTCGGAGAATCGACCCATTCTCATAAAGCCGACTTCAACTGAGAGTGGGTGTTTATTTTGCTAGTTCTTTCGGGTAGGCTCCACTGGAATACCTGTAAAACTGACTCAGCACACCTACATTGCGTCTGTGCATTATAGATGGTAACCGAAAAGGTTGTCAATATTTGCACAAAATCAAGCAGAATTTTCGGGTATTTGGGAGATCCAGTCCAGCGGTGGCTCCCAAATTCAATTATTCAAGAATCTGCTAGCCCTATACAAGACGCCCAGTTTATTTGGAAACTAGGTTTTATTTACGAATACTTGATATACTTACAACAAAACTTCAGTTGCAACCAGGGCGAAACCGGTCAGTAAAACTAGTACAATTTTATAAATCAGTGAGTTCATAAAGACAATATGCGAAAACACTCCACTGACAAAAACATTTTTTTATTGGCGAACTATTTTTTTTCTGGGCAGAAAACTCGTCATTCCATTGGAATTATTTTCGTGGAAATACATCGTAAAATAATTTCCTGGCACTAAAAACAAACGAGGTTGTTTTCATCCCGAGGAATTCATTATTTTGAATACCTTTCGGAGGTCATGATAAGTCTCGCGTATTATTGACTGAGGGAAGTTATTTACGACGAATTTCACTGATTTTGTCTGGCCTTATTATCGAGGTAGGAATATTATTTACCGGTATCTAACCGAATAATATTATTTGGTACACCTAACTAAAAAAAATGACGGGAACAAAAGTGATAAATTAAAATATAAAGAATTTCTTAAGAAGGGCAATAGTTATTAGACAGTTTTCACTTATTTAGTGCCATGCAGGTTCTCAGGCATACAGGTTCTAACTCCTGAACTCGCCACGAAGAATTATTATTTCGACAGTCGTCAAACAAACACTTGAAGCACGGCGACAGTAGTGACATCTACATATCCCATCTAGTCGCCGGTTTTCCCTAATTAGAATTATTCTGCTAACTATTACGGCCTCCGTAATCGAGGAGTAAGGCTCTCGACTACGAATCCGAAGGTCGCGGGTTCAAGTCCCGGCGTTCGCAAGTAATTTTTATTTAATTAATTTGTGCTGTTTCACAATTAATTCATTTAAAAATAATATACTCGTATATATAGTATATTTGCGCACGTTACAGAGTGGAAGATACTCTTAGTATCGCCATGGTGAAAGACCACCATTCAGAATTAAAGCGTTGCTTTAAATGGCTTTTAGCCGTGTTTGGTGACCAGATCTGAATAGCCAGGTATTTCCCCACCTTCCTCTTCCCCTTCTCCTTCTCCTCCCCAATACCTGTATCCTCATAACATTCCCCAATTGGGGATACCATAGTCTTCAGACGGTAGGGAGCAGTTGGGACTCTTGGGTGGTATTCATATAAAAAAAATCTCTTTCTGCTTTATGGCTAGTTTATATTCTCTCTTGTGATCATTGGTGAGTCGCTTCGTTAATCACAGATCCTAACACACGATCCTTTAATTACTATTCAATTTAATATAAATACATGCAACTTATAGGAATCCATCAATACATATTTCACAAAAAAAATAATCCCTAACATGATCTTCCTAAGGTAGAATTAAAATCTTCTATTCTCAAAACAAGACGCTTGCAAATATAAGTATATCGACTTTGGTTATACGGCCGCATATCCTCTTTACATACTTACTTCACAAATGAGGATGTACAGCAGAAATAATCCTTTGGGAGATCAACTGTCGGAGGGATCAACTGTCGGAGGGATCAACTGTCGAAGGGATCAACTGTCGGAGGGATCAACTGTTGGGGGGATCAACTGTCGGGGGATCAACTATCATGGAAGCATTATTTACATCGTAGGCGATTTAATACAGATGTATGAGTAGTTTCCCATTAAAGATAAATAATATTTCGTGGACGGTATTGAATCGTAAACAAATAGCAACAACTTTAAGGTAACCGTAAATCATAATATGACAATGTAGTGTTGAGTGTTTTCAATAGATGTCAGTCGATTCGGGTTTAGCCCGAATGGTTACGAGGATTGCCGAACGATAGCCAGGAGCGCGCGTAGCAGAGCAGCTGAGCTGTTCGGCAGATCGATTTACACCTTCGGCTTGTGGCTTTATAGCAATACATTGTAACACGATAACTGTAATAAACTTGTAATCTCAACAAACCGAACATAATTGAAGTTCCCGAACACATCTTGAAGTAATCTCAATCAAGGATTAGTAGAACAAAGTGTCATCGAATAATTAAAAATACACGCGAAATCCACAATACAACTGAAACACACGCCTATAATTAATAATAAATACAGTCTAGTAAATTACAGCCGTTTTGACAAAATTAAAAAAAAAAATCCGAAATAAATTCGCAAAATCTCAACATAATATATTTACGTAAAATAATGAGAAATCTACCCCTTGGAATAACAAGGTTTCATCTGACACGGTAATGTTATGCGATAATGAGCCTTAATGTTGCATTCTCTAAAGCACATTCATCGCATGATATTGCTGTGTCCGTTGGAAATTTGTTAATCCAAGGGGTCGAGATGTCAAATAATTCCCGCAATCAAAATGGTCAAAATAGAACACGGGCTATTTTTCATATCGAATCCACATGGATAGACGTTCGGTAGAGAATCTATAAGCGAAAATGTTTTTTTGTATAGTACCCATGTGTATCGATCTAGTAAAACACCAACATTCAAAATCCACATGGATTATCCGTGTTTATTGACCAGATTTGAATGGCTAGACAACAGGTATGTCTTAACCCAGCTGGTTCCTGGAGTAGGGAATCTTGTGAGGTAATCACATAAAAAAGGAGTCCCTTTGCCAGACGCTTTGTGGTGTATGTGAAAAATTGAAATAAATTAAAGAATTAAAAATTACTTTAACACCATTTTTTTATGTATACATGTCAATGTTTCGAAAGCGAAGCTTTCTTCGTCAGAAATATAGATAGTACTAAAAAAATTTATCAAGTATAGACAAATGATAAACATAAAACACAATCATGTAAGAATAGACAAATTATAAACATAAACAAAAATTGAAGTAATTAATCAAATATGTTAATAGTAAATTTTTATGTCATTTAATTACAAATCTATATAAGAAATTAAAACATTCATATGAAAGTAATTTCAAGAGATAGCTATTAAATTTTTTTTATTATTTATTATATTAAATTGACTATTAACACTTTTTCTAATTTCTGAAATTTCGAATTTGTCTAATTGTAAACCGGTTGTATTTATTTCCAAAAACTTTAAACCTTCATTTATATCACTTCGCTTTTGAAACATGTTGATATTTATATATTAATAAAGCGGTGATTACAAAGTAATTTTTACTTCGTTTATTAATAATGACGCCACAAAGTGAATACCAATCTGTGAAGAAAATATTGAAATAAATCTTTGCTCTTCATTCTACGTTAAAAAAATCTTTCATCACCACCCTGGTTCAACACCATAACTCAGAATTAATGAGAAAAATCCTCTTGCTATCGTTACAAGATCTGAAAAGCCAAGAACTACCTCTCTCCCCCATTTCTCCACCCTCTTTCATTTCCCGTAAAATTCCCCAAACGAGCATAGGCGCCACAATCCTACTACTTCTGGACAGTGGAAATGTTGTGTACATTTAAATACACATGAAAAAAATATTAAAAACAAAAATACAATAATATGACAAAAGCTAAAGTTTCATGAAAAAAGTATCAACAGAGACACTGAACTGACTGCATGTTGTACTGGCCTACGTTAAATATAGAAATATGTTTTTATTCTGTTTCAAATATTATTTCATAACAACATATTGATGCGAAGAGAATGAGTTCGGATTGATGGATATATTGTTTACTAGATGCGCCCTTAATTTTACCCCGAGTGTTTTGATTTCCTACATTACGATTATGTGGTTGATGCGAGGGTCTGAATCCAGTGGATGGTGGTAGTCTGGGGCTGGGGGTCCAGGATCAGCGGTGGTCATGAAGAAGAAGGCAAGTCAGTACAAGCAGAGCGAGGCGGGGTAGTCAAAGCGGAGAAGTCTTGTCAGAGCGAGAGTTTCTGACTGACGGACAAAGAGCCGTTTTTTGCGGTCTAATTGTATTACCAGCCAGGTGCTAAACCGAGCACTCTGGTTGGGATTTCGCAGCGCAATCGGCACATTTCCATGCCGGTAGCTTCGCGAAAGTTTATCCTACAACACCCATCTCCCTCGCACCGCGTTGCCCCGCAATTTCGTTTATTTTGTCATTCTTAACAAGCAGTTGCATAAGTTTATACAAAAGGACAACGTTTCTTTTAGCTAGGGGAGCCGAGCCACTAACAAACATCAAACATTTATTTTCCGCTTGGTCCCGGCCCCGTACAAGTGCCTACAATATAATCATAATATGAAACGTCCGATACAACATGCATGCTATAAGTCAGTGATTTTAATTTGTTTGGTAACTCTTTAATGTCTATGTTCTCATCCGGTTACCTAATAATAATATGTAAAATAATTGTATATCAATGAAAAAAATATATATTTTCCCCTGCTATTTTTAATCATTTGTACTTCTAATTTTCCAAAAAGGGGTTCAAGTCCTTCTAACGTACATTTTTGTAATTCTTAGTCTAGTGTACACGTACGAGTATATCAAAATTTTTGTATAATTTTTAATGATAAGTGACACCTTATCTTTTCATGTCAATGGAGATAATAACATTTATTTCAGCCCTAACAAGTCTGAAAGGAATTTATGAAGAATGATTTATTACGTTACCCATTTTCAATTTATCTGTTTTGAAAGGTTTTATTGTGTGTTTGTACGTTCGACTGTAATGGCACAAAACAACCATTCACTTTTTACCGTACTATATTAACTGAAGATTTAATTGAACGTAAAAAACATTATTGATCGAAGTGTTTAAATACCGAATAATTGTTTCATTTTTAAATTAACTGTAGGGTTTGCAAAGGTCTTTTCAAATTTTTCTAAATTGGTTGTGCCTACATTTTTAAAGACGATTAGCACTCAGTACAACGTGTACGCGGTGTCCGGAAACTCGTGGTATAATCGGGACACTAGTGAATTTACGTTAAAAACTTTTAATTTTTCAATGCAAACTGCTCCCTACCGTTTGTAGCCAGTGGGACTATGGCATCACTAAGTGGGGTATGTTCGGAGGCTGAAGAGAGTGGGGAGGGTAAGAAGATGGTAAAGAGGAAGGTTTGGGAAATAATGAGGTATTTTGGTCTGGTCATCAAACACGACTAAAACTAATTCGAGTAACATTTCGATTCTACATGGTGGTATTTCACCAAGGCAATACTGAGAGTATCTACCACCCTGAGATGATTTAACATTTTGTAACCGACTGGTTTAATCCGTCGCTTTTCCACCTAGTTAGTAGTCGCGGGTTCAATCCTCGGCAAGCTAAGTCCTGCATCATTACATAAGCTAAAATTCCAGCTTTTAGTAGTGGGAGTAGGGAGGAATCAAATATTGTCCGATATTCCCATCGATGTAATCAAAATAACGTAAAAACGCCCAATTTCTGATTTACAGTCTGCCTTACATCAAAACAATCATGAAAATCAAAGTAACTCATCAAACGGCACGTAAAATATTTTTTCCCGACATTGACGGCCTCCATGGGTCATAATGACGCCAAAAAATGAATACCAATCGTTTATTTAATGCAGTTGACGAGTTTGACGGCCTCCATGGTCGAGGGGTAGGGCTCTCGACTACGAATCCGAAGGTGGCGGGTTCAAATCCCGGCGTGCGCATATAAAATTTATTTAATTAATTTGTGCTGTTTCACAATTAATTTATTTAAAAATAATATATTGTATATTTGCGCACGTTCCAGAGTGGAAGATACTCTCAGTATCGCCCTGGTAAAAGATCACCATTCAGAATTGAAACGTTGCTTGAAATGGCTTTCAGCCATGTTTAGTGACCAGATCTGAATAGCCAGGTAATTCTCTACCTTCCTCTTCCCCTTCTTCTTCCCCTCCCCAATACCTTCAGCCTCAGGACATTCCCCAATTGGGGATGCCATAGTCTCACTGGCTCCAGACGGTTGGGAGCAGTTGGGACTCTTCTGTTCAACCATAATTGTGAATATATATTCAGGGGATAATAACTTTCACTGCATAACCACTTTGACAGTCCCTTCAGTTTGGTTTAATATCGGCGGTAATCGCCACGTTTCCGTACCAAGTCTCTAATTTTGTTTGTGCATTTAACTCCCGTACTGGAGGCCCTGAAAGGGAGATGAAGAAGTTTAGGAAAGGAAAAAGGTATGACGGGTGGGTCCAGGAGTGACGTACATATTAATCCATCCTTCCTACTGCGGTGCAAAGCGATGGGTCGAGAGAATACGGCTGGTAAGATCAAGGGGTCTCCCGATCTGATAAACATCAACCCATGAACCCGGGCACCCCTACTAAGTCACCAAATGAAGCGAACCACTTGGCAGAGGTGTCGGTTATCCAATTAATGGTTATTATGGACGTACCCATATCCGCCTCCTAAACTGTTTTTATTATCCATGTTTCCATGGCTTTCCGTGACTCTAACGTTTTTCTTTTAAAATATTAAAAAAATGCTTTACTTACGTTTTTTTTTTCTTTTCCAGATCCCCCAATAGGCGTCGAGCACTGCGACTGGCTCTACGGCATCTTCGGCCACGAGACATCCTGCACCCGATACTGGACATGTTGGAATGGAACTGCCACCGAGCAGCTCTGTATCGGAGGGTTACTGTACAACGAGAATGCCCACAGCTGCGATTGGCCCGAGAATGTGGAAGGCTGTCAGAAACATCGTAAGAAATAACACATAATTTTATTTATTTATTATATTACATATGCCCTATATGGGCTTTCACATATTTAGCTAGTTACAATAGTCACACAGGTGCAAAACACAAAGTACTGAAAGACAACAAATATTTTTTTAATAATGACGCCAATAAGTGAATACCAATCTTTTGAAGAAATTATAAATTATTTTTCAATTTATTTTTTATAACTTATTGAAGTTTGTAAACCTCATTGTAATATTTAATCATTGAAGAAGATAATATTAACACATCCCAAATGAACCACGAAACCGAAAAAACAACAGAAATTAAAAAGATTTCAGTCGCGGATAGCAGCCAATAATATGGGATTTATAAAAGTGGAGGATAATATTAACAAATCTTGAACATGAAGTATGATATCAGCGTAAATGGCGTAAATTGAAGTGGTCTCATTCGCTAAGTTGGTTAAGCGGTTACCCCGGGTAGGTAGAGGTCCTGGGTTCGAGTCTCAGATGCAACTGAAATCTTTTTAATTTCTGTTGTTTTTTTCGGTTTCGTGGTTCATTTGGGATGTGTTAATATTATCTTCTTCAATGATTATAAATTATTTTGTTCAAGCCACTATTTTTATAAATAATTACCCAAGTGGTTCGAAACCAATAATTACTTCTTCGGGGTACAATTGGTTTTGAAACATGTAAGTATTTATTTATGAAATTTGTGGATTAAATAAAATAAATCAAATTATTATTTAATAAGAAAGGAGAACGGCCAACTTTTTTTGAAAAACATATTAATAACAAGAAAATATAGACAGCTAATCAAGTTTATTTCTAATATGATTTTTTTTATTAAAAAACCTTTGTAAGTTTATTCCACTTGTTTATTTAAAGCCGGACCGGTTTCACCTTATAACGCGCATTTCAGACTGGTACAAATTTAATTAAATCTATGGTACCTGTGTAGTACAAAGTATTTACTTTAGGATTGAGCCCAATTTGCTCTTTCTAATGTAATAATGCATATTTATGACAGAGAAATTTGTTTTATTGCTGACGGAACGGCTTAACAATTATATTTAAAACAACTTTCGGGTTGGTTTATTACCCTCTGGAAGACGGATTACATTGTGTTGGTTTACTGAATCTATGGTTTAAAAAAATATATATAATATCTATCTATTGTGCCAGCTTATTTTAAACAAATGGTTGTTTCTGGTTTTTTTCTGTGATTGTCTTGTTTGCTAAATGAGTTTTCATCTAGTAGTTACATGAACCACTGGTAACCAGGAGGCCTATTCAGGTTCTTTTTTGAGAAAATTTCATATCCATTTCCTTAAGCTTAAAGACTTTTTGCTTAACTTCTGAATTACAGTGTACCGGGCGGTCCGTTTGATGGATTCGCCTATCTTTAAAAAAAATTGCAATCTTTGGAACATATACGTCAGGTGGGAATGGTGTCCTTGTTTTACAAGTGTTTTAAAGGTAGATGCTCTGAGGAACTAGCGTCATTGATCCCTTCGGCACCGGTGCACAGTTGGGAAACACGCCAAACGCGCGCCCAACATTTCTACACGGTTGACATTTGTCACATGAGAACGGGTCGCTTCTACGACTCGTTCTTGTATTCAGCAGCTCGGCTGTGGAATGATCTGCCAGCCACTGTGTTTCCTCCATCCTACAACATGGGTCTCTTCAAGACCCAAGTTCACTCCTTCTATCCTCTAAAATAATTTCCCCAGGCCTTCTATGTGGAGTTACTGTAAAAATTTAAAAAATCCGAGAGACGCAGCAAAAATCCTGAACAGGTTGTTAAAAAGATTATTTTGAAAACAGAAATTGATGAAATATCTTCAAGTAAGACAGGTTTTGAATCAAAACTTTTTAGTTTCATTATGTTATAATTAATTTTAATGTTTATTTACGCAAATGACTTAGAATTACGTTTTGTAAAAAGGTACCAACTTTAAAAGATGGTAATGACCTTTTTATTCAGTAACTACTTCTATCTATCGAGGTTTATCTATAGTGGTATATCTATGCCACCCACCAACGGCCGTTGTGCATTGTTTTTACTTGTTACATTGTTAACTCCTAAATAACATTGGTAACTTACTTAATATTGAATTTTTGCCTTCTTAAAACTACGTAAATATTGATATTTTCAATGAATGTCATTCGCTGAATGACACCTGACAGCTGTCATCCGAGAGAACCGGAACCGCAGTTAATCAAAAAGTCTTTAAGCCTAAGAAAAAGGATAAGGAATTTTCCTTAAAAAGAACCAGATTGGACCTCCTGGTACATTAAAACGGGTAGAATTGTAAAAAAAAATCGAGAGTTGTCGCTGATATCTAAGGATAATTCTACGAAGGACATAAAACTATTTTACACATGTGCTCGAATTTTTTTCTCTATCTAGTTAGTAAATGTTGTTTTTCACTATCACTGAGATAGCTGCTCTATTTGACATAATATCAACCACGCTGATCCGATTGTCTTTTTTCTAGCCCTCTGTAACGAAGACGCCAATGGCAACGTGCCCCTCGGCAAGTCCTGCAACCGCTACTGGCAATGCCAAGGAGGCTACCCGCGCCTACAGAGGTGTCCCGCTATGCTCGTGTTCGACAGGTGAGACTTTAATTTACTTTTGTTTTACAAAGCACTATCCTCTTCCATCGGTGCACCAGCGAGAACTTGACGGACAAGGATGTAACTCCAGTTTAATTAAGTTTGTCACATTCAAAATATTACTACGCCAATGCAGAGATCTGAATTTTTACTTTTGAGTGGGAGCAAAATAAAAATACACAGTTGAACATAATAAACGGGGCTATATAAATAATGAATATTTAGTACCAGAAATGAAGTAAAGATGACTTATAACTTCATGATAATTTTTTTTAGATTTTAATTAATACTAATTTTATAACTTCTTCAAAAGATTGGTATTCACTTTGGGGAGTCATTATTAATAAACGAAATTAAAATTCAATTTATTTTTTATAACTTGTTGAAGTTTGTAAACCTCATTGTAATATTTAATCATTGAAGAAGATAATATTAACACATCCCAAATGTACCACGAAAACAACAGAAATTAAAAAGATTTCAGTCGCATCTGGGACTCGAACCCATGACCTCTACCTATCCGGGGTAACCGCTTAACCAACTTAGCTAATGAGACCAGTACAATTTACGCCATTTACACCGATATCATACTTCATGTTCAAGATTTATTAATATTATCCGGTTCCACCCCGGATAGGTAGAGGTCCTGGGTTCGAGTCCCAGATGCGACTGAAATCTTTTTAATTTCTGTTGTTTTTTCGGTTTCGTGGTTCATTTGGGATGTGTTAATATTATCTTCTTCAATGATAGAAATTAAAATTATTTTCTAACCACCACTTTATTAATATTTACTCATCAGGAATATATAGAATACTTAAAAATAGTGATGTAAGTATAGACAAATGATAAACGTAGAACACAATAATGTAAGAATAGACAAATTATACACATAAACAAAAATTAATTAAAATAGGAGAGTAATTAATCAAAAATCTGAATAAAAAATATTATAAAACATTCATTTACAAATTAAAAAAAAAATATATGTATATTTTTACTATTAATATTTATATGAACATGAATTCAATAGACAGCTAATTAAAAAAATATATATTAAATATATTTAATTGAATATTAACGCTTTTTATAATTTCCAATATTTCAAACTTGTCTAATTTTAAACCGGTTTTATTTGTATGTTAACATTTTAAACCTTTGTTTATATCAATAGAATGATTTTTTTCCAAAATATGTTTGGCAAAGCTTCTAATGAGGAAAACATTGCTTTTTCAAACATGTTGATATGTATATATCAATAAGGTGGTGATTACAAAAAAATAATTAATACATTTATTTATTCTATTTTGTTTGCTATTTGGGTAAATTATTAAAATATGTTATCCCGTTGTAATTAAAATATGTATTTTTTAATTGAATTTTTTTAAATATAGTACATTGTTTCAATAATAGACATCAAAATGGTGTTACAGAATAATATGGTATATATTTTAGTATTTCAACGCCATTGAAGAAAAATCGTTTAGGAATTCGATATATCATAGTCGAATAATGTATTGTAAGTTCTATAATGATTAGATACAGATTTGTTTTGAATGAATACCGTTAATAGTAAATATCGACAGCAGTGTGAAACGAGCTACCGCCTTTGGTCCATATTTCGTCATCTACGTCCGTTCTTCCCAACAATGATCAATCTGAGTCACCGACCAGCTAAGTGCTTTGTTAAGTTTTAGCTCTATTTATCTATTTCCAAACATTTTTTTATCCTACATTGTCTACGGAGGTGCCCGCCCACTATAAAATAATGCCCATCCACTTTCATACACGATAAAAAATATCAACCGCCCACTTTTAAGACAGTAAAGTGACATCGAAGTAAAAATTTCCAATGTATAATTAATATAGATGAGTTAATATTTTATTATGAATACATAATATTTGTTTTAAAAACTAATATATAAACTAACATTTTTTTACTTCAAAAATGCGTTGAAAATAAAGCGTTTCTTTGACTTTTGCTAATACCGTAAAATCACATGCTTGTTTCGTACATTTGACATTTGATGTTTCTCGTCCATGAAAAAACAGGACAAAACGTAGCGTATAATAAGTAAAATAAGTTAGGTTTTCTTTAATTTTTTTTAAAACACACAAAACACATTTTTTGACATTCGAAAACGGAAATAAATCTTTGCCATTCAATATTTGAATCGCGTAAAACAGATCGTAAACTAACAATGACATTTGACATTTCGGTGACGTTTGTTCACCCTGTTGACACTTTTTATAACTAGTCTTCTGTTGAGGGGAACTTTTTTTTTTTACAGTTTTTAACATAAAGTAGAACATAAATGACGTAATTTTTTTTTTACATGTATTGTTGAGATTATGACAATAAGACATGGGAACCCACATGGGCGCTGCCTGTGTGTGGGTAATATGAGTAATTTAAGTTAATAAGAGTACAAGAATATTAATTATTTAAAGTATTGTGACAACAAGAAAGTACAATATTTCATAGAAATTTTAGAATTATACATAAGTACAGTTAAATAAAACTTAGTTATTTAAAGCTTTATTAAATATATGTACTGTTTTAGAAATTTCATTCAATCTCACCATTCCTCTTGTCAAGCCATAGTACGCTAGAACATTTGTTTTGCCGTGTCTTCATTTTGAATATAACGTGGCGACGACAACAAGATTATAGGTTAGAGCTACTATTTCACAGTGATGATGGTCCCATTATCGCTCTGGAAATATCGATTCCAGATTGTGTTGTTATGCAGATGTTTATTTTACGATGTAATTCAAATAATGTTTCAAATTCGCCGTTAAAATAAGTAAGGGAGATAAGGGAGGATTAATCGAATGGATATCATATAAAAATAGCTATTTTAACTTAATCTTGTGCTAAGCATAGATAGATAACATTTTTTTATATGAATAATAAATACCCCACAAGAGTCTCAACTGCTCCCAACCGTCTGGAGCCAGTGAGACTATGGCATCCCCAATTGGGGAATGTTGTAAGGCTGAAAGTATTGGGGAGAAGAAGGGAAAATGAAGGTGGGGAAATACCTGGCTATTCAGATCTGGTCACCAAATACGGCTAAAAGCCATTTTAAGCAACATCAATTCTGAATGGTGATCTTTCACCAGGGCGATACTGAGATTATCTTCCACTCTGGAACGTGCCCAATTATAGTACACATTATTTTTAAATGAATTAATTGTGAAACAGCACAAATTAATTAAATAAAATGTACTTGCGAACGCCGGGATTTGAACCCGCGACCTTCGAATTCGTAGTCGAGAGCCTTACCCCTCGACCATGGAGGCCGTCAATAATATGCGGACAAATTATTTTATCGCCGCCATAATGGGTTTTGGATCAAGTTTTTTTTAGGGTTTTTTTTTACAATGGAACACGTGGAAAAAAATAAGAATCTTATGCCTTGATGTGTTCGTGAATATTCATAATCAGAGGATCTGAAGGCATTAACCCCCTATTACATTTTACTAAGAAAAACCTGCTCTAAATTTCATGACGGGTGAGCTCACGATTCCAGAATTTTTGCTAGATTTCTCGTCATAGTTTACTAGTCGCTAATACCCGGCTTCGCTCGTTGTGTCTCACTATATAATATCGAACGGAAGAAAGAATTGTAAATTTCATGGTGACAGTCGGACGTTCTAGAGTTTTTGATGCTTCACACATGAACTTTGATAGATTCCATTATCTTAACAAATGGATTGCAATCCTTGGAGCACAGGCTTCACGTGGGAACTCTCTTCATATTCTACCGGTATTGCAATGGAATATGCTGTGAGGAAATAGCGTCATTTATCTCTTCGGCATCGGTGCACAGTCGGGAAACACGCCAAACGCGCGCCCAACATTTGTACACGGTTGATATTTTTACATGAGAACAGGTCGCTTCTACGACTCGTTCATGTAATAGACAGCTCGGCTGTGGAATGATTTACCAGCCTCTGTGTTTCCTCCCTCCTCTTCAAGACCCAAGTTCACTCCTTTCTATCCTCCAAAAGATCTTCCACACAGCATCACCGAAGATGATATAGGCCTTGAAGGAAATTATTTCCTCTAGAGCCTCCTGTGTAGAGTAAATACAAAAAAAGCAGCTGGTCTTCTATGTGGTTAAGATTATTATTTTTTAATTATTTATTACTAAAGTATGAATGTTTTAAAACACAGGTTTTTTTACTTATTATTACCACAAACACAACATTAGGACAAAAAACTTCTTATACTATGATACTAAACTCTACAACAAAATCCCACCATTCTTTAATACTCACAACAGCCGTAATTAAATATAAAAGTCAAATAAAACACTAGGGAGATCTGAAATAGAGAATGTATTAACACCAAATACAGACTAACACCGAAACCACTCAACTGCACTTAAAACACCTCACCTTACAATTATTTTATTTTTTTCATCAAGCACAACAATTTAATATAATGGAATTTCATATTTTGAAAATGAAATCCTCAGCACGGGAAATCCCAATGATGATATAATTATTTGTTAGTTTGATATAAAAAGGAAGATAATATAAACTTATTATCATTACCATTATTCTATTAGTTATTACAATAACTTAAACAGGCTATTTTCATAACGTAACCAGCTTTTTTCAAAGCTCGTCTAAAAATTTGTCATCAAAAGTAAATCATAAATGTTTTTGAAAAGTGTTTCAAGGTATTTCGGTGATCAAAGGTGGAGCCTCGCTTGATTTTATTCCATGATATTCCACAAACTCGTAGAGCCTGATGGAAGGCTATAATAAGACAACGAGCCGGAACACAAACACAGAACTGTGGAATTCCAAGGAAAGGAGAAGAGGGCAACGTTCATTCGCGGGAAAATTAAAAGATTAAAAATAGTTTTATGGGAATTTGAAAACGTACTCTGGACTGATATAGTGACCAATTTAGAATTTCTTGTAGAAAACTCCTTTTTTATAAATAACTTCATTTTGAAGGTTCTGCGTAAAATCATTTCCCTCGTGTAATTTAAAATTTTTCCCATTTCTTATATTGATATTGCAGTTACTATTCTTATTTGTAATTGATATTATGTTTATTAGAAGACTAATGAAAAAATGGTATTTATATTTAAAAAAAAAACCTTTTTTTGGAATTTAGGACAGATTTTAAAAAAAGACCGAAAAACTAAAAAGATTCCATTCAAGGTTGAACTGAATCTTTCGATGATAATTATTTAGTAATTGATAAACTAAAGTTTTTAAGACAAGATTTTTGTGCGTAGTGCAAATAAAATTAAAATTAAATAATTTTTTTTGCGCTATGCACAAAATCTTGTCTTAAAAACTTTAGTTTATCAATTAATAAATATTTGACAAGTCAAAACATTTTTCACCAATAAAATGTAGACCTAATTTGTCTCGACGCCATCTATTGAGGGATTTAGCCGTTACAAGCCTTCCTCATACTAATAAAGTTGGTTATTTACAGGTGAAATATAATAAAAATCAGTAATTATTGAATGAAACACTAGTATATATTGATTAACTTGGAGGGTTTGTGATAAACCGACGTAGCTCAATGGTAGAGCATCTGACCGGCAAACAGAAGGGTGCAGGTTCGAGTCCTGTCGGCGACATTTATCTTTTCTCGGAAGGTTTTTTCAATTTGGATGAGTGTTTCAGGCTCATAATTATTGTTTATAAAAATAATTATTTACATTTACAAATATTTATAATGTCACGGACTATGAAAAGTTTCGAATTTTTCTGTTATTTTTCTTTAGGTAGGTGTGTAAATTGGATGTTCAACTGTGCCATTCATAAACATAAAATCATGTACGTAGAAACAGAATTTCAGGACATTTTTTCTTTTAATCCCCCATAGCTTATTTGGTTGCGGTTTTCTCCCCTAGTTATTTAATTCCCTTAGTAACCAGCCAAAAACCATCTATAATGCTCTGTTGTTATTTGTACCTACTTTATATTTGATTATTTACACCCTTAGTTTCTAAATTGTTATTTTATAATACCTGCTCATGAATATTTTATGTCATAGTTTTAATTTGCATGTATATATATTATAATAACAGATAATGAAGAGAGGAGATATATGTCGCGAATGTGAATGGAAGAAGAAGCCGAGGACGTCCGAGGAAAACATGACACGTTCAAGTGAATCAAATAATTGAGTCGGGCCATGTCAGAAGTCGAAATAGCAAGACAATGTATGAATGAAGTGTATGCCAAGATCGAGTTGTTTGGCGGTCCGTCCTCTCTGCCTACCCCTGCGGAGAAACGGCGTGATGGTTAGTCAGTTAGTAAATAACAGATATACCATGTAGTATATCTGTTATATTACAATTATATTAGGTTAGGTTAGTTAGTATAAAGCACACTTGAGGTGAATCTTCACAAAACTGCGCTATAGAAATTAAATCTTAATATTATTATTATTATTATTATTCATCGATATGACTTTCCGAAAAGATGACCTTTATTCGTATTTACCGTTTTATGATGTGGCAGATCGATGGCATTCTAAAAATATACAATTTGAACAAATGAATATATCGCTTGGAAGCGTCCCGACTGTCACCGTGCTACGACCAAACTGCACGGGCTTCCAAAGCGGAGGAGCCAATTAAAGTTATGCGTTTGGTGTATTGGTATAAACAAAGGAGTGGCGCCACTGTGCGTAGATATAATTAACAAAAATATGTGTGAACAATGTTGGCGAGATTTTTCGCGCACCTTTTCACTCTATTAATTGCTTATAGTCCATCTCCCTTGTTTCAATTATTTATGCATTCCACCGTAAAAGGAACAGATGACCTCTACCTTTCTTCATTAGATATTTAAGCTGAAACGGTGTTATTTATTTTAGTATCAGCTTCGCCACAGAGCGTGACAGTGTAATTTACTTTAAACTTTCTATCTTTGAGTTTGACCGTCCTGTGTCCGGGCTGTATGAAAATAATGATATATTAAAAGTTCAGAGTAGATCGATACGCTGTTTACGTCGATGTAATTTACGCTCATTCCGTTAAAATAACATCGTTTAGGGGGTGAGCACTTAAGATGGATCGTAGAATGAAAAACACAATTATTCAATTTCGTGCGCTTGAATCTTACGTAGCGATTTTTTGCTTTATTTTGCTGTAGCGTGCCTTTTACGCTGAAGGTGGATTTCACCGTTATATTCAAAATTCTGAATCCGGTTTGGTTTTGTTGTATCATCAATATTGTTCGTTTAACTGAGTAAGCTGTATAAAAACAGCAAAGTAATTTATATTTATTTAAAACCATGTATGATCGAGTGAAAAATGTTGAGATTCGTAAAGAATGCAAGGCTGATGTAAGCGTAGTGAGCAAGATTAAGAAAGGGACGCTTAGATGGTTTGGGCATGTAGAGCGAATGAACGAAGAAAGGAGTGTAAGGAGAATATATGACGCGAATGTGAATGGAAGAAGAGCCGGGGACGCCCGAGGAAGACATGGCACGATCAAGTGAATCGAATACTCGAGTCGGGCCATGTCAGAAGTCGGAATAACAGAAGAGAATGTATGAGGCGTTGTATGAATGTGAATGAAGCAAGAAGTGTATGCCAAGATCGAGTTGTTTGGCGGTCCATCCTCTCTGCCTACCCCTGCGGGGAAACGGCGTGATGGTTAGTTAGTTAGTTAGTTAAAGATTGGTATTCACCTTATGGCGACATTATTAAAAAAACGAATTAAAAATTACTTTGTAATCATCACTTTATTAATATGTACATATAAACATGTTTCGAAAGCGAAGCTTTCCTCATCAGGAATATGCATAATACCAAAAAATAATTATGTCAAGTATAGATAAATGATAAACATAGAACACAATAATGTAAGAATGGTCAAATTATAAACATAAACAAAAATTGATTGAAGTAGATAATAATTAAAATTATTATAAAACATTGAATAACAAATTTACAGAAAATAAAAAATTTAAAAAAATATTTTTATTATTAATATTAACATGAAAATAAATTCGAAAAATAGCTATTTAAAAAAAAAAGTACTTGATTATTAATTATTTTTTAATTTCAAATTAGTATAATTGTTAATCGATTGTATTTATTTGCATGTTAAATTTTTAAACCTTCATTTATATAAAATTAATAATATGTTTTGATATGTATGTATTAATAAAGTGGTGATTACAAAGTAATTTTTAATTCATTTATTGATATTTATTTACATCCATTACAGGCTTTTACATGGACATTGGCAAATAAAATTAAAAAAGGTATATATGCATTATAATAGATAACATAAAAAGAAACAACATAATTTTACGCTTTTATCCAGAGTTAAAGTTTCAAATAACCTAGCTCTACTGTATGAAAAAAAAAACGTAATAATTCATGCTGATATTACAACATTGATGTGCCAAATACGTCAACAACATCGAAGTATTTGTTCCCCAGATGTTGAATCCGTCGCATATGGGATATTACATTAAAAACTTACAACAGTCGTTATAAGTTTTCGGTAATAATGGCAAAGTTTCTGGCATTAGCCGATGTTGGTTAGGATTACCGATCCAAATAATCACTTCGTTCGTGTATATCTCAAGCTAATAATTTATCGTATATAATATAAAAATTCCTTCTTTTTTTTACTGCACCATTGCGTGAAATAGAGCCAATATATATCACTCATTTTTAACACTTCATACAGCGAGTTCTACTTATTCAATTCAGTCCCCTATAATTTCAAACCTAAAATCAATAAATAACATTAACACAATACATATTACTCTACACGGACTAGATACTTTCCCTTCTCCTCCCTCCCATGATCCTAACTTCATAGGCTAATCTTGTAACTTTTCGTGTTTTTTAATTGAATAATTTAAATTCTCAAGTGAAAACCTATTACTAGTTATTTTTTAAATATATTTAATATACGTAATAATTACTGTAAACTGTCGGTTTTCCAAATAAAATAAGATACAATAAAAAATAAAATAAATATTTCGTTAGTAAAGTTGTACTATTTAATAGAAATATCAACAGATGGCACTGATTGCCACATTTGTGATTTCTATCGAAAGGCACGGCCTTTTTCGACACTAACACAAACGAGCCGTTTCTTATTTATTAATAAGTCTAATGAAGACAACGTTTCAATATGACGAGTGGGTCCATTATGCATATTTAGTTCCTGCCTTTGACACGTTATAATAGTGCGGTCGGTGCGGCGCTCTCGGCGCTGCGATTCTTACTTTGCGCGTGTATTTGAAAATGTTGATTAATAGATTTTGCAGTAATTTTTAAAATTGTTTTTAATTTTTTTCCTCTTATTTTTATAAGCCTGTTGTGGTCCAACTTTGGATATGAGCCATAGATAATAATATAATGTATCTATGATATGTGCCTCCTTCCGTTACTGTTCAGAATGATTTTTCAAAACTTTCCGAAAACTTTGGTTTTGGCAGGTATACCTAGATACCGCAAAAAGATATATAAAAAATTCTAGTTTAGCTAGAAAACAAAGATGAAAAGTCTTTTTTTTCTGTCTGATATATCTAGGTAAAAGCTATTAGTTTCAGCTCGTTAACGTTCTCAGCATTATTCTCATCGTGGACTAACGAGTAGATACTATCAACTTGGATTATGAAAAAATTACAAAACCGAATAAAGCATATTCCATATAAAATCATGGATTTTTCTACTGCCATAATTTAAAAAAAAATGCATTAACAATTTTATTATTGATAAACTACTGACCAGACATGCCCGGCTTTGTGCGGCATAGGATTGGGTAACCGGAAGCTGGGAGGGTTGGGGAGGTTGTCGGGGTGGTTGAGTAACAACAATACATTCAGTCCTTTTTATGAAATGAAACACAAATAAACTGAATGCAATTCGAGTAGGAGTCGAAACCTGCCATTAGTTTCAAGAAGTTTAATAATAATGATGTTTTATTATCTTCTCTTTTTTATAACAAAATAATAAATAATGATATCCTCACTGGGATTTTCCGTACTGAGGATCTCATTTACAAAATATGAAAATATGATATTAAATTGATCTGATTGATGAAAAAAATAATAATTGTAAGGTGAGGTGTTTTAAGTGCAGTTGAGTGGTTTCGGTGTTAGTCTGTATTTGATTTTTTTTTCTATTTCAGATCTTCCTATGTAACGCATCCAGCGTTTTATTTGATTTTTAAATTTTGGGGTTTTGGAGGAAGTGACCTAAGAAAGAAATAAGATGTTTATGTTTCATGAAAGTTACTTTACAAATAACTTAGTCGAGATTGATGAAAGGGTATAAGGTTGTGTAGGTATAGAGAACAGCAATAATAAACATTTATAAAGAGGAGTTGAGTAGGGAGGTCAGAAAGATGGAGGGTGTATTTGAGAGGGCTGAATTTTCCACCTCAGTAAGAAGACTTCAAGAGTGTCCTTTACTGTGCCCTCGGAAGCTTTCATCTCGTCAGGTATCGTTTGAATTTAACATTTAACAAAATTTAGATACGGGAATTCATATAATGCCATTAGAGATGATTTTGACAGTGCGCTATTATCGCAGCAATTACTAATGATAAAGCACAGATTCTACATCAGAAGATCTCAAGGTGATCTAATTAAAAAGACACCTTAACTACTAATTCTTTTGTATTACATGCTTGAAGTGCATATTAGAAGACTGTGGTTTGTACCGTTCGTGGCATATCTGATACGAAGATTAATAGGAGATTAAAAAAGGACAAAAAAAATCATTTATAAACCTTTAATTGTTTTTTTTCCATAATTATTCATATTTTTCCCTATCATATCAGTTATTATGAGATTAGCGACTTGGTAACAAGATACAATTTTGTGATTCATTAAAGCGTCCATGTCTAATGAATATAATGTCGTAAGTAGGAAGCTTTACACTTTAAAATATGTTTTATAGACTTATTAATTCATTGAATCAAAATAAATAAAAAAGTTGGCTTATAAATTGATTGAATCAAAAAAATGATCTGTTGCTGCAAAGGCCAAGATGTGTTCTAGTCGCATTAAATACCAAAATCACGATTAACGCAAGAAAAAATAAGAAAGTAAAGTAAATTTAAACATAAAAGTTAACATCTTCAGTAATTCAAGTACAACCATAACAACCTAAAACACAATGATCACAGAAAAAATCTATTGATTTTTGCAAAATACTGTTTCGGTGTTCACAAATCCCATAGTCGCTGTGCACCGGGGCAGCTAACATATTCCTAACGCATTGCACGCATCCACGGTTTTCCACTTAAGCGAAATGAGTATCGGATTGTATGAATAATTTCTTAGAACAGAAATTTCCATAGATGCTGATTTCAAAACGCACGTATCGAATTCATTTCGGATGAGCTCTCAGCAGTGTTAATAAGGACGGGTGGATTTTTTATGACGGAATTTGAATAGAATTCTGTTCTTAAGTTTAGAGAAAACCGCCATTGTTCAGATAATGATTAATTCACAGTAAAGTTCCTGTGAATGAATATAAAACCAACAGCAGAAATTAAAAGTTAAAAACGGTATATATAAAAAATAAAGCTTGCACAGACAGCCGCAGGGTCTCTGTGATAAACTGCTACGTTAATTACAAGCATAGATCTTGTCACAGTTCCATTTAGAGCATCTACAGGTTGTGACAAGTAACACAAATTCATATATATTTGTACAACATCACAAATATATAAAATAACGTAATTATTCAAAGCGACTGCAAAGCTCGCCTCAGGCTCATTGTTAAAACGTTTTACAATATCAGTTGCCTTTAATCTCGCATCGGTATCATTTCATACATCCTCAACAATTATTAAGATATGTGTTTAGAGTATAAGTATCAGTGAATGTGAGGTATGTTTTGAATATTCGCCTCTGTAGCTAATTATTTGGAATGGTACTTACACTATGTTATTCCTGCGTTTGTTCGTGAGACAAATGAAATATTTAGTTGTTGTATTTCACGAAGGCTACATATTTTATCTATGTACCTACTATGATGTGTTTTGCACCTGTGAGACTATTTGTAGTTAACAAAATATGTACCAGCCCATGTAGGGCGTATACAATATAATAAATAAATAGTTCAATTTCTTACAAACTTACCTTACCGAAGCATGGTACCGATAAAAATGACGGGATTGATTGGGATAGCCAAGCTCTGTGGATTAGAGCGTAGAGTCCCGAATATACTATGATGTCCTGGGTTCGAGGAGTCCCAGCTGCTTCCGTTATCTTTTTCTTTTCAGTGCCCTTTCGATTTCATTTTACATTCTAAGAGTTTAATGATTAAAAAAAGATATATTTATGTTCGTCAAATTTTTTATTATGTTGACTTTTAATTTTAATTTTTTATTAAAAAAAATTGCAATACACTATGCATTGTATTCCCAAGAGTTAATTATTAATTATTTTTGTGTTTAATTCGTAGAAGTCCATTTATTTATTTTTTAATTTAATGTAAATCAAAATTAATAATGTTATTTTTAGTTTTTATTATTATGATGGCTGTTTCGTCGTTAATCTACATTGTGACGACTTATTTTTATGATTTTATTTACTCCCACCCCATTCTAATTTGGACAGGTTTGTAAAAATAATGATTTATTATAGATAAAACCGATTTAGTTAGAAAACAATTAAAATTCTGAATTCTGTGAGGTTTTAACATTTATAATGTGTTTTCTCGTATTTTAACTGATAATGTTTTCTTAATTGATTAATTTAAATGTGTTGTATTGTTTTGATAATGTGAACATACTGAGAAGCGGTGAATATATAATTATCCTGACTCTATTAATTAATGTTATATTAGGATCATTCGTTCGTTTATTAATTTCCAATTGTTCAAGTGAATTTAATCTAAAACTCTTTCTTTCTATATGTAAGGGTTTAGGTTTGTTGTTGTCAAGCGGGACGTGATTATTTACTAAAAGATTGTCTAAGAATTTTGAAGAAGTTCTTTTATACCCAAGAGTTAAGAAACTCATTATGGGATCACATGCAGAACCTGCAGTACAGCTTTCAGAAACAAACATACTTAATATTTAAAATACATAATTAACATTTACAGTACATTAACAACATTTACAACACATAATTAGCATTTGTAATAAAGACATATCACTGGTACATTATAATATAACTGTACAGACAATTATTATAAAGAAACACATCACTGGTACATTATATAGTTATACTTACTACAGAGACACATCACACCACTAATCCTTAAGGTATTCTTTCAAATAATAGAGTTGAAGCATCTTACTTTGAGACCTTTCACATTGGCTTGCATTTTTAATATCGTTGGGTAATTTATTGTATTGTGTCTATATATTCTAAAGATTTTAGTCCATATTTTGTTGAGTGTATTTTTGGTATATGTATTTTGTTGTGGTTTCTTGTGTTGTGTTAGTGTACGTAATGATGACATTCCTGAGTATACTGAAATTCAATAGCGCGGAGCTTGTTAATTAGCTAGATTGCCACTTTGTCACGTCGATGGGAACTGTGCAGTCGTTGATCGCGGAAGGCGGTACAGAATCAAAGATACAAACAGTAACTAGTATTTCACTAACGGTAACCGCATAGTTGGTCGCCGGTTAGTTTTGGCACTATATAAATAACGGTCACCGAATAAAACAAAACAGTGACGAAACAGATTATGATAAATAGGTTAGATTAATTTCTGTTATTTGTATTCTATTTTTCTTTAGTGTTCTGTTTTTTTTCCATACTGATCCCCATTTGGAAATCATATCGGAACCCGTATGAAAAATCTTTGCTTTCCACGATTATTTTCATAAATACGATTTCATATAGATATTTGCAAATACAGTTTCCATTATAGAAGAAATAATATCTTGGGACCGACTGAATCTTTAAAAATGGCAACACCTTTATCATATCCCAAATCGCAACACCAGACAGCCACTTACTTTTTATATCCCTTATTGTAAAACCAATTCCAAGGAAAACTCTTTTATCTACAGATCTACATACTTATTCAACGTAAATTATTACCGGATTGACATTTTTAACTCATACGTGATATTAAATTAAAATCCATTACACGACCGCTCTCAAACAAGATAACTTAAACCACCTTTCCATCTACCCCTGTCCTTTGTACCTTTATCCCACTCCTATGTTCCTCTCCACCCTCCCCTCCACCGACTGTCATAGTTAAGCTAACTGATGTAAAACTTTATATTGTCACACTTCAATCATAGTATTTATCATCAGCAGTGGAAAATTTATGATTGGCATGATTTATTGTTTTATGTAAATTGTGAATTTGCTGTTAATTTTCCTAAAAATAAATAAAACGAAATAGGAAACCAAAGATCATGTGAAAATATATGTAATACAATACAGAACAGTAACATAAGTATCACAATCAGTAATAAACACAATCTATTTTACCTATACTATTTTTAACATTGTTTTAAATATATATCAAAATTAACCCTTCAGATAATGTAGTTTTACTTGCCAGATATCAAATAATTCCCCCTATAAAACTGGACGAAAATCAAGCTAATAAATAAAAACACTTTCCACTGCAGCCAATGTAAAATTTATCCTAAGTTTGTTACCGGTCCTTTAGTAAACAGTAGGGATTTGTAAAAAGCAATTTGTGCTAGTGTATTTGTATGAAACCGTTTAATTTTCTAGTTTGTGAAAGCTCTGTGAAATTTTCAGATTGTTTTGATATTTTTCTTTGACAAAAACCCTGGTTATTTTATCCTAGAGAATAGAGATGAATATTACAGATTTGGACAAGAACGTCATGATTAGTCAGCCATTTTAAGTAATGTTTAGAGCAAGGTTCGTACGACAGAACGCGAATAAATAAATAAATGAAGCAAAATGATACTTTTTTATATTTTAGATTCGTGTTTACAGTGTAGTGAAGCACTATAATCGGACCAAAATATATTTATACGCTGGCCACACCTAACTGCTGGCAACATTGGAATATCAGCTGCGAACTGACAGTTGAATTCTCGTAGAATTTTATTAAATCACGTCGGGGTCACCAATGTAGTTGTTCCGGTAAAGATTCACTTATAATAATTTATTGATACACTATCTATAAAAAGAATTTAATTATGCGTTCAGACTTCAGAGATCTGTGTGTCCAGGAACGTGGATGAATAAAATTCCATTAGATTTCGACTGTCAATTTTGCTATTCCAATGTTGCCAACAGTTGAGGGTGGCCAGCGTTTAAATTTATTTTGGTCCGATTATAGGGCCTGGCTACAACAGGTTTGGCGAAAATGTAATGAATATATTCGAATGCGGATGTTTATTTTACGTTAGGAGTAAATACTTTATTTCACGTTTTATCCCAGAAGAGAGAACTGACGAAAATACCTGAAAACATATATTTTAAAATTAAACAGAAATGAAGGTAAATTTTTTATACGTATATAAATAACAGTTAGTTCCCGATATTAAACATCATGAAATAATATGGTCCGATAGATGTTTTTAAGATTCATATTGGGGGCACAGTTCTAAAGTGAACTAACTCTCATCAAAGTTGATTTTGAGACAATGACACTAATTTTTTTTTTCGTACAAATGTTCACAGTAGGACAACATATTATTGTACTACCATCTATGTGCAAATATATTTGCTCAAATGCTGAGGATAGCTTTAGAGATTTGAAACTAAATAATAATAATATTTGGATGGCTTGTATAACACTGTTTTTGTGAAAAATCACCTCAAGGGCGCTGTACAAATATTACTTGCTAAGGTTTAAATTATTATGTACAAATACATACAGAAACATACTTACCTGGTAGATCACTCCATATTAAAATGTTAAATTACAAAGTCCTTGCTTGAGAAGATATGATTTTACACGCACAGGACACAATATTAGAAAACAGTGCACATTGCGTGATATTGCAGTTACTATTTAAATCCTATTCGTCATCGATATTATATTTATTAGAAGGTTATTGGCAAAAGAAGAGTAGAAAAATTATTTTATTTCCGATTTTTGATAACAATTATTTTCAAATACAAACATTTATAGATATTTACAATGTCGCGGACTATGACAAGTTTCAAATGAATTATTTTGGTAGGTACTAACAGCTACCTTCGCTATGTTAATTAGGTATGCAACTGAACCATTCGTGGATATGACTCTCCGAAGAGATGAGTTTTGAGTTTTGCTCTGAATTCTGTCGAATCTTTAATCAATCTTGATCGTATGGCAGTTTATTCCATGCTTTAGGGACCAACACGCTGAAAGCACGCTCACCAAACTTAATATCTGGTGTGCGCTTTGGTTCCTTCAGCCTTCCGATAGCCGATAACGTCGCTGATCTAAGAGTTAACTGTCGTGAATTGGCCGTGAAAATGTCTCCAATAATAAAAAATATCCACTTTCCGTTGTGGAAAAAAGTTTAATAATTGTTTTAATAAATAAATGAAAATAGTAGTTTGGCTTGAAAAAAAAGTTGTAATTTTTATGACGTCAGAGTTCACCATTCAAAGTTGTTGTATACTTTTTGCTTTGCAGTAAAGATTTTTAAGGAATTCTAAAATAATACCTTACAAAGCTCATGTTTGAACCAGTTTGAGTTTGTTCATGTGTTTACTTGATGTTAAAAAATGCAGATTTTACTTATGTTATGTTGATCTACGTAAGAAAACTAATTTTATACATTTGAACACCACAGTTAATCAACTCCGTTCTTCCCTGAACAACACCGAAAAACATTTGCAAAACCGCATCAGTAAACAACATCTTGCTCTCGTTTCCGCATTACTTTAGTTGCATTTCCTGATTCCTGGAACTGTGCAAACTTGCCTCGACCTCCCCTAAGAGTGAGGCATACGCAATGACCTTTTCCACAGAGCCAACGTGTTAGAGAGGAACAGACTTAACAAGGTTCTGTTATTATTTGCTTCTCGAGAAACGGGGAAGGCGAGGGAGATGGTCTCATGGGGCTACTTGACTCGCTGAGCACTGTTTTTATAAGTAAAGTGTTTCTCCTTTAAGTTTGTGTTTTATTTTTGTATTTTTTATGGTAAAAAGGCGTTTCGGAGTAATTGAGAATATTTACATTTTAACGTCCGTGATTTAGTTTTGCGAGAAAATAAAAACGTTTTCGAAGTTACCTACAGCAGAGAATACGAACATTATGTTCATTTCATGGACGCTGGGTTAAAACACCAGGTGTGTAAAACGTTGTGGGCAAAAACAAAAACAAAAAAAGTATATTCTTTTATAATTGTGTTCTATGTTTATCATTTGTCCATACTTGACATAATTATTTTTATATATATTCCTGATGGGGAAAGCATCGCTTTCAAAGCATGTTTATATGTATGTAGTAATAAAGTGGTGATTACAAAGTAATTTTTAATTCATTTAGTAATAATGACGCCACAAAGTGAATACCAATATTTTTGAGAAATTGTAAAATATGTTCATTTTTAATGTAATTTATATTTACTAGGAGCACAAATAATAACAAAAGCAATAGGTAATTTTTTATGTAAATTCTTCCTCTGAATATCTTTTAAAAAATGTTTGTGTTACTCCATATTTCTTCATTTATTCTTAAGTTATTTACTAACACGCGACATCTTATTCAAATTTACATTACCAGATGTACCCTGACACCCAATATTGTATGTAAACCGGAGTTTAAGGATAAGGTACCAGCCGTCACAGTCTGAAACCGGTCACGGTCAAAAATAAAAGTGGAATGAAGTTACAAAGTGTATTTATTTAATTATAATAATACACTACACGTTTGATACACCTATAATTTTTAATAATACTGTGATAATTAAACCAAAAACTCCTTTAAACTTGTATTGTCATTGACATGTAATCGAAATCGAAGTTAAGCAAAATGTCTTTAAGCCTAAGGTAAAGAGAAAGACGAACCAGAATGGTCCTAATGATTGAATAATTAACAACGCGTATTATTCTAGTATTGGAATATTACAGAAACCTTTTGAGTGAAAATCACCATAAACGCTTTAGAGTACGAGGTGTGTTCAAAAGAAAAGGTAAATTTCGAAATTTCGCGGGCTGTGTGCATTCGATTATCGATTTTTTTTTGTTATGTTGGTATACATATGTTTATCATATGTTAGCATTATAAGCCATTTTGGATTAATAGTTTATTTTTGACAACTAGAAAGGTTAGTCACGTTTTTGTGTGTTCTTCGATTTTTTACTTATGAAAAAAAATGGATCAAAGAATATGTATTAAATTTTGCGTTAAAAATGCTCCAACGCACTTAAAATGTTGACTGTGGCATTCGGCGAGTCTACTTTGTCTCAAAAAAGTGTTTATAAGTGGTACAAGCGCTTTACAGAAGGCCGAGATGTTAATGACGATGAGCGTCCTGGAGTTGCAACCACGTCAACAAACCAAGAAAACATCGAAACAGCGAAGAAAATGGTTTTGGAAAATCGTCTAATCACTATTAGGAAAGTTGCAGATAATTTTGGCATATCAATCGGCTCACGCCATGCAATTTTGCTAAATTTTGAGCAAAAGCAACGTCGCATTAGTATCGCTCAGGACTTGTTGAATGACGTCAACGACGATCCAGATTTGCTCAAAAGGGTCATAACTGGTGATGAAACGTGGGTATATGGTTATGACGTCAAAACCAAGGCCCAATCATCTCAATGAGAGCGGTCAGAAGAGCCAAGACCGAAAAAAAGCACGCCAAGTTCGATCAAATGTGAAGGTTTTGCTCACTGTTTTCTTCGATTACAATGGCGTGGTGCATCATGAGTTCTTGCCAACAGGTCGTACGGTTAATAAGGAATACTACAAGGAAGTTATGCAACGTTTGTATTAGTTTAACGTTTGTATAAGTAACGGTGAATGTGAGGTATGTTTTGATTTTTCGCCTCTGAACTTATTGCTTAGAATGGTACATACACTATGTTATACCTGTATTTGTTCGATATATTATCTTTGAACCTACTGTGATGTGTTTTGCACCTGTTTATTATAACTAACTTTATATGTAAAAGCCCATATAGGGTGTATATTATACAATCAATAAATAAATATGGAATACTTTATAACCGCTATTCAACACGTGGGAAAACACCGAAATTCACGTATATATAACCTTTCGAAGGGTTGGATAGATTCGATTTAACATTTTAACAATGTTCGTAACTCAATTTGGGTGTTGGTAGTAAAATCTTTAAAAAACGTTTTATTTTGTGATTTTTATAAAACTATTAATAATTTTAAATTGGATCGTAAAATCCTTTGTTAAAAATACAGACCCTTTCACGTGGGTAAGCATACCTTGGCCGACTTAATATCGGAAATTCATTTCCTGTAGGCTCTTCCGCTTTGTCCTTTTCTAATAATAGTAATAATGCAATCCTTTCCGGTTCGGTGTATATTTCCGGCTCGTTATTTCCGGTGGGGAGCTCTGGATATTGTAAAAAGAGAGGGTTTTTCAGTCTTATTCATTTTCAATAGATTCTTGTTTAAATGCAGTATTATTATTTTTATTTTTCATTTTTACGCACTTAAAGAGGTAAAATATCACTAAACTGCACTATATAAATACATTAAACTAACTAGCTAATTAACAAAACAGACGAATCCCTGAATATCCTCAAAAATACCTTAAGTGTTACGCAATCAAACTTTATAAGTGCATCCCCACCACTCTGAAACAACCACTAACTGTTAATACAATATCTACATTTAATCTCAAAAACATGTGAGAGCCTGGATCAAAAACCAAGGTATTCATATTATTCAAAACATGATTAAACCAGACCAAACATAACCCAATATGTAAAATACTCTACTTACTTGATAGTCCCTTCTCTCTTTTTCCGTGCTAAATACTTTAAGATTAACAAACTTAATCAAAAGTGTCTGTAATTCCATGTTTAATACAATTTAATTAATAAGGATTTGCCTTCTGTAACCGAAACAAAAATGAAAAATGTGTTTCTCTTCAAATTCTACACCTAATTTACATTTATTTAGCAAAACTAAAACATTAAAACATAACTAATCAATACACATCAATACTTGTACCACATTTAACCCTTTAGGTGCCACGTGTATTTTTTTTAAATGCTGGAGAAGTGTCGATAATCCATGAATATATATACTTTTTTTTTATTACTTTTATTTTTAGACACATGTTTCCAATAATGTGACGTAATTTTAGAACGGTGGGTAACGCGTGACGAATTTAATGGCTCGAGCTATATATCGTTCTGTGGCACTCAAGTACAATAATGTATCGTAACGATATATCGTTCGGTGGCACCTAAAGGGTTAACACGTCCAGGTGAATACCTCAGCACAGGTTCTCCTAGTGAGGTGGTCACGACACATATAACACTCCGTTCACAGTATCACCTCTTCAAACCTACCTTACACTCCACATTATAAAACACCATACACAGCACCTTTATTATACTTAAAAAAACGTATAATGTAAAATAGTGCTGTATAATATATAGCCATGAATAAATAAACCATCAGCCGTTTCATGGATAGGCAGAGGACGGACCGCCAAACAACCCGATCTCGGCATACACTTCTTGCTTCATTAACTTTCATACAACGTCTCATAAATCCTCTTCTGTTATTCCGATTTCTGACATGATCCGACTCAAGTATTTGATTAACATATTTAAAAAACAATAATTTCTACATAATTTTGACATTTTAAGGTAAGGTATAAATATAAAAAATAAGCAAATAAAATAGAATTTTTTATAGTCCTCCTCACTGGGAGATCCTGTGATGAGGCGAACTAGGTTTTGAATAAGGGGGTTTCAGCGACTTGATCATGCCATGTCTTCATCGAACGTCCCCGACGTCTTCTTCCAGTCACATTCGCGTCATATATTCATTCGCTCTACATGCCCGAACCATCTAAGCGTTCCTTTATTAATCTTGCTCATTACGCTTATATCAGCCGTGCATTATGTACGAATCTCATCATTTTTCATACGATCGTACATGGTTTCAACACACATTCGCTTCAGAGATCTCATTTCTACAGCATTCAGTGTACTTTCATCCTTCCTCTGACAGTTCCATGTCTCACTGCCATGCATACATAATAAATACACTGGTATTCAATTATTAATATTGGAAAGGTGAAGACGTGCAGGTAGAATTCTGAAATATACAGCGATATTTTTGTGCATGAATTAACCAACATAAAATCAATAACCATTATTTACCCCTAAGAGTCATTATTCAAGGAGTTTGCCTTCTACCGCAAAAGACGTCATATTTTGTGGATGGTATTGAATCGCACAGTTCTATGACAAAAGAGAATATTTAAAAAATCTAACTTCACCTAACCTCTTACGTTGTGTTTGGTCACTGTCCTGTTTTGTCCGGCTGCCAAATTTCACTACCCCTGCCCCGGGCATACCTTAAAAAACGCATCATAGAAATATTACTAGATCAATGAAGAAAATATTAAAAAACCTCAAATGGAATACAATTTAAAACAGAAACGATTTTAAATTGATAAGAAATCAATTGCATTGATCATTCATTCCATACTTGTAGAAAAGGCAACAGATGCCCAATATAATCTCCACTGGCTCAAGAATGTCCTGAAGTAATCCAGTTCATACACTGTTGGATGGTATTTAAGTCACTTAACGGAATGGCTCCGGCTTGCTTATCGGAACTGAGTATTCCTGAGAATACCAATTCACAGCAGTCCACCCTTAGGTCAGCTTATATCAGCTATCCGGAGGTTGAAGGGACCAAAGCGCACACCTACTAAGTTCGGTGGTCGTGCTTTCGGAGTATCAGGACCTAAAGCCTGGAATGAACTGCCGCATGACTTAAGAATTATCAAAGACTCAACAGAATCCAGAAATAAACTTAAAACTCATCTTTTCAGACAATCTCCGTAAATTAAATAAATGCACACGTAAATTGCTTAGGTAGGCTAGCCGGTTAGTACTAAAAAAATCACGCATCGGTGGGCGAATGCGTCCACAGCTCGCATCACTGTAAATAAATAAAAATGTAAAAAAATGTTAATATCTATTAAAAGCTTTTTAAGGTTATTTTATAAATATTCTACAGTCCAAAAAATTGTAAATATTTCAAATAAATACCAACTCTTCTTGTACCACCAACCTTCTAATAAATGTAACATCAATAGAAAAGGAGGATAAAATATTATCTCGATTCTTAAATTTTCTAATAAAACTTTGTTTATCTGAAGCGACCTGCCAGGTAAGTATGTTTTTCCGTGTCTGTACATAATTAGATAAAGAATAGGAAATAATATTTGTACAGCAGCACCCTTGAGGTGATTTTTCACAAAAACGGAGCTATACAAATCATACAATTATTATTATTATTATTATAAATACAAATCAGATACGTTTATCCGAGATACTAATAATCTTGCAAAAATATTCAGGTAGGACTTTGCAATCATACAACAAAGATAGCATCGATTGAGGATTACATTAATAATTCTCGAAAAAATTAAAGAACGAAATGTTGTCATAGAAGACAGAGGTCCTGTGTTCGATTCCCAGATGCGACCGATACCTTCTTTGTGTCTTTTTCTGGTTCATATTTCAATTGAGATTTGTCAATATTACCTTAATTGATTAAAAACTATTAAACTGAGGTGTATAAGCTTCAATGAGTTATTGTAATAAATTAAATTACATGCGTATTTAAAATTCGTACGACTGCGTAACTAAATTAAGCTTTTGACAGCATTTTCCCAAAGATTATCTGAACTGCTGTGGAATTTTCTATAGAACTTAATCCCTACATTTTAATTCTGACTGGTTATGTGTAATTCCCGAACCCAATTACCGGTAAGGAATTTTCGGGGCTTTGTAAAACATAGCAATGGGGGCCTTAAAACAAAACCTTTTGTATGGTAACCAAGTGGAGGTGTCTGTAACATTTAGTTAAGTGTTTCGTTCAAACTTTCATTATTTGTTACCCTTTCGGCGATATATAATCTTTCCATTGTACCACATTGTTTCTGATTTAATGCAAAGGTTTATCGGAGGCATTTGTCAGTTTAAGCAAACGTGTAAGCTGCGAATTCCTACAATAATTTAATCTTTTTATAATCTTAATTAAACCTCTCGAGTTTTATCATTCGGAAAGTTCAGTTTCCGAACAATAATTTGAACATCAATTTTTATTTTACTTTCGCAGCATTTCTTCTTATGTCCAATTATCGTATATTTTGTGTTTTTCGTATCTTTTAGGTCATTATTCAAAATATTGATTAATTCCTGATAATTATCTCTATTATTATCATTAATAAAACATGAACATTTACACATTAAATAACAAAACAAACGCTGCTGGAAATTTACCGTTTTCCCGTGTTTTTCAAACATTTATTTATCGTTGTCCCAACCTAAATCTCGACATATTTTTTTGACTCCCTATCGTCATATAAGAAAAATATTACTCGTAACATCAATGCGCAATCACAACCCTTCAGTACATAACAATATTCAGACACATAGGTATACATACACACACTCACACACACACACACACACACACACACACACACACACACACACACACACACACTCACACACACACACACACACACAGCCAGACAAAGACACAGACACGTACACTTATACACATACATACATACTACTTGGGTCTACCTATCTACAAGGCACATCCAGGCGTCCCTGTCCTGTGTTACCTTTACGGCATCCGTCAGTTGCGACTTTTCTATAAATAATAATAGTGGTTCGATGTTAAGCTCCTTATTCGATCCCATCTCGTGACTCTTGCAACTCCTCTCAAAAATTTCATTTAAAACGTGTACGGAGGTTCAACATCCAGATCTGGTGACCATAAGTAAGTGTGGGACGATACATTGATTTGTACACTGCCAACTTTGTGTCGATACTTAGCTCAGGTTTTCTTATCAATGAGCTGTAAAGAGGACGCAGCACACCGCTTGCAGCATCTATTCTACTTCGCTTGAGAATTCAACCCCCTAGGTATTTAAATCGGTCAACCTGTGTCAACTGTGCCCCTTTAGGGAAGGTGTTGTACTGAGGTCAAACAATATTTAAAGAATTTAATATAGTATATTACATAGTATTTATTTTACATCTTACATGCTCTTTGATTCTAATGTCGAAATTACGGCTTGTTTTTGCATTATAAAATATTTATTTTTAATAAATGAATTAAATAATATACTTTCTATTCATCACTTTATTAATGCACAGATATTTACATGTTTCGAAAGCGATGCTTTATACAGCATACAAAGAATGAAAAAAAGAAGAAAGCATCGCTTTCGAAACATGTGGATATATGTGTATTAATAATATGGTGAATACAAAGTATATTATTTAATTCATTTATTAATAATGACGCCAAAAAATGAATACCAATCGTTTATTTAATGCAGTTGACGAGTTTGACGGCCTCCATGGTCGAGGGGTGGGGCTCTCGACTACGAATCCGAAGGTCGCGGGTTCAAATCCCGGCGTGCGCAAGTAATTTTTATTTAATTAATTTGTGCTGTTTCACAATTAATTGATTTAAAAATAATATATGGTATATTTGCGCACGTTCCAGAGTGGAAGATACTCTCAGAATCGCCCTGGTGAAAGACCACCATTCAGAATTGAAACGTTGCTTGAAATGGCTTTTAGCCGTGTTTGGTGACCAGATTTGAATAGCCATGTATTTCCCCTTTTCCCCACATTCCTCTCCCCCTTCTCCTTCGGAATTGGGAATGCTATAGTTGCACTGGCTCCAGACGGTTGGGAGCAGTTTGGAACTCTTGTGTGGTATTCATATAAAAAAAATTAAAAAAAGTCGACGGCACCCACCACTTTGCCGGTACGTTTTGGGGACCATATGAGTCTCTCTAGCGGTTCTCACGACAAGACGCTACTTTTTGATGTAAAAAACGAAGCTTAAATGATTCTAAAATCCCCCGACTGTTCCTATATGGCACAACATAGATTTATACATACCAATATGATAACGTGTTCTCTCTCATCCATAGAAGTGAGTTTCTGTTTTTGAAGCTAGTGGATGTAAGTAGATTACAGTAAGAACACTTTGACTGTCCAACTGGGAAGTTCCCGTTTTAGGACAGTGAATATATACTAAAGTACGTTGCGATACCCTATTCGAGAAGAATTTAGTAAATCAGATGGAAGTCGTTAAAATTTTTGATCATTGCGGCCGAAAAATTGTTCCCAATCAAATAAAAATTGTTTTCTTATTTTCCCTATCCTGTATACCATTTTGGCATTTAGCCGGGGACTAAAGTGGGAGCCTTGGGAAATATGCAAAATTTTTCTGTATTTATAGTACTGAAACCTCAATGTGCACCATTTTTACAGCATCCCCAATGACGACATATGCCTCAGGGAACTTATTTCCTCCTGTGTGGAGTTAATGCTAACAATAATAACAAAAAATATTTAAATATTATAATCATTGAAGAAGATAATATTAACACATGCCAAATGAACCACGAAACCGAAAAAACAACAGAAATTAAAAAGATTTCAGTCGCATCTGGGACTCGAACCCAGGACCTCTACCTATCCGGGGTAACCGCTTAACCAACTTAGCTAATGAGACCAGTTCAATTTACGCCATTTACACCGATATAATACTTCATGTTCAAGATTGGTTAATATTATCCTCCATTTTTATAAATCCCATATTATTGGCTGCTATCCTCAATTGTAATCTGGATAGAGTCTCGGATATAACTTGAGGTGATTTTACACAAAAACGGCGCTATAAAAATCATCCGATTATTTTTATTATTATTATTATAACTACCCGATTTTTATTTATATGAGACATCTATTGACTTATTGACTTATCTGGATGAAACTTTGCAATCATCATAAGGATAGCAGCCAATAATATGGGATTTATAAAAATGGAGGACAATATTAACAAATCTTGAACATGAAGTATGATATCGGTGTAATTGGCTTAAATTGAACTGGTCTCATTAACTAAGTTGGTTAAGCGGTTACCCCGGATAGGTAGAGGTCCTGGGTTCGAGTCCCAGATGCGACTAATCCCCTGTTGTTTCGAACATGTTGTTAATATTATCTTCTTCAATGATTAAAATATTACAATGAGGTTTACAAACTTCAATAAGTTATAAAAAATAAATTGACTATTTAAATATTAGTTCTGCGGGTATTTTTAGTTTTTATTATTTTAATAGCTGTTTCGGCATTCAAGGCCATTTTCAAACTGCGATTAATCCACATTATGACGGGTTATTTATTTGATTTTATTTACTCCCACCCAATTCTAATTTGAAAGGGTTTTTAAAAATAATGATTTATCATCGGTAAAACTGATTTAGTTAAATAATAAATAATCAAAATTCTCTTTTCTGTTAGGCTTACACCTTTATAATATGTTAATGTAAATGTTTTCTTAATTGATTTATTTAAATGTGTTATTTTGTTTTGATAATGTGAACATACTGAGAAGTGGTGAATAAATTAATTTTCCTTACTTTGTTAATTCATGTTATATTAGGATCATTCGCTCGTTTATTAATTTCTAATTGTTCAAGTAAATTTAATCTAAGACCCTTTCTTTCTATATGTAAGGGTTTAGGCTAGTTGTCAAGCGGGAGGTGAATTCACTAAGAGATGTTTTGCGAATTTTGAAGAAGTGCTTTTATTTTTATAACATCGTATATGTTCTTTGAATCTAGTCGAGAAATCCCTTCCCGTCTGCCCGATATAGGTAGCGTTACAATCGGCGTGGTCGAATTTTAAGATTTGATTCTGAACTTACTAATAACATTATTAAATTTGGTTCACATTAATTTTTTTAAAACTAAATGGTGTTCTACGAATTAAACACAACAACATTTAATAAAAACAAAATAAATAAAATTGGCTCCTGATCGATTACTAATTCGGCGAATTTTATCGAGAGGGTGAAATAGTTCTCATTTTTACGACCAGCCGTGAAGCGACGCTATTGCACTATTGCGGGAGAATGGAAAACCAAGCGTTAATATGATTAAATACTATTTAAAAATTTGTTAGACAAAATTCTTGATTATTGCATGTTATAAAAGGGATTAAAAAAATTTAAATCTTGTCTTACTCTCTCTAATTAGAGACTTGTCATGGTTATAGTGAGCCGGCCGCAGGTCAAGTGCGACCGTTCTATTTGTGTCCACAGCACGGTCTTGTAACTTGATTTGTTTTCTTTGCAGACAATCCCTGAGATGCGTAGTCCCGCCGACGGACGATTGCGATGTCCCCACCACCCTGCCTCCCCCGCCCGAAGATGAACTTCAAGAGAACCAGAACATCCCTCAGGTAATACTTTTACTTACGTTGAGTAATTATTTTTTATCTTGACTTAATATTTTTGACTCGGCCCTCGAGATATCAATTTGTAGATAAGTGTTTCGAATTTATTTGAGGAGCGCAACGAATTAGGTCAATGAAAATATTTATCTATATATTTATATTTATCTGTTCACGATGAAAGAATTTCGATATTTGATATTTTCGATACAGATATACTTCTAAAAGTGACATTTGCCGCCTGCATTTGTATTTATATAAATAATTGTAAAGTTTAATAGCTAAATTGAATTATTTTTATAAACAATAATTATTAGCCTGAAACACTCATCCAAATTGAAAAAAACCTTTCCGAGCACAGATAAATTTTACAGGTGAAAATATAATAAAAACAGTAATTATTGAATGAAATACTAGTATATATTGATTAACTTGGCGGGTTTGCGATAAGCCGACGTAGCTCAACGGTAGAGCATCTGACCGGACATCAGAAGAGTGCAGGTTCGAGTCCTGTCGGCGACATTTATCTGTGCTCGGAAAGGTTTTTTTTTTTTTTCAATTTGGATGAGTGTTTCAGGCTAATAATTATTGTTTATAAAAATAATTACTACCTTTTGCGCTATGCGAAAAATCTTGTCTTAAGTTTTTAAGACCTTTAGTTTATCAAATGCTAAATTTAAGTTCAAAATAATAACTTAGTTGGTAACATATGGTTAAAACTACGCAAATATTGATATTTTTACTGAATGTCTATGAAATCTTCTAATAAATGTAACATCAATAGAAAAGGAGCAACAAATAACCATGTAAAACTATCATCTCTATAAATAAATTTTCTAATAAAACTGTGTTCATCTGAAGCGACCTGCCAGGTAAGTATGTTTTTCTGTATCCGTTTGTATATAATTAGTTAAGAAATATTTGTACAGCGCCCTTGAGGTGATTTTTCACAAAAACGGCGCTATACAAATCATCAAATTATTATTATTATTATTATTAATGTCATTTGCTGTCATTCGAGAGAACCGGAACCGCAGTTAGGCAAGAAGTCTTTAAGCCTAAGGAAAGGGATAAGGAAGATTCCATATCTTTTTCCTTAGGCTTAAAGACTTCTTGATTAACTGCAGAATTGCGGTGAGACGTAGCAAAAAGAACCTAAATGGATAGTTAAGAGATTATTTGAAAACAATAATTGATGAAATATTTTCAAGTGACACAAGGTTTTGAACCAAAACTTTTAAAAACAATTACATTATATTGCAATGCATTTGAAACCACTTTTATTTTATTTTTAAATATCATTAATAAGCCTTCCAACAAAGAATGACGTTTTGTAAAAAGGTACCTTCCTTACTAGATAGTAATGACTGTAAGCGACTAATGTCGTTACAAGACTGTAAATTTTTGTAGGCTCTAGATCCAGAGCCACTTACTTCCGTTGCAGGGTTGTAGGGTAGGTGGATGGTGCTGGTCCTCACGCACCCAGTGGTCTATGTGTGGGGCACTAGGTGGGCCACTCCTCTGCCGGGTCCTGGCCTTGCAGTGACGTCCTCTTGTCTCGAGGACGTAGGCCCAGGACTGCTTCAGGCAGAGGGTGTCAGCGAGGCAGCAAATGATGGAGAGGGTGAAGGCGAAGAAAAGACTTTTGTTTTGCTGCTCACAAGATGTGATAAAAGTTATGACTGCTTTATTTTTCATAGAACATGAAATATAAAGCAAATACCAATAGATAATAATGTTAATGATAAGAATGAAAGGGTGCTCGCAACACGGTATTGGACCTAGTCGGAGTCTGACAATTTTCGAACTTCCTGGGTGGTCCCAATCCTTAGGAATGTGACCAATGGCGGAGTTGGATGGACGATCGAACAATAAGTTAAACACGTCTGGTACAATGACCCTTTTTGTCTCTAGTTCTAAAAGTGACATTTTCCGTCGTGGTTAATCTATGCTGACCGAAGAGTTAGGTCATTAGCGTCTTGCAATATATCGTAAGGAATAAACACAGTTAGCTTCTTTTATTCAATTTAACATGTATGAAAACTTAGACCAAGCCGTATTTAGTTTTGATAATTTAACTGCATCTCTTTATATTGTCTATAAATAATGTATAATGATAGCCTGTCCAAAAAGAGAAAATAAATGTAAAAAAACCTTCATAGAATAGATGTAATATAAGAATAATACGAGTAGGAAGTAATATTTGTACAGCGCCCTTAAGATGATTTTTCACAAAAACGGCGATATAAAAATCATCCAATTATTATTATTATTCCACTTATTTTACGAACTCGGTTCCAATTCCAAGTTTATCCAAAAACGAGATTTCGTTCAAACTTAAATACGAGTATATTTCTTTTTTTTTCTAAAGTTAGTTAACATAGTTAAAGTAATTTACAAAGTATCAATTTTTCAAATCCCGTCAAAAGGCTCCAAATCTATGACCGATCGGATTTGATCAGTTTCGAGGTTAGAATGTCAAATGTCGAAACAGGGATGTGCTTTGCCATGCATAATTTTATATTCTATTCGTGGTAAGCCATAACTAAACATAAGCTTTAACTCAAAGAATAATTAGAGTATTGAACATTAAATATTATCATAATATATATATTGATAATAGGTTTACTCATGAATACTCTAATTTCTTTCATTAATAAAAGATTTTTTTTTATAGAGCAACAATCATAGAGCTTAAAGTTACCCAAATTAAGTTTAAATTTCACTAAAACTAAAAAAATAATACTTAAAATACAAAACAAAATCGAAAAATAAAAATTAAAAAAAAAAAAACAGAATGCGCACGTGACGTCAGATGTTGCAATGGTACCAAGAGAACAAGGTGTTTTGATGAGATGATTTTTTATTCACTTTTAAATAACAATTTATAAATTCTACGTATAATCATATATATACATGTTATGTATTCAGAATCGAATTTTGCTGATCTATATGAATACATATTTTTAAAGCCATTATATCTTTCACTGGAGTTCCTTATTGTCACATTCAGACGAATAATTCATATTTACTTTTCTGAATCAAAAAAATTAGATACACTGTCCGACAACAAATCTAATTGTATCTTTTTCATCTTCCAGAACAGACCCGGTAAGAACCGTCCCCAGGACAGGGCGCAAGAGAGACAGCAAGCGCAAGAAAGACAGCAACAACAGCAAGAGAGACAGCAAGAGAGAAACGAGGAGGAATACGTCGGTCCTCAAGGCACGAGGACAAGGAACTAAAGATGTCCTCGAACAATAATTATATCATAGCATCATCAGCCCATAAATATTAATATTCATTTTTCATCATCACAATTCATTTAAATTTCGAATGGGAAAGTGCAGAAAAAACTTTAAAAAAAACTGATTAAGAATTTTTGTTCATGAACATTATTATTTAACCTTACGAATGCGCCGATATCACATATGAGATTTTGAACACGTGCCTCATATGCGACTGTCGCAAATGTGACCCATGTGGTATTCAATAATGAAATCAATATTAATTAGATGTTCACCAAAATCGCTAAAATCATTTATGTTAGCGACATCTTTATCATTATCGTTAAGATAAAAAATACCCAATTTGTCTTGAGCATTATTTTCTTTCTTCAATTCACAACCAGTATTTAGCCATTGAAAACATTAATAACATTGCCAAGAATTTACATATACAAAAATCTTTACTGCCTTTTCCCGTTCGAATAATATTATAAAATCATCAAATCGTTTAATAAGAAAAATATCTATAAATATTGAAACCAAGAAAAATTTTTCAAAGTGAAAATTATGTTTATGTTTTCTGACATTCATAAGAAAAGTTTATTTTAAATTTGCAGATACTTAAAAAAAACCTTTTACATTTAAAAAAAATTCAGTATTTTAAAGAATAAGAGATATTTATTGAACAAAAAATACTGATGAATCGAAATCTATCATCCATTATTCCTAGTTTTAGATTTTTGTTCAGTATTCTATTTTTAATCTATTTTTACAAAAGCAGTTTGCTAGTTTTGTAAGGTTGAATAAAACAAATCACAGATTACCTGTATCCTAAGTGTAAGTGAAATTTTGTGAAATACAGTTTCAATTAAAATCCTGTGTAATTGTTTTATTTCTCACATTTAGATCACATACATGCTTTGTCCTCGGGTTACTCAAAAACGGTACCAATATCTGCACCAGGAAGTAAATCTTGATATTTATGGGTGGATTGAATAATATCGCAAAAATCTTGACGCAGATGAGTGATCGTTAACTCGTTAGATGAAAACACTATCGTTGTTAACACGGATTATATTTCTGTTGTTTAATACATTAATACTCTAATGAGGCTTGAATCTCTCCACAGTAAGTAAGTGAAAGCTTGTGAATTGCTGAGAATTTTATGAGAAAAGAATATCATAAATAAAAATGTTCACTGTCGCCATTGTAGTTAAAACTATCGATATGTTAGTCCAGCCGTTCTAGCGATATCGATAAACTAATTGTTAGCACAATCTCTATAAAACTCCGTCTTAATAAGATAACTGGATAATAATAGATGATAATTTTAACGATATGGGACAGCCTGGATGCAAATATCCCAGTATTAACTAGTAATCTCTAATCAACCAAGTGAGCTCCGTAAGCTCGTACCTCTGTCTTTAACACCGGGAGGGTGAACCTACATACTAGTGACATCCGTCGGTGACTCTAAATACTTAGCTAACGTCTGCAGCTTAGTTTGTTGCATCTATTCTCTCGAAATAACGATGCAATGGCTACGAAGCCCAACACTGAGAACAGGTGTGTACTATTACTGATTTACAGTATCTGCAGGCTTTGTATAATACGCCCAGCTTCGAAATGGCAAGCTTAAATCAATTTATTTATTTTGATAATAAGTAGTATAACGTATTCAAAGGTACTTAAAGATATACCTACAATCTTCTCCTACTAGTACAATCACTAGATTTTTACAAGGTATTTATTTACTTAATTATGAATAAGCTGACAATACTTAATATATCCTACTACCATGTCAGTAAGCAGAAAATGCTGCCTGTGATTGCTAGACGATTCACTAACTTGCAAAAGCAAGTATATTATTCTAAATCTCTAATGAATATAACAGTAAATACAGAGTATTTTTAAATTTAAAAACCTTTGTAACTATCTTCGACTTGTTTATTTCAGACAGATCCGATTTCACCCTATCAAGGGCATCTTCAGACTAGTACAATTTAAATTAAATCCATGGTATACATAGCACTAGCTGAAGTACCCGCAGAAAACCTCTAAAGTTTTATAATCCCTAACCCTACCAAATTTCATCAAGAAGTACCAATTTTTTTCTTTTGGAGTGGGAAAGGGGGATGGGGGTAGTTTTTTTTTAATTTCGTGTAAACAGTCACCTTCCTCTTGTTTTGCAGGTCAAGTGTGCAAAATATCATCAAGCTAGGAATAAAACTGTAGATTTGTATACAAAGCAAGCACACCGCAGCCCGGGACATTCTTCTTTATATAATAAAATAAGAAGATAATATTTTACATTTATGACTGAGAAATTTGTTGTATTGCTGACGGAATGGCTTTACAATTCCAACTGGAATGACCATAAGCAATAATAAGAACAAGGGAGATGAGCCACGAACCTTTATTAGTTTGAAACCGCGCGTACAAATTTCCCAAAATCGCTCACCAGTATTTCTGCAAATCTCATCTACGCACAGCCTTTTTTTCTACCCACCTGCCAAACGCATTTCTTTAATTGACTCAGCCGCTTTGATAGCCCGCGCAGTTTGGTCGTAGTTCGGCAACAGTCACCACGCTTCTACGCCATATCTCTCTTTGTTTCTATTTTCTATGGGCACGACCAATTGACCAATGGCAGGTTGGCCCCGCGGAGGAAGCCTGAACAATCTGTTTCACTTATATTTAAATAAAATAATCAAACTTGTTTTTAACCAAATTTATTAACCGATTTCAGAACAACGGTTCCATCATCAGGACAAAATATATACTGAACAATATTACAAAATTATGGCAAAACATACGTAATAGGTGTCACAGCGAGGGTGGGGGCGTGACTAAGGAAGAGATATAGATTGAGGGAGGGGTGAAAAGAAACATATTTTAAATGGGGCTGTAAGATAGATTTTTGATTATTAATAATAGACTCATTATTGTTAAGGGATTTCTTAAGGGGAACGGCTGTGCGGCCTGTTTCATACAAAACTTAATTTTGGATTTGATTCCAAAATACCCGTCCAAACTGAATGATATTTTTTTTTTAATTAAAGTTTTAGTAAATATCTAGTACGGATGAGAAGTAATTTATTTATTAATTGATAAACAAAAGTTTTTAAGACAAGATTTTTGTGCATAGCGCAAAGGGTAACAATTATTTTTATAAACAATAATTATTAGCCTGAAACACTCATCCAAATTGAAAAAACCTTCCGAGAAAAGATAAATATCGCAAGCCCGCCAAGTTAATCAATATATACTAGTGTTTCATTCAATAATTACTGTTTTTATTATATTTCACCTGTAAACAACCAACTTTATTAGTATGAGAAAGGCTTGTAACGGCTAAATCCCTCAATAGATGGCGTCGAGATAAATTATGTCTACATTTTATTGGTAAAAAATGCTTTTGACTTGTCAAATATTTATTAATTGATAAACTAAAGTTTTTAAGACAAGATTTTTGTGCATAGCGCAAAGGGTAACAATTATTTTTATAAACAATAATTATTAGCCTGAAACACTCATCCAAATTGAAAAAACAATTAATAGTAAAGGTGAACCTTTACTATTAATGTGAAGAATATTGATCCCTGTATTTTTATCAAAACTATGATTGCTTGAAATCATATGCAATTTAATTCATATTTAATTATAATGGATAACAACAAAGTGATAGCTTCATGCAATAATGTATTACTTATCGTGGTGCCCAATGATAAGTGTGGCATTCTAAACACAGAAAAACCTTTTTTTAATCGTAATGGATTTGTGATGAAGCCGAGAATCAACAAAGGAGTGTATAATATATGCCTAGAAAATGATCTGCACGTTCTGTACATAAGAGCAATAGTAATTTAGATGTATTTTGAGAATCCAGACAAAGGGTAACCAAACTCAACAATCGGGCACATTTGCGAATTGTACAGAATCAGCAACACTAGTATGTACGAGGTGTGTTAAAAAAAAAGGTGAATTTTGAATTTTCGCGGGCTGTGTACATTCGATTATCGATTTTTTTTTGTTTTATGTTGGTACACATATGTTTATCATATGTTAGCATTATCAGCCATTTTGGATTAGTGGTTTGTTTTTGACAACTGGAAAGGTTAGTCACGTTTTGTGTGTTCTTCGATTTTTGACTTTTTATTATTTTAGTAAAAAATCGAAAAACATCGATTTTTTGGATTTTTTGAAGAAATGCTGATAAGGACATAGAAAACAAAGCAAATCTAAAATTTCACTTTAATCGGACTGATGAGGCCCCAGAAAACGGCTATCAAGTTCCGACCAAAACTAGAAAATTCCTCCATAGGATTAACAATTATTAACAATTTTTTTCCAAAAAGAATCATTTTTTTTAAGAAATGCTGATGAGGACATAGAAAATAAAGCAAATCTAAAATTTTACTTCAATCGGACTGATGATTCCTCAGAAAACGAACCTAAATAAAAAAATCGAAGAACACCCAAAAACGTGACTAACCTTTCCAGTTGTCAAAAACAAACCACTGATCCAAAATGGCTGATAATTCTAATGTATGATAAACATATGTGTACCAACATAATAATAAAAAAAATCGATAGTCGAATGTACGTGTATGTATGTGTTTTTTCTAAGAATGGCTAAGCTTCTGGCTTCAGAAGGTCTGGGATTACCTGCCACGTCAAATGTGTGATTGTGACAAATGTGAAAATTATTTTTTTGGTTAAATTGTACTAATCAATGGAGGAACCAACAGATGGCACTGGTTGCTACATTTGTAATTTGTACCAATAGGCACAGCCTTTTGCGACACTAGCGCAAACGAGTCTTCTCTTAAATGAGCATTGCGAATACATGAATATTTCAGTGTAGAATACCGTCAACATTTGAATATGACATTTTGCATACTTAGTTCCTGCCTTTGACACGTGTGCGATCGTGTGATGTGCGATGGAACTTCGCGCGTATTTTTGAAAGGATAGATTTATGTCTAGATGAATATTTTTTTATGCTAGTAAGGTAGGGTAGACAGTGCTTTTGTGCACGCCTCCGCGCCCAGCCACGTTGGAGCACCTATTACTAAAATAAAATCCAAACAAGTTCTTCAATACAACGATTAATTATTATGCGTACCTATACAACTCTTTGATGCATCGCGCCAAGCGAAACATAGTTTTATAAACAAGCCAGAGTTTCGGAATTTACGATACTATCATTGCTTGTAAATAAACCATTAATTAACTCCGACACATTTGAACTTTTCGTATTATCCCGAAGTACAATGGCACTTAAACAAAAGTACGCAGTTCCGAGGGACATGCTGAATGTAAACTGTTTTATTGCTTTACAAAGTGGTTGTTTTTACGTAATGGAAACTAAATAGGCGTGAGGAGATATTTTCCCGATTTTCGTAAATGCAAAACACGTCCAAGACTAGATTAGCAGTCGGTGATTTAGTCGGATAAACAAGCGAAATATATTTCGACCAATGGCAATTCTAAATACGAGTTATTGTACTAAAATATTCTTCCGCAAGAAATATTTTAGATTTTCATAATAAGCAAACACTTTGTGGATTGACATGATGAATTAAAATAAATACACTTTGTATGAATCCACTTTTATTTTGTATATATGTATATACTAGTTTCGATTCTGCTGAATCTTCATCGGGACTGAAAAATATACTACATATTTTATTAAAATAGTATATTCTTTTAGTGCAGACATATTTTATTTTCTTGTGGCTAATATAGATTTTTTTTTAAACTTTTGCATACTGTGGATGAGCTTCATGACAAAGTGGTAAAGAACAAAGAAATGCGGTGCAATTCACAATAGTCATGCTTTTAATATAAGTGCTAGATCCTTTTTTATTTATTTAACTTAACTTTAAGAAATTTCACAAAATATAAAACAAAAAAAGTCCCGATAAACTGCTTTTTAGTAGTTTGATTAACGGATGCTTGTCATTCAAAACCTTACAATCAATTTACAGTTAAGGTACTTACATATGTATCTCTCTCTATATATGTAAGTTTGTTTGTATGTTTGTCCTTAATTTTCTCGAATATTACTAGACCGGTTTCGCTGAAAATAGCACAGTTTGTTCTTGAGTGGAATATAATTAAAAAGTGTATTTCATTTAATCATTATTTTCTTAGACAAAGTCGCAAAGAGGAAGTCATTGAGTGGTTTTATTTTTTGTAGACCACTCAAAACATGTACAAAATGATTAATTATAAACTGTCGATTTCCACAAAATGAAAAAAATAAATAAAAATATTTGGACGTAAGTAAATTTAGTTAGATCTACAATAGGGTTTAATCATTTTCAGTCGACTGTCTTAAGTTCATTATCGGGCAAATTGAAAGAAAAGTGTATTTATGTAAGAAGATTTCCATTGTTGATGTTTTTCAATTTATAACTTACGTCTTGGATTGAATTGTGTATTTTGTTACGTATAAGAATCCGCAACAAGACTGTTTTCGTATATAGTTTCTCTTATTATATTATAACAATAGTTTATAATTAATTATTTGTGGATGGGAGACACTACCTACCATTTTTGTGTTCTTTTGATGGTCGAAATTTTGAACAGTTTCTGCATCTTGGGACAAGGAAGGCCGTACAAGTTTTTTTAATACATTTTTTTTATATGAATACCGCACAAGAGCCCCAACTGTCTGGAGCCAGTGAGACTATGGCATCCCCAATTGTGGAATGTTGTGAGGCTGAAGGTATTGGATAGGGGAAGAGGAAGGTGAGGAAATACCTGGCTATTCAGATCTGGTCACCAAACACGGCTAAAAGCCATTTCAAGCGTCGAGTGGTGGTCTTTCACCAGGGCGATACTGAGAGTATCTTCCACTCTTGAACGTGCGCAAATTTACTATATATTATTTTGAAATTAAGTAATTGTGAAACAATACAAATAAATTAAATAAAATGTTTGTTGATTCGTCGTCGAAGTTGTTTCCTAGCGGACTAGGACCACGACACTCGCGCCGTCCCACGTATCGACTCGACAATTTTTTTAAACATCGAGAGATTCTACATCTGAGAAAATCAATGCCATTGATTACTGAAAGAAGGATGTTCTAACTGTTTCCGCGTGGGATTTTATTGTAAGCGGCCTTTGTCGATTTCTGCCGGAAGCTCTAGCCATCATCGTGAACTTCTTCGACGAATCTGCCGTGTTCTGATGACCCGCTAATCACCCACGGACCTGCTCCTCATAATGACTTGATGACATTCACGCCATCATCCTGGAGGCCCATTTCCGTTCTTTTTAAGGAAGATTCTTTATCTTTTTCCTTAGGCTTAAAGACTTCTTGATTAACTGCGTAATTCCGGTGAGACATAGTAAAAAAGATCCTAAATAGCTTGTTAAAAGATTATTTTACAACACAAATTGATGAAATTTCTTCAAGTGACATAGATTTTGAGCCAAAACTTTTAACTTTAACTTTCATTATATTATAATTCATTTTAATACATTTTATTTTTAAATACGACAAATACGCCTTTACGCCCTAAAAGTCACGGCATAAACTTAATAATTTAAAACAAAAATAAGTAAAATACTTCTCGTACGTACTTGATATTTACTAAACCTTTAATAAAAAAAAATGTCATTCAGTTTGGATGTTTGAATGACAAGCCCAAAATTAAGTTATGTATGAAACAGGCAGCGCAGCCGTTCCTATTAACAAGTTTTACAGGAATTTGGTCGCGAGTGTCTCTCCTGATTGAGAGGTCCTGAGGACTGAGTTAACACGAAAAAGAAAAGACAGAAAAAATAAAAGATCGCAAAACCTCTCGGTCTGTCAACCTCTGTTCCCGGATACGCCTAGAGGTCCTGGGTTCGAGTCTCAGATGCGATCATTTACTTTTTGTTATCTGTTTCATATTTAATTTGAGATTTAGTAATTTAACGTTTATGTGTTGAGACGGCAATTTAATACGGTGTAGTGTAGTGAAGTTTACATACTTACCCACCGTCTTACGTCAATGTTGTCGCGAGGGTATCTTAAGAAAAGAAGGATCTCCATTTGATAATTTTATTAAACCACGCGTACAACTTTAGTTATTTGGAAGGTTAAAAATCGAGCAATGTGAAGCTATGTAAATGCAATAGACGCTGCTCGAACGATGTGTCCGACTCGAGGTAAGGCAAGGAAGCGAATGATCAGGACGCTCCGAGAGCCACGGAACCTAGTCCATCGTTCGGCTTTCACGCAGTGTTACCATTTGTGCGAGAAGGAATATTATTCCAATAAATTTAAGGCTAGTACTTGCTTGCATATTACAGTAATATTCTCTTCAATGATCACATTGGAATTTATGTAGTCACCGTGGTAATATTGCGCCAACTTTTTTAAATCAATAATTGTTAGGATGATAGTGCTATAGCTGATGATATTGAATATCTAAATTCATATGGAGTAACGTGGGTGGATAAACAAGGCTTTCAAAAAAAGTTTGGGACAAATGCAAATTGAATTATTTTCAATGAAAACTTCCACCTACGCTTACTGCCCACCAGTCTTGTCTTCCTTTTATAATATCATATTTGAGCAGTCTTTTCCAAAGTGGGAAGCATTTTTCACTTGTTTCCGATGTGAACCAATTCGTTAATCAACTCGATAAGAATCGAATTCAATGATTCATCGTCATAAGGGTGTATGATGAATCGATAGTGTTTAGGGGGGAAAATCAAAATGAATCGATCGATTTTGATTTACAAACCATGTGAACTATGATTGGGAATGATCAGTATTTGTAGCGGGTCGATGATTTAGTGTATTTCGGAAGTATGTTTACGTGAGATGGAAAGACTGATAGGGATATTGAAAGAAGGGTGAATGCAGGAAACTCTATTAACGGAGGACTAAAGGCGGTTGGCGCTAGCAAACAGTTGTCCAAAGAAGCGAAGCTAGTAGTCCACAATAGAGTGCTGGTACCATCCTTGATTTAAGGCATGGAAATGCAGAGTGTGAAAATTGTTGCGATTCGTAAATAACGCAAGGCTGATGTAAGCGCAATGAGTAAGATAAAGAAAGAGACTCTTTGACGGTTTGGATATGTGGAGCGAATGAACGAATAAAGGAGTGTTAGAAGAATATATGACGCGAATGTGAATAGAAGAAGAAGCCGGGGACGCCCAAGGAAGACATGCCACGACAAAGCGAATCAAATACTTAATCGGGCCATGTCAGAAGTCGGAATTACAGAAGACAATGTATGAGGCGATGTATGAAAGTGAATGAGGCAAGAAATGTATGCCAAGATCGAGTTGTTCGGCGGTCCGTTCGCTCTTCCTACCCCTTGGAGGACTTAATCATACTTTTCATGCTTTCAAAATGAATAAATCGATAGAGAAAAACATAATTAATACATTTTTAAACAGTTAGTGCTGTTATACAATATATTTGAAAAGAATGTACTCACGAGTGATCAACTGTAATCAATTCATATATTTTTCTATTATTGCGCTACATCTGTATAATGATTGTTATTTATTGCTGTATTATATAATATTGTTGAACTAAACTCCCGCTGACAAGCTAATTGCAGTGGCTTAGCTGGTACAAGTTCTCATTGTATGTAATTAATATTATAGGTGCGCTGGTTCACAAATTATCGTTCCAAAACTTAAATAATTATAAATGACTTGCTCAAATATGCATGGGTAAATAGAAAGGGTAAGATGGGATCCAAAGACTTACCCCTGATCCTTATTTCTCCACAAGCCTCTTCTTTGGCTGTCGATGCACTTGAGCACATAAATAATGAATAATAATTGTTCATAAAAAAAACACAGACGATATTCATCTGCAGCGGGATCACACAATATAAATACTACGGCGGTGGCGAACATAATACGAATATTGCAGCGGGTTGCGGGTGCGAATGAATGCGTAGTGAACGAAATCACAGCGAACAATGATGCGGGTAAAGTCTATGGACTAGGCATGGATTACAATTGGGTAGTTTTATAAGGATGCATATTATTGTGAAAATCAACTACAAGACTATCCGAGTTGAACCGTGACCGGTGCAACAATATTAACAATAGTATAAAAAATAAATCTTATAAAAGTGGCAAAAAAATAATACGGATTAAAAAGAAACTTGAAACAATAAATGAGTGATGATCCAGAGAAGATTAAGTGTCCATGTTGACAATATTCAGTTGCGTATTACACTGGAAGACAAAGGAAGCCATCTTGGAATAAGGCACCTATGCAACACTTATCCGGTCACCATACATCACATTAAAAAAACTTACTTATACGATAGAATTCCCAACAGTCTGCCCTTCCTCCCACTCCTTGGTTTATTCACATTCATGTATGTTTTCTCTTATTTCGTGTCTTAATAAGTCCCGGCTCAAGTAACTTAATCATACTTGGATTTTGGAATGTATAATGATCGAGTTTCGCACTATGAACTACAATCTCTGTCAGTCAGACGTAAACTTTCTGATGTATTCCTTTTGATACACCATCAATTGATACACCAAACATTTTATCACAAATCAACATTAATACATCAACAAGAAAATTAACAAGGAGGATAAAAGACATTTTTTTTAAAATTAAAGCCTATCACACAAATACGGGATATTACTCCCCTTTATAAAAGATATTAATAAATTACAATACTATAACACTGCTGTAATAATGAAATAGATGTTTTTAATGACCCAATTAATCAATTTTAAAAATAAGTTTTACCATTAATATCAAACTGATAATGTGATGATTCCCTTTATTAAAAACAGTGTACCATCAGCACAGCTGACAATAAAGAGTTAGTTTATACACCTACTTTATAATATGTTTTCGACCTTTCACTTCTTTTTCATTCTTATTATCATTTCTGCGACATGATGTTTGATGTTGTTTATTGTACTTATTGATTATTATTGCTATGTAAACATTCATGTATGTAAGTTTTGGACATATTGCCTGTTTTATCTACTAAAATAAAATAAAAAGTTTTGTTTTTTCGGGCGTCTCCGACACCTTCTTCCATCCATCCAATTTTGTCATTTTTTTTTCCATAACCATGGCAGCGTTGGAAAAAAATAGTTTGAGTATCACTGTGTAGAGAATCTCCCAAAACAAATTTAACTCCAAAATGGGATACAAATGGTCCTTAGAATAGCCCATTCTGGATCCCGCTTTTAAGGCATCTCATGGCTTTCCCAAACTATTATTATGAAAGGTCCAAAATAAACTAAGAAAAATATTTTTTTATATCCACATTATGTTTATCACTTTTGGCATTTCGGAAAATTTCCCTAAATGATTTTCTAGGAGAATAGTAAAATCTTTGTATCTTACTAGTTTCTGTATCTCCAACATATGTTTTTTTCAATAGTATGTCCTTAAACTGTGAATAAAATTCGCTAATTAATAGTGTACGAGACGTGTAGAACCCGCATAAGAAAAATAGTGTAAATATTTAGGCACCGGCACACAGGGACATGCCTTGAGTTACAATATAGGCTCTTGGCTCTGTGTTGTGTCATACCAGTTCTCGACTAGGTTATTGCACGTGTTATGTCATAATTTTTATTATGTTATAAGAAATATGTTTTATCGGCTATTAATCCACTCTCTAGACACGTTCGATATAAACGGTGTTAATCTCAAGTGGAAGATACTCTCAGGATCGCCCTGGTGAAAGACCACCATTCAGAATTAAAACTTTGCTTGAAAAGTCTTTTAGCCATGTTTGGTGACCAGAATAGCCAGGTATTTCCCTACCTTCCTCCTCCCCTTCTCCTACCCCACCTTCAACATTCCCCAATTGGGGATGCAATAGTCTCACTGGCTCCAGACGGTTGTGAGCAGTTGGGACTCTTGTGTGGTATTCATATAAAACAAAAAATAAATTAAAAAAGTGACCTGCCAGATAAGTACGGTCCTATGCAATATTATCTAACTACAGTAATATAGATAACATGTATATTTTAACGCGGCATCAATTTCTTTGACCAAAAGAGTTATACATATAGTCTCGTATTACAGATAGTGGATGCAATATATTAGATAAAGATAGCGATTGTACAGCGACATTGAGGTAATTTTTCACAAAAACGGCGCTATACAAATCATCCTAATATTACTATTTTTCTTAAGAACCATTGTAAAGCCTGGCGAAATTAATGACATATGATTTAGAATCAATTAGAGATAGTAATTTTTATTGACCTGATGTGAGAGTACTGTATCTTCATATGTTGACTGACACACACTCTTCCCACCACATGAGAAGAGAATTTAAAATATGTAATTTCATACTGATCTACCAAAAATAACTCGAATAAGAATATTTATGAAATTGTTCATCCGGATGATTTTATAGGTTCTGAGAAATTCGTTGCGTATTCTCATTACATCATTCAAGAATAACTCCCTTGGAAATTCCTAGAATACATTAAAAGGTCATGTTTTATTATCGAGGTTTATAATAGCTAAACTGTGTTTACTTACTTGTTGTGATACTTAAAATATATATATTTTTTAAGGTATATGTGTAAATAAAAACAAACATGTTTTTATTTACATGATAATTTACATATACGCCGCGTATATCCGCCCTGACTTAGAATATTGCGTACCGATATGGACACCTTTATACCAAGCCCCCTCCCCGGGAAGCATTCATTCTTTAACTACCAACACCTCTGCCATAGGTTACTCCAAATTGTTTGCTACATTTGGTGACTTAGCGAGGGGTGCCCGGTCTTATGCGGTGAGGTATTTCCAGGTTTTGCTTGCAGGACCGGACCGGGTCGAGAGAGGCCATTTGAGAGAGACCCCTTGAACTCTTGAAGGATGGATTAATACCTTCGTTCGTTATTCTTGGATACACTGACCCTCAGGTTCCTACCCACCTTCATACCTTTTTCCTTCCTAGAACTTCCTCTCTTTCAAATCAGAGCTGGTATCAGCGCTCCATCGTGGACTGCTAGCTTCGCTTCTTTGAACAACTTTAATAAAGTATGGAAAAACCCAATTTCGCAAACTGGCGCCGCCCTGTGGCGCTTGTGTAGCGTGTTGCCGTGTATTAAATATTAGAATTTGCATGCATTATTGTGTTTCTACAGTAATCGATTGTATCAAAAAACCGGAAGAACAAATATTCTATAGCAGTTTCATTTTAAAATTTCATATAAAGACGAGTCTGTTTTACGCTGTACAGTATTATATTTATGGTTAAACGAGGTCTCTCTGAGGATTGGAAACGTGCCACGCCTCTTATATTTATTTCTCGGGAATTTTATAAGCGCAGTTCATAAAAAAAATACAATATGCAGTGATAAAATTCAGTCTTTTATATTACAAATTCACTAGGGGATAGTGAAATATGTAACGGAAAAGCGGTAGGAAAAGAGAAAGAGGCGTATTAAAATGCGGACGGCATATTTCACCTCGTTTATAAAAATAAACTCAATATTGAACAGACAGCATTACTTTATACTTGTCGAACAATGATATAAACCGGTGTTCCCCAAACTTTTTCTCGCAAACCGGTACCGGACCACGAAACAAAAATTACGGGTAGCTTTAAGTAAATGATGAATGAATTAAAAGTTACTTTGTAATCATCACTTTATTGATATATCAATATGTTTCGAAAGCGATGCTTTCCTATTCAGATTCCTGAGAATAAAGAAATAAGAATACTAAAAAATAATAACGTCAAGTTTGGTGTACAATATTTGTATTAAAAGCTGTTTGTTTCTTACAAATAAATAAATATTCTTTAAAATATTAGAATATTAAAAAATGCCTTTTTCGCCGATATTTGTTTAATATATTCTTTAATTTTAAAAAAAAGAAAGCTTTCTGTAGTAATCTTAGATAATGAATTTTGGTTTGACTCATATACTCGTATATCTGAATGATAAAAGCCACAGCATTTTGTAGTTAGACACATAACGGTTTTTTGTACCTACGTCACTTTTGTATGGGGTATAAAAAAATGGCGGGTCACGAAAGTCCGGGAAAAAAACAGTTTTTTGTTTTTCCATCATGAAATAATGCACTAACATTATCATCTTCATCGATATTATATCTCAAATTCAAGATTTGTGAATATTATTTTCCATTTTTAATATCATATTATTTTTATGATATTCAATTTATTTATTATAACTTATTGAAGTTTGTAAACCTCATTGTAATATTTATTCATTGAAGAAGATAATATTAACACATCCCGAATGAACCACGAAACCGAAAAAACAACAGAAATTAAAAAGATAAGAAAAGCAGCCAATAATATGGGATTTATAAAAAATGGAGGATAATATTAACAAGTCTTGAACTTGAAGTATGATATCGGTGTAAATGGCGTAAATTGAACTGGTCTCATTAGCTAAGTTGGTTAAGCGTTTACCCCAGATAGGTAGAGGTCCTGGGTTCGAGTCCCAGATGCGACTGAAATCTTTTTAATTTCTGTTGTTTTTTTGGTTTCGTGGTTCTTTTGGGATGTGTTAATATTATCTTCTTCAATGATTAAAAATATTACAATGAGGTTTACAAACTTCAATAAGTTATAAAAAATAAATTGAATATTTATTTCCAGACTTGTAAAATAAGTGAATAGATGTCTCATATAAATAAAAATCGGGTAGGTGTATCCGAGACTCTATCCAGATTACAATTGAGTTCTGGATGAAACTTTGCAATCACCATAAGGATAGCAGCCAATAATATAGGATTTTTAAAAATGGAGGATAATATTAACAAATCTTGAACATGAAGTATGATATCGGTGTAAATGGCGTAAATTGAACTGGTCTCATTAGCTAAGTTGGTTAAGCGGTTACCCCGGATATGTAGAGGTCCTGGGTTCGAGTCCTAGATGCGACTGAAATCTTTTTAATTTCTGTTGTTTTTTCGGTTTCCTTGTTCATTTGGGATGTGTTAATATTATATTTTTATGACGTTTACAAAGTTCTCCACGAACACAATTGCAAACTAAATAGTGTCTCGGATTAAAATACGACTTAAAATAATTATTAATCCGACACAAATTGAACTGGTCTCATTAGCTAAGTTGGTTGAGCGTTGCCCTGGATAGGCAGAGGTCCTGGGTTCGAGTCCCGGATGCGACTGAAATGTTTTTATTTTCTGTCCATTTTTTCCGGTTTCATCTTTCATTTAGGTTATGGTAATATTATTTTTTTCATAATTTATAATTTTATCTGAGTAAGGTAGGGTAGACAGTGCTTGTGTGTCTATATGGAATGACCGCCTTTGATAGGTAGGTACCTAAGTGGTATTAATACTCTACCAATTAACGGCCGCCCATATAACCCACCTACGTGGTTTAATTATCTACTTCACACATTGCTAATTATACTGGTCAGTTACACCGAGCTAGCTCCATTGCGCGCTGCCCTTCAAGTCTTCAAATGATCATGTCGGTTGTATTAAGTGTATTTCTGTTTAGTTTATGTGAATACATGTTAACATTTACAAGTGCTTTAATTTAATTTTGTGAAATGCGGTCAACGATGATGTGCAACAAAAAGTGTGTTTCCGAGTTTTACATATATATATTATTTTCATCCAATTTTTATTGTAAGTTTTTTTGTGTACAATGCCAGGGAACATTTTTCCATCTTCCTGTGTCAACTGTGGTTAGAGGTGCATAAATGTTGAGATAATCTTCTCTACCCATTGAGCGGGCTGCCTATTCCTATTGTAGGGCTTTTATTTATTTTTATTTCAAATACGTGTAAAAAGTGTTTTATGTGCTAGCGGCACTTGCTGATATCAATTTTATATTTAAGCCCGCTCACTAAGGTAATGGAGGGTGTAAGATGGAATTTGGGCGGAGGGGGTACAATTTCTTATTTATTTTTTTTGCTGAATACCTTATAATGAACATCTCAGCCATCTGAATTGGGCATATCTCACACTTTTACAGTGCCCCTGAGGTGATTTTTCACAAAAACGGCGCTACAAATCATCCAAGTATTGTTATTATTATTATTATTATTATTATTAGTGACAAAATTCGACAATCGCAAAAAGATCCATAATGTAGCTCTGTTACCCTAAGATAAATGTGACCTGAGGGAAATTGTTTTCCAGAGGATGCTGTGTGGAGTGTTTTTTGAGGTAAAGTACGAGTGAACATGGGTCTTAATCTCAACCCATGTTGTAGGAGGAAAGAAACACAGATGCCCGCAAATCAGTACACAGCCTGGCTGTTGAACTCAAGAAACGACCCGCTCTCATGTGACAAATATCAACCGATGGTCTCCGTTGTTGAGTGATTACGATCCTTGGCTGAGAATCCGCAGATCACACGTTCAAATCCTGGTATGCGCTAGCAAATTGTGTTTGAATATATTGTGTTATTTCACAATTTAATCATTTAAAATGATATGCATTATTTTTACGACACGTTTCAGAGTGGAAGATACTGTTAGTATCGTCCTGGTGAAAGACCACGTTTCATAATCGAAACGTTGCTTGAAATGGCTTTAGCCGTGTTTGATGACCAGATATGAATAGCCAGGTACTTCCCCAATTACCTCTTCCATATCTACTTCACCTTCTCAATACCTACAGCCCCACAACATTCCCCAATTGGGGATGCCATAGTCTCACTGCCTTTAGACGGTTGGGAGCAGTTGGGTAATTCTTGGTTAATTCTTGGGTGGTATAAACATTAAAAAAATACTAAAAAAATGTTGGGCGCGCGTTTGGCGTGTTTCTCAACTATATACCGGTGCCTATGTGATAAATTACCCTAGTTTTTCCGTTGAAATACAGGTAGAACTACCTTTATATCTTTACCACGTATCATTCCCTACCATTGTACTAACCACGTCCGGTAAATGTTTCCTGGCGACCATGTTGGCTCGCACGCTCAGTACTCTTCTCTATATGTACTTCTTATTGTTTAAATTAGTTAAAACATGACCCAATTATATAATCCGGCTGTCATATCAACTCCGCCGTAACTTATAGACGGAATAACTGTATGATCGGTGATTGTCCATAACCCATAGAAATCCATTTATTTATAGTAAATGTATTTCTATATGTCAACCTGTCCTAAGGCTCTGTCAAAACCAAAAAGTTACTAAGAGTTTTAAATATTTTACAGGAAATTAGAACATAACGCACATGCGAATATCTTTTCTTGTTTTTGTGAAAACAGCATTAAAATGGGTATAAATCCAGAAGCCTACGCCTAAATTTATTAGTTATTCTAGAGTAACGTACACGCTACTCAAATTTGCTTACCACAAAAAATCGAGTAACAAAAATAGAAATTCTTATCAAAAGATTGTTCCCATTTCTTCGAAAAATAATTTATATCGCTGAAATTATTTTGCACAAAATGTTGTAAGCAAATAATATTCAAGCTCAGATTCTACAGAAAGATTGAATTAATTTTCCGGTGTCTTAGCACTATTTAAAAAAAAACTTTAATCATATTGATCAACGATGAATTCAGTAAACACCATTGAATATTTTCTATTTTTATTACAGTTATGCATAAAATTAAAATCATCATATTTAACGACGGAAATAACGTCGCAAGTGGTAAAGAGTTTGATGTGGGCATTCTAGGCTCCTTTTTTAAAGCTGACAACGTTTTTATTACGCTAGACCGTTAGGGAATTTTTGAAACTTCACATGATCATATTTCGTCTATTCCATCTATTTTTTATAATTGATTTACTTCTCACTTCCAACAGCCTCAGAACGTTCCCCAATAAGGAACGCCAGTCCAATTTTTTATTTGTTTTTTTTTTTATAAAGTTAGTATTCATAATTAATTTTCAAAATTTTAATTTTTAAGTTCACCAAAACGCTCCAAATCTATGGCTGGACGGGTTTGATCAGTTTTGAGGTTAGAATGTCAAATGTCAAAACAAGGATGAGCTTTACAGTACAGTACATATTCTATTCATCGTAAATCATAACTAAACATAACTAAGAAAATTATGTACCTTTTTAGAAACTTTAACTCGAATAATAATAATAGTATTGAGCATTAACATTATCATAATATCCGTATTGATAATTGGTTTGTTCTTGAATACCCCAATTTCTTTCATTAATAACAGTTAATTTTTTTATTGAACAACAATTATAGAGCTTAAAGTCACCCAAACTAAATTAAAATATCGCCAAAACTAAAAAAACACGTATTTAAAATACAAAATAAAACGGAAAAATAAAAATTATCATACTAATGCAAAAACAGAATGCGCACGTGACGTTGTTTGATAAAATGATTTTTTATTTAATTTTAAATAACGATTAATAAATTCTACGCATAATTATGTAAAATAAAAGTTATATATTCAGATATGTTTGGTGATCTAAATGAATATGTTTTTAAAGCCATTATATTTTTTACTGGAGTTCCTTATTTGTCCAGTAATTAAAAATCAAAATATCAAAAAAAGTTACGAGAACTTTAAGCAAAAAAAATGTATTGTCTCTTTTTTATTTAACAATGAATGTTTTCTACGTTATGACGTAGTATTATCCTATGGGATTATAAATATGGTTTTATCAATTTATTCTGGTTGGATGAAATTTGAAATTCCATATGAATTCTTGGCTGAGCGATATCGCAGTATAACGAACGTAAATACGTATATCTAACCGAAATATGCCCTAGGGATAGTTAAAATGGCTTTTCCGAGATAATAATAAAAGGTACGGTTCTTGTTAATTATTGAATGAGATTTACATCTTTCGCCAGGCTATAAAAGCCACTTCAATATATTTTAACTATGCCGAAATTCTAATTCAAATTCGAAAATCTTTTATAACGGAGTTTAGTGTTTTGTAATTATCAATGTAATTTTTTTTTTATAACTGAAGATAAGACAACTCATTTCAAATGTAGTGGAGTGCAGTCTATAAATTCTGAAGAGTTGCGCTCACACCAAGAAAAATTAACCTTTAGATGAAAAGCATAGAAAAAAATTAACGAACAGCACCCAAAAATAAACACTTTGTAGGTTGCTAACTCAAGAAATACTACGAACGATTTGTCTGTGAATTCTATACGGGTAATTAGGAAAATGTACAAGGTTTCAAAAGACAACAATTCTAAAACTGTACCTAAGTAAAATAAACCATTAGAAGAAATTATAGATAAAATTTAACGGACAATATCCAAAAACAAAGAGTTTGTAGGTTGCTAACTCTAGAAATACAACGAATGATTTGTCTGTGAATTCTATACGGGCAATTAGGAAAATGTATAAGGTTCCAAAAGACAATAATCCTAAAACTGTAATGTTTAGGTAAAATGTTCAAATTGCACCCATTTTCAAACATTTTGGGATGTATTTCATAGATAAAATTTTATTATTAAGTTCTGCAAGTATTTTTAGTTTTTATTATTGTGACAGCTGCGGTTTATCCACATTGTGTCTAACTAACTAACTAACTAACTAACCATCACGCCTTTTCCCCACAGGGGTAGGCAGAGAGGACGGACCGTCAAACAACTCGATCTTGGCATACACTTCTGGCTTCATTCACATTCATACAACGCCTCATACATTCTCTTCTGTTATTCCGACTTTTGACATGGCCCGACTCGAGTATTTGATTCACTTGATCGTGCCATGTCTTCCTCGGGCGTCCCCGGCTTCTTCTTCCATTCACATTCGCGTCATATATTCTCCTTACACTTCTTTCTTCGTTCATTCGCTCTACATGCCCAAACCATCTAAGCGTCCCTTTCTTAATCTTGCTCACTAAGCTTACATCAGCCTTGCATTCTTTACGAATCTCAACATTTTTCACTCGATCATACATGGTTTTACCACACATTCGTCTCAGAGATCTCATTTCTACAGCATTCAGTCTACTTTCATCCTTCCTCTGCCAGTTCCATGCCTCACTGCCATACATCAAGATTGGTATCAGCACTCCATTGTGGACTGCTAGCTTCGCTTCCTTGGACAACTTTTTATTTGCGCCAACCGCGTTTAGTTCTTTGTCTTGGTGACGCCCTGGGCGGCGTGACGGGACGGTTGGTGTTGGTCTGCACGTACGCCAGGTGGCGCTTGTCGGCCGGCTTCAGGATCTGGAAAGAGCACTTCAGCGTGTCGTCACTGACATCATTGCACCTGCATTATCGAATTCGTGCCTGTTGAGGAACTTGGCCACTATCTCAATGACGAAGGTAAAGGTGAAGCTCATTCTCGCCGGCGGTGTCCTTGTTGGGGTCGGACCACAGCAGGTCATAGAGCAGCCCCTGGTCGGGCACTTCCCGGTTGTATACAATATTTTTTACAACCACCGTAGCCCGAATAGCCATTGTAAATCACTTTTGGCACTTCACTACTACATGTTGCGAGGACCTTCGACAGATGTGACCGATGCTCGATGCGTTAATTCAGAAGAACGCAACAGATTTCAATTTAAAATATTTGAAATATTTGGGTTTTTATTATAAACTCGATTTAAGATCGAGACGGCAGCACTAAAATTATGTATTTTTTTTATAAATGTAACCTAAAAATTATTGCGGTTATTTTATGCTATGTTTACACCGGGAAAATTAAGAACTTCACAATATTTCCAAGATTTACTAAGAGCGATTATAAAAATCAGCCGGCAGCCACGAGGGCGACTAGACTAATCATTATTTATTGATTTATTATCGGTAAAATCGATTTAGTTAGAAAACAATTAAAATTCTGAATTCTGTTAGGTTTTCACATTTGTAATAATTTAAAATAGACAATAATTTAAAAAAAAAATTCAATGCGTATTAAGAATGCTATACGATTGTAAAACTTTACTGAAACATGAAATAAAAAAAACATGTACTTTTACCGTTATTCTTTCTATTTGAGATTTGTTGATATTGTATTCAATGATTAATATTATGACTTTATAAATAATGACTGTCTTCTACCAATTCATAAACATTTTTCTTAAAACTTGGTTTTGTGCATTTAATGCCTTAATATGTATGAAACGGAAAATTATGTTACATTATTTTATCTTTTTGTTATTTCACGGGTTCAAGTAAACATCTCATATACTGTCGCAGTCGAAATAATCTACTCAAACTCGGATAAAGCCGCTGTAAATAAAACACAATACGTTATGGCTAAGCAGTTGGTGGCGCCGGCTATTTTTTACTGAAGCCCGGAGTTTATCTGTCTCGTCATTTACACTTTAAATAATTTACATATTACAAAGCTGACAAAAATGGCTGAAAACTTCACCTTACAAGTTACCAACTCAAGCAATACCACAAATGATTAATTTATATATTTATACGGGGAGTTAGAAAAATGCGTACGGTTTCAAAAGATAAACATCATCAAACTGATATCTTTAAATTCCATGAATTACATCCCAAAGTCTTTGAAAATATATATGATTTGAAAGCTGGAGCGCTATTCTGGTTCTTTTTAAAGAAGATTCCTTAACATTTTCCTTGGGCTTAAAGACTTCTTGCATAACTGCGAAATTACGGAGAGGCAAAAATCCTTAAGAGATTATTTAAAAATACAAATTAATGAAATATCTTTAAGTGACACAAGGTTTTGAAACAAAACTTTAAAAAAAATTACTTTATATTCTAATGCATTTTAAGGCATTTTTATTTTATTTTTAAATTGCATAAATATGCCTTTTAACGAAGAAATACGTTTTGTAAAAGTGTACCTACCTTAACAGATAGTAATGACCTTTTTTTTGTCTCTGGTTCTAAAAGTGACATTTTCCGTCGTGGTTAGTCTATGACGACCGAAGAGGTCGGTCATTCTACTTATTTTACGAACTCGGTTCCGATTACGATTTTACCAACACGGACTCGATTCCTCGGATTCGGTCTTCGTTCCTTTCGGTCCGCACAGGCCCGCAGTTCCGGAAGAAAAAAATCGTTCATGTAACACTATTGAATAGGAACGATTTTCGTTTCTGACTCCAATCCAAAACCTTTACCGTTCCTTGAGTGTGAGTTCGGAACGAGTGAATCCGGATTTGCGAACTCGGAGTGAGTCCACCGCTTTCGAAATCGGATTCACTCGGCCGGCCGTAACGACTCTCCTCTACGTCGCGCCTGTCGTGAATTGTCGAAAATGTCATCTTCTGTATAATGTTTACTAACTAGTTATATTTATAGTATATAATAACGGAATTGGTGACTTACTTAATATTGAGTTTTTCTCTTGTTAAAACTATGCAAATATCGAATTTTTAAATGAATGTCATTTGCTTAATAACAGCTGACAGCTGTCACCCGAGAGAACTGGAACCGCAGTTACGCAAGAAGTTTTTAAGCCTAAGGAAAAGGATAATGAATCTTCCTTAAAAATAACGGGAATAGGCCTCCTGGCCACAGCAATTTTGAACGTTTTATATAAAATTTCAGTACGTATTTCTTATAAAATTGAAAAGATTACGGTTAGAGGAATATCGTATTTTGAAACCTGTTATATTTTCTCAATTACCCATATAGAATTTACAGATAAATCATTCGTAGTATTTCTTGAATTGGCAACCTACAAAGTGCGTATTTTTGGTTGCTGACTGTTAAAAAAAGAATATATTTTTTAAATGTTTGATTATTTCACCCGAAGTGACATGAAATTGAGTTTACTTTTCGCACACTGACACGCTCACAACACACTATATCGGTTCATCTATCCAGTGGTAGGTGCTGGTCATCTGTTATTGGCCGTGGTCGGAATCCAAAATAGAGCAGATTCATAATATTATTCCGCATCAAGTTGTATAGTTTTTTTTTTATTATTTTGGACTGTTTTAAAATCATTTGAAAAATAACACAAAATTTAACGCAGAGTACAGACAACCTGATGAAGTGTTTCATTTCAAATTTGTTATCAGTAATTGTTCGATGAGGTTTTTAAGGACTTTTTTTCTAAGATTAACAATCTGCAAAGCGTGCAGATAAGGAGCTGCCAGATAGCTTTATCGCTAGCAGACAAATAGTTGTAGCGTAAACAATAATAATTTTTAAATATAACAATAATTTAGCAAATGTGAAATATAACAGTCATCAATGCTGAATCTAGTGCAAGCAATTTTTTTTTCAAATTTATTGGAAATCAAATTTAATAATGTTATCATCAAGTTCTGCAAGTATTTTTAGTTTTTATTATTCTGACAGCTAATATTCATTACCCGTCCAAATTGAAGAGGAGTGGCAGTAAATAAAATCATATAAATAAGTCGTCACAATGTGGATTAATCACAGTTTGAAAATGGCCTTAAACGCCGAAACAGCTGTCACAAAAAAAAACTAAAAATGCTTGCAGAACTTAATGATAACATTATTAAATTTGATTTACATTAAATTAAAAATAAATTAAATGGAGTTCTACGAATTAAACAAAAAAAAAAACAATTAATAATAAAAGTTCGCCGATTTTTCAGTCTTTTTTGTGGCATTTTATCAAAAACCGTATGTACTGTAGAATGGAAAGACTGCGAACTTTAAAAAAAATTATATGAATGTACTTTGTAAAAACCCGTTTTTCATCTTTAAGCATGATAGAAACAGAGGCCACTTGTAAAACATCTTCGGCGTTAACTTTGCAAAATTTTTTTCCGGACAATTCAGGGTGGTAGATACTCTCAGTATCCCCCTGGTGAAAAACAACCATTCAAAATCGAGAAGTTGACTAGAAATGGACTTCTCAATTGTCTTACCCTCTTTCGTTTCCCACTTCCTTCAGATTCAAAACATTTCCCAATAAGGAACTCCAGTGAAAAATGTAATGGCTTTAAAAATATGTGTTCATATAGATAAGAAAACGCCGATTCTGAATATATAACTTTTATTATATATAATTATATGTAGAATTTAAAAAATATTATTTAAAGGTGAATAAAAATCATCTCATCAAAACACCGTGTTATGTTGATACCATTGGATTTGGAACATCTGACGTCATATGCGCATTCTGGTTTTGGATTAGTATGTAAATTCTTATGTTTCGATTTTGTTTTGTATTTTAAATAGTATTTTTTTTTAGTTTTGGCGAGGCTCAAACTTAATTTGGGTGACTTTAAGCTGTATAACTGTTGTTCAATATAAAAAACTATTATTAATGAAAAAAATAGAGTATTCATGAACAAACAAATTATCAATACGGATATTATGATAATGTTAATTCTCAATACTATTATTATTCTTTGAGTTAAAGTTTCTAAAAAGGTGCATAATTTTCTTACTTATGTTTAGTTATGGTTTACTATGAATATAATATAAAATTATGTATGGTGAAGCTTATCCCTGTTTCGAAATTTGACTTTCTAACCTCAAAACAGTTCAAAACCGACCGACCATAGATTTGGAGCGTTTTGGCGGACTTGAATCTTAGAAAATTATTTTAACTATGAAAACTGCCTTTAGAAAAAAAAAGAAATATACTGATAAAAATACTTTAAATATATTGTACATACCTAAAGGAATTGGAACCATGTTGAAAAAAGTTTGTCAGCGCATTATACGTTGAAAATATTGCTGGTTTACCAACACGTCGAATCGATTATTTACTGAAAGTGTTAAGGAAAGATGACAGATAAAATCGCACGCAACTTAGTTAATAGCCCTAATCTTCTCAAACACCTATTTCATATCTCAAATCGCAACAGCAGACAGACACTTACATTTTATATCCCTCATTGTAAAACCAATTCCAAACAACACTCTTTTATCTACAGATCTACATACTCATTAACTTAAATACATAACTTAAATTATTACCGCATTGTCGTTTTTAACTCAACTATACGTGATATTAAATTAAAATCCATTACACGACCGCTCTCAAACTAGATAACTTAAACCACCTTTCCATCTACTCTAGTCCTTTGTACCTTTATCCCACTCCTATGTTCCCCTCAACCCTTCTCTCCCCCGACTGACATAGTTTGAGCTAATTGATGTAAAAGTGTATATTGTCACACTTTACTCATAGTATTTATCATCAGCAGAGGAAAATTTGTAATTGGCATCATTTATTGTTATACATATGTGTAAATTATGGTTACAACAATATTCAGTGGTCTCTCTCTGTATTGCCAACCCTCACATACTTATGGAACCAATGTGCGGCCCTTCAGAGAATGCAACTTTTTTGCACAATTTGAACGTACACCAGATCTGACACTGGGTTTTGGTAGTAATACGTATTTGATAAAAAAAAATTGCTAAAAGATAGCCTTTATATCTCAATGTGTGAAAGAATAGACTTTCGAATTTTACTCGTGATGACGAAATGTTTCAATCAATGATTTTTACCAGTCAAAAATATTTGCTACGTGCCGTGTGTCTTATGTCACCACGAATATATTTAATAGTCATAAAATTCGCTTGGCAAGCGGAACCTAGAAGTGTTTTTTGTAAACGCAAAAATCCTGTTTTTATTTATTGATGAAGAATTTTGTAAGAATGAAAAAAATAATCAAGGGAACTCAACAAATAATCTTAGCGTTAAAGCAATATTTAAAAAAAAAACATGCTTCTTACGTGAGTTAATATTTTTCCATTGAAATATTTTTTTGGGTAGTTTACGGTTATATTTTTTACATCATAATTAAGAAATTTATTTCAAGTGTTATCAAAGGAATTTCCAGGAAACGGTTCAATTAATCCAAAGCATATTTTCGGTTTTCATAATATAAACCGATACCTAGTATAGAATAATCGGAATAGTAATTTCACCGATAGCTTCGCCTTAAGCAGTAATTAAAAACGCATGATGTGAAGTATTTAAATAAAATAAAAAATAGATAAATTCACCGCTAATCTTGCAAAAGTGGTAAAACATTTTTACATTTACCTTAAGAGGTAAGAAACAAGAAAGTACGCTTCATTTAGTTAATTCTCAAGTCATTTTTATTACAAGTGACATTAAATTCTTTCTCTCGTATGGCCGTGGGGTGCCAAGGGCGCAAGTCCCGTAAAGATTTCGTTTTGCTTTTCGGGGAGATAAATTCGGTTTATAGCCACTATTAGATTTCATAGCTTTTTATCATGTTTTTGAGAAAAAATATCTCAAGTCCATTGATATGAAATGCGTTAGATTGGTATTGATTTAAAAATATTGGCATTTTTGAAACTGTGACAAAATGACTACAATACATCATCGATCGGGTAGTAGCTAAGATGTACAAAGCTTCGGGTTCCAACGCCGACGTCACGGATTCAATCCTGTAAGTCTTCCATCCTCACGCTACTTTTTTTTGTTAATAATTATGATAGCAGAGGGAATTCAAATATTGTCTTGTTTTTAAAATGTGTTGCAGAAAAATATGTCTTTTAAAATTAGGTCATTATTTAAAGCCAGTATTGCAATCGTTAAGATAGTACATACACTTTTTAAGACTGTAGTTCGAACCTTACAGTACCAGGGGACTATGGCTACCCAATAGGTGGACATATTAAAGCAGCAAAAATGACTTGGGGGAATGTTCATAAATTCATGAATATATCGTGAATATTTTTTGGTTGTGTTTCTGATTTGCGTAATGAAAATTAATAAAAAAAAACCAATTTTCAGTTTGGGAGGCGGGTACAGGTACCACCATCCGGGAACCATTCATTGGACAACCGACACCTCTGCCTTAGGAGGTGACTTAGCAGGGGTGCCCGAGTTCACGGGGTGAGGTGTGTCCGGGTCTTGTCGGCGGATGCATCCCACCCACCTCTCATCCCTTTTTACTTCTCAGAACTTTATCTCCTTTCTCTCCTTGAACAGTCCTTCCACACAGCATCCCCAAAGATGCCATAGGCCTTGATGGAAATAATTTCCCTCGGGGCCTCCTGTGTGGAATATGAAACCGTAAAAAAAACATTTCAAAATAATTTGTGAGCCGAATAATAAAATCAACATGTCATTTAACCGTACGAAACTTTCTCGACTTACAACACTTGAAAATGATTTATTTGTGTGTCAATCTATAATTGAGTATGGTATCATAGCATGGGGAAGTGGTACTTCATATGCACTAGACCCAATCGTAAAGGCACAGAAAACTATTATAAAAATAATCCTTAAGCTACCTCTAATTGCAGACTCAATCTTTAATATAATGAGAGTATTTGACGTTCGGCAGATTTACGCTAAAATAATCCTCACTCATCTTTATTCAAACAAATGTAAATACTATGGAAAAAGATTAAACACCCGTATCACTAGAAATGCCAACGAAGATTTACTCCAAATTCCTGTAATTCATACTACTTTTGGGCAACGGAATTTTAGGTACTTTGCTATAAGAATTTACAACATTCGTACGGTTAACATAAAAAAATCTGTCTCTCACAAAAAACGTTCAAACAAAAAGTAAGAAATTGGATTAAAAGTAATGATAGGACATTTACCGGTGCACTCACCCAAATTTGAAACTATTGATTCAACGATTTACGAAGCATATCTTAATATAAGTGTATATTCATAGGTATTTTAAAATTATAAAATAATTTGCAAGATTACTGCCTCAACACAGGCTAGCCTAGTGAGGCGGGTTATGTGAAACTATAACTGTTATTATATTATTATCTATTTTACTTTATAAACCACTGTACACTTACATGATTATATTATACATGTCTTTTAGTCATAGTTAAATTTAATTACAATAAAAATATCATTATTATTATTAGTTTCAACGTGTTTAGTAAAAATATTTCATTTAGTTTTATTAAATTTATATACGGTGTTGCACGCAGAGGACAGAATATTGGAATACACACGTTATTGGAAATTATATTTGATCCTTGTATTTATTTTAATAATTATTTATGTTTTTTTTATTACAAAATGCGGTGATTAGAAAATAATTTTTTATTTTATAATAATTTAATTTAATAATTTAATTTAATAATTTAATTTAATAATTTAATTTAATAATTTAATTTAATAATTTAAGTTAATAATTTAATTTAATAATTTAATTTAATAATTTAATTTAATAATTTAATTTAATAATTTAATTTAATAATTTAATTTAATAATTTAATTTAATAATTTAATTTAATAATTTAATTTAATAATTTAATTTAATAATTTAATTTAATAATTTAATAATTTAATAATTTAATAATTTAATAATTTAATAATTTAATAATTTAATAATTTAATAATTAAATAATTTAATAATTTAATAATTTAATAATTTAATAATTTAATAATTTAATAATTTAATAATTTAATAATTTATTATTATTATTGATCGGTTGAACCATCTAGCGCGTTTCGTATCAACGGGGTAAAGAGTTGTAGCATTTTACGACTACCACCGATGGGTGTGTCTAGATTCTAGATTGTAAAGTAAGTGAACTATAAATGACGCAGACCTGGCCTTGCACGAGTATCGCGAACTGGGTATCAAAAAAATTGAATTGAATAAAATACTTTTTGATGTGGTGATAATTAGAGCTCGCGACACGCTCCTCCCAGATCGTCTTAAGAAGTTAAAATTATTTAATGCGTAAAAAGAAGATCGTTCATTCTTTTGACCGTCTACACCATTGACGTCAGAACGAATAGAGTTATTATACCATTTTGACGGCTGGAGGGAGGATCACATGACCCCTTTTGGAACCAGCCAAGTTCTCTGCCGTCGACGTTTGTGTCGCGCGATTTTGACTAACTAAATATATATATATTTTTTTTTTTTTTTTAATATTCGATTTTGTGAACAAGACGAACCTTTTCACTTATTCACTTTTTTTTGCTTAAATTGGCGGCATATAAATCTCGCTCCTCCCCCCCCCCTTAATTTCGTTTCTTCACCTTGCGTGTTAGATATCTCTATGTATTATTTAATCTTTTATAAATAAAGATAACTTTTTCAATTTTAATTGAATAAAATATTGAAGTTTATAAATCTCTTTGTGATATGTTTAATCATTAACAACTCTCAAAATGAAACATGAAATCGAAAAGACATGGACATTTAAAAAAAAGATAACGGTACCAGCTGGGACTCGAACCCCTTGGTGTATCTACGACCTTGCGATCTAATCCACTGAGCTACAGATACCCCAATCGGTATCATATTTCGATTTCTAAGAACTGTCAATTTCATTTTCGATTATTTTCCATATATTTTTAAGGCTGCTACGTTTTTCTCATTACAAGATTCTACCCAAATTTATTTGTAATGTTTTTTAAATAATGATTAAAAATATATTTTTTATTAGATACATTTGTTGATATACATACATTGGATATAAAAAGAGCTTTGTTTTATAAACGGTAAGGAAAAAATACGTAATATAGAGATAAAAAAAGTTTTAATAAATATGTAGGTAAGTGAATTAAAAATACACTATGTTGTTGCCATGTTTCAAAAGAAACGCTTTCTTTATCAGGAATATATGAATACTAACGAAGAAAGAATCGCTTTTGAAACATGTAGATATGTAAATTTATAAAGTGGTGAAAACAAAGTGTATTTTTAATTAATTTATTAATAATCATTAATTTATTAAGTGAATACCAATCGTTTGAAGAAATTATAAATATGTTTGTGTTTATACATGCTTAATGAGGTGATGTTTAAAAATCTACTCGTATATCTATTTAAAGTACATATAAATAAAATAGAAAATTACAAGAATTGTGATATGTTGAGCCATATGAAGTCTAAAAATAAGAAATTATAGAAAATTTATAACAATTTATTATATAATAATAAAAATAATAATAATCGGATGATTTGTATAGCGCCGTTTTAGCGAAAAATCACCTCTAGGGCGATCTTAAGTGTTATTATTTTTCAAATACACCAGACCGAGCGCGACTGTGAGTGGCGAGGATTATAACTGTTAGTAAAAATCTTATAGCCTCTTTATTTTTTTTTCACTTATGAACAAAAAAGGAGTAAAGTCATATGTAGGTCACCTAATATTTATTTTTTGAATATTAGATTTCAATAATTTATTAAGAATATATTTCGCAGAAAATCTATTAAAATGTCTGGAAAATACAAATTCGTACAACTCGGGCAAATAGAGGGCGCTAGTGACACGTTGCCATCAAATGTCAAGATCTGTACGCATTGTCACAAAGAGTATTCGGTATAACTGGAGATTAAATTAAAATCACCTTAAATTTTTGCCTCAATTGAATACGTCGTGTTCAATTTACTTTCACTGTAAAAACCTAACCATGACTGTGATCCGTGGTTCGGATCGAGTGACACGATGGTATAAGAAAACCCACCAAATTATCTACCATTTCGCAAAAGCTGCAACGATAAAAGGTCATAACGTATCCCACGAATTACGCGGACATGCTACTTTAATGTATTTGTTCGTAAATAGTACAGCTATTGTTCGTTTTTTTTTACGTTTCCACAAGACGTAAATCAGCGCCGGATCTACTATGAGTGCAGATGGAACATTAAACTAAATTAATAATTCTTCAGTATGTCAATCTACCCGATGACCTTCGTGGCCGAGAGGTTAAGCTCCCTGGCCTCGGACCCATAGATCGCTGGTTTATAACTAGGGCGAGAAAACAAATTTAATTGTTTTTTTTGGTAATTGTTGTTGTAATTTCGCATTTAATTCACCAGCATTCAGAAACAAAATGCTCGAAATGGCATTAGCCATATTTAAATAGAGAGTTTTAAGTAGAAGCGTAATTCGCAACCTTTCTGTCATCAGCCTCACAAGTAAGTAAAGAATTTCTTATTAATTTTACAAATAAACTAGCTGATGTGTACCCGGCTTTGCTCGGGATTTATTTTTATTTTTTTAATTAAGCTATGAAGTTGTGAATTCTTCCTTGTCATTAGGGTGCCATAATTGATTTGATACCAAAAGTAACTATCTCCAAATAAATATACATTCATTTGCATATTTTATTTCATTCCAAAGGTTTATTTTTTCAAAATACATCTAAATAATAATAATAATGTTCTTAAGTAAGTACATACTCGTGTTTTAGATTTTGAAAATATTCTACCAAAAAAAAACTTCTTTTGAATATGCAATCTGTGGATAAACAAGAGTGGGCGAATCTATGGGCTAACCTAAATAAAACATGGCGGGTTCAATGTTTTTCTTACTAATTTTAAAACGTTATAGCAACATATTGGATTTCATTCAAACTACTCTCTAAACGTTCCCGGCACTAATTGTGCTATTTTCAGCGAACCCGGTCCAGTAATGTTCGAAAAAATCGAGAACAAACAAACAAACAAACAAACTTACATTGATTTTTATATATATAAATAAACACTTAGGTCCGGATTACAAATCGGCAAATAGAGCATTTCTTATTTTTCGAATCTTGTTATCTTCGATTCTCATATATTAATCATATTTAAATGGACGTTATTCAAGACTTGCATATACATACGGCAAAAATGACATCAGTCCTCTAAGTTTAAACGTCCAAAATTAGTCCTCCATAAGGAGTAGTAACATCTCTTTTACATTTCACAACAACAACAAAAATAATTAAAATATCATTAGGTCATTCCATTTTCGCAATAAGGAACTCCAGGGGAAAATATAATGGCTTTAAAATATATATATTCACATGGATCAACTAACACCGATTCTGAATATATATATTTTATTATACGTAGAATTTATAAATCGTTGTTTAAAAGTGAATAAATAATCATCTAATCGGAACACCTTGTTATGTTTGTACCATTTGACGGCCTCCATGGTCGAGGGGTAAGGCTCTCGACTACGAATCCGAAGGTCGCGGGTTCAAATCCCGGCGTGCGCAAGTAATTTTTATTTAATTAATTTGTGTTGTTTCACAATTAATTCATTTAAAAATATAATATAGTATATTTGCGCACGTTCCAGAGTGGAAGATACTCTCAGTATCGCCCTGGTGAAAGACCACCATTCAGAATTGAAACGTTGCTTGAAATGGCTTTTAGCCGTGTTTGGTGACCAGATCTGAATAGCCAGGTATTTCCCCACCTCCCCCTTCCCCTTCTCCTTCCCCTCCCCAATACCTTCAGCCTCACAACATTCCCCAATTGGGAATGCCATAGTCTCACTGGCTCCAGACGGTTGGGAGCAGTTGGGACTCTTGTGCGGTATTCATGTAAAAAAAAAAAAACCATTGCATTTGGAACATCTGACATTCCGTGCGCATTCTGTTTTTGGATTAGTATGGAAATTTTTATTTTAAATACGTATTTTTTTAGTGTTGGTGAAATTTAAACTTAATTCGGGTGACTTTGAGCTCTATAATTTTTGTTCCATATAAAAAAAACTATTATTAATGAAAGAAATTAGAGTATTCACGAGTAAACCAATTATCAATACGGATATTATGATAACATTAATGCTCAATATTATTATTATTCTTTGAGTTAAATTTTCTAAAAAGGTACATAATTTTCTAATTTATGTTTAGTTATGGTTTACTATGAATAGAATATAAAATTATTTACGGTAAAGTTCATCCTTGTTTTGACATTTGATATTTCAACCTCAAAACTGATCAAAATCGACCTGCCATATTGCTGATTTGAAGCATTTTGGCGAGCTTTAAAAAATTGAAACTCTGAAAATTACTTTAACTATGAAAACAAACTTTTTAAAAACAAACGAAATATACTAGTATTTAAGTTTGAACTTCATTATTGATAAAAAAAATAATGAACTGCACTGGAGTTCCTTATTATGTCAGTAAACAAATTGTTATGGGAACTCCTGAATAAACATTACATAAATAATGTCCAAGTCCAAGTTTAAACCTAAGGTTGATCAAACGATGACTTGAGCCGAGAATAGGCGGTAACGGAATCAGTTATCACTAATTACCGGTTTGTAATGACGTCAAATGTGGGAGAGTTTCAAACAATTAGGCCTCACAAATGATGTTACTACCCTTGTATTTCATTGACTTGTGTTTTTAGTAGACATACATCGCAAAAAAACACTTCTGTAAAAGAACCATGCGAAGTAAACATTATCTAATAAATTGAAATTTAACTGTCAAAATACGTATTTTTAACAATACTCAAAAAGAAATCTCCCCTCTCTACAATACCTACCTTCTAAAAAAAATAAAACCACCCCAAGAACTGAGTAGTAAAATTCAACCTTGTATTACTGGAAATTGAAATACTTACAAAATCATAAATGTTTTCGGAGAAATATTTGGTTAGCATTTTTATGGCAGTGCCACGTACATACCTAAGGAGTAACGATAGAAATAATTTAGTTTTTAGGTAGGTTCTTACCTAGCGAATATCTTCTGTCATCCATTCTTTTATAATCCAAGGTCTTGTATTGGGTTTTACATCTATACATATTTTACTATTTTCATATACTTCGTTAAACTTGCTTTTTATTTGACAATATAAATTATTGCAATCATTTGTCTGAAGCAAAGCATTCCAGTTATAATTTCTAATTGAAAAATCTATTAGTTTTTTGATAAAATTGAGACTTTCCGTCCTTTATTTATAGGTCGTTTATTAGTTTTATACGGAATGTTCACAACTGTTGCAAAGTGGTCTGCAATGATGAAGTCACAAACATATGCGTATAGTATGTCAGTTTCTTTGTGTTTGCTATTATGGTCCCAGATCAGACTGTAGCTGCTGAATTTTGTCCAGCAACTGCTTAATATAATTCTCTGCCATCGTTTTTTCGGCGTGCCAGACCTTGATGTTTGCAAGGGCTGAGTTGAGATCTCCTCTCAGTTCTTCCTTTTCAAGCAAGAGCTGGGCCACTGATCCTAGAACACTCGTAACATTTCGAGACAGCTTGATCTGCTGTTCTTTTGATACCTTTGACGGTTTTTCCGCCAATGTATCCTGTAAGGCCTTCAGGGAAAATTGTGTCCCGGAGAGTATTTTTTGTCCTGATGGATTACCGCGGTTAGGGGCGATATCCATCTCTGTCTCCTGGGCATCAGAATCTGATTCGTCCGAGTGGCAGGTATACGGAAAAGCAATAGTGGGACTGTTATTGTTTCGTGAATTTTTTTTCCCATATTCACATGAAAGTGAAAATTTTTTATTTGTTCGTAAGCCGAGAATTAATTTCTAAACAGGTGGTTTCACAATTTCACAGAAATAAGTGGTGATTGGTTAAAGAGAGATCACTACACCAGTAGGAGCACTGAAAAGTGAGCTCATAAACAAGGTAGCCAATCAGCGCACTTTAACTCTGCAAACACTGATCCACTGTCCAATAATTAAATAAAACGAAAAGTTTATTAAGACAAAAAACAGTTCGAAAATGCGAAAAAAAACACAAGAGAGTACCACTACAGATCAAATTACGGTCGATTTTTACAGCAATAATACTCTTTCTCACGGCTGATAAATCAAAACAATGAATCTTTCAAATATAATCGATAGCTTGACAGAGCGTCACGAGTTCCAAGTATTGTTACAATTCATCTATATTATCACTAATATGGGTGCTGAAGAAATACGGTGGATTATTGATAGCTTTTTAAAATTCGCTTTAATGAGTGTTAATTACAGTTAAATACATGTTAATTACGGTTAAATAAGATAATTTATGAGCAAAACAGAAAAATTACGGTGTACATCGGAAAACTTCATCCATATTATCACTAATGTGGGTGAATTACAGAAATTGCTGAAGAAATACGGTAGATTACTGATAAAGTTCTAAAATTCGCTTTAAAAAGTGTTAATTACGGTTAAGTAAGTGTTAATTACGGTTAAGAAAGATAATTTTTGAGCAATACAGAAAAAT
>JAHDVE020011314.1:0-94047 GCA_022606495.2 Halesus radiatus | reverse complement strand
ATTAAAATTTAAAAAAAGGAGAAAAAAAAAAATTTTAGACTTAGAAAAAAAAGTTGAGAACCTCTGATTTTTCTAAGTGTTTGAAATTTAACAAAAATTGGCCAGGGATTTGTTTAGGGGGAAGATATTTTAAATTTCATTATTCACTTTTGTAACTTTTACTTAAAACTTGAAAAAATTGCCAAGATTCTAGTTTAGAAAATGGTAATTTTCAAAAATCACTTTACACTTGTTGAAATTTGAGGTTAATTGACACTAGGCAATCACTTCCTTGTTTATTGTTTTTATAAGAGAGAAACTCGAAAAGGGATAAAAATTCGTCATTAATTATTTGAAGTTTTTTATTTTTTAGAAACACTGGCGTAGTAGTTTTAATTATAAATTTAAAGTACCATTTGATTTAATTGTCTTTGGTTTATTTTATTATTATTATAGTCACTGACAGAGGGTTTTTTAATCACTTGATAAGGTATTACCATACAATATGTAAACACAATGTTACATATTTGCGAGAATTATTTGAGGAAATTGAAGTAGGTAATCCTTGCAGTAAATTTAATTGTACCTGTTGTTTAATGGGCAAAAGGTCTTAAAGGTGAAGTTTGCGAACTTATTTATCGAAAATAACTTAATTGTTGCAAAGCCGATAGCAACGTAAGGGACGGCGTGAGTTGTTTGTTTATGGAACTGTCAAAAATCAGCTGACTTGATCTAGGCAACTTGAGAAAAATAAAAGAGGGACTGTAAAGTTGCCTATTCTGTTAATTTGCAAGTCGGTATAGATTCGATTTTGCCAACTTGACAATGCTACGACGCGCTGCGTCTGGAGAGTGTTCAAGCGAACTTCAGACGAGTTTTGGTTGAGAAAAAGAATTCGCCGAATATTCCAGAATTCTGCCGCGCTTTATCGAACGATCCCGATGTGATTGTTGCGTCACGTGATATGAAATGTTCTAGAATTCTGCCGCGCTTTGTCGAACGATCCCGATGTGATTGTTGCGTCACGTGATATGAAATGTTCTAGAATGTTTGGCGCGTTTTTAACGGTTTTTTTGACAACGTCTCGAAATTGTTTCTAGAACAATTCTGGCGCGTATTTTAACGGTTTTATGAACATGGTTAGAAATGGTTCCAGAAAAAATTGCTATGGGAACACTTTACAGGGAGAAGATACAATACAATAAGAGACATTTATACCGATTCTGAAAGCATCCTATGAGTAGGAACTATGTTTGCAACGAGAATAATTGCGGCAAGTTTAATGTATGGAGTCTGTTCCAATTCCCAAAGAAGGCCCTGACGTTGGGAAGCCAGTGTTAACTTAAAGACGGGCTGTCTTATAATTGGGGATTGTGACTCGAGACTTTAGTAATTAAAACTCTCAGATGCTTTCAGTAATCAGTTGTTTACTCGGTATAAAAAGGGGAACAGACATGGTAAGATTACACAAAGGGATCATGCTAATCTAAATTACAAACATGTTACGGGTAAAACTAAGATTCTCTCTCTGGAATAACTCTACGAACGGCATTGGTGAAGGTGGCTCGAAATGGAATTACAACACAATATAAAGGGGATATTCAAGAATACAGCTCACGGTTGGTAATGATGGTTGTCGGTCGGGCGTCCGGGTAATATTCCATCGCCAAATCCATGATGGATGGTGCACCTCGGAGATGTTCCCAAGGCCAAGTCCACGGAGAGAAGTCCGTGTGTCCAAGGCCGAGTGCGAGAAGAGAATGGCGGCTGTCCAAGGCCGGGTGCGGGAAGAGAATGGCGGCTCAAAGCGAGCGTGTCGAAGCCGGAACTCGAGTACGAGTGGTGTATCTTTTTGTCGCTAGGGGTGTTAACTTAACGAGTGGCTAGTAATTTATATAGGGTATATGCGTTATGTAACAATATTCCAACTAGAACTACTCGATCTACAATTTTATTCTATTGTAATAATAATTTCAGGGCTGGGTCATTCAAAAATTCTATATTACCTAGACTCCACGCAGAAGGTAATATATTTTCAGACATAGTATATATATTTAACTGCCCGGAATACAAATACAAACAGACGATTATTGCATACATCCTCAACAATTACTAATATATGTGTCTAGAGTATAAGTGTTGGTGAATGTGAGGTATGTTTTGAATATTCGTCTCTGTAGCTTATTACTTACAATAGTACTTACACAATGTTATAGTGTAAGTACCATTCCTGTATGTCTTCGTTATTTTATCTATGTACCTACTGTGATATGTTTTGCACGTATTTATTATAACTAACTAAATATGTAAAATCCCATAAAGGGCTTATATAATACAATAAATAAATATTAATTCTTTACAATTACATTATTTAAACCTTAAAATTAGACCCAGTTTACTAGAATTCATTCAAGTCCTCAAAAAATAACTTCAAATCATTCATTAGCGCAAGCAAAGCAAGATAACTTCAAACCATTCATTAGCGCAAGCAAAACCAAGATAACTTCAAACCATTCATTAGCGCAAGCAAAACCAAGATAACTTCAAACAATTCATTAGCGCAAGCAAAACCAAAGATATCGTCAAACCATTCATTAGCGCAAGCAAAACTAAGATAACTTCAAACCATTCATTAGCGCAAGCAAATCAAGATAACTTCAAACCATTCATTAGCGCAAACAAAACCAAAGATAACTTCAAACCATTCATTAGCGCAAGCAAAACCAAGATAACTTCAAACCATTCATTAGCGCAAACAAAACCAAAGATAACTTCAAACCATTCATTAGCGCAAGCAAAGACGTCAGCTAGTTTACAATATATATTTTTTTAATTTTTAAAAGAATGACAAACTTTTCCTGGTTGCGGAGTTACCTGACAATATTTGAAAGTATCCTGCTGCCATCACAAATTATAACTTTTATTTTGGCGATACCCAAAGCAGAAAAATGCATACCGTTTCAGTGATATTTTCCTATGGTAAGTTGATTTCCTCCATGAATTTTTAAAAAATTAGACAATACGCCATATTATCGCTAGATTGTTTTTTTCAAGGGCTTGGAACTATCCAATAGCTGAATATGACGTATAAATCTGTTCTCTGTTCGTTGCTATTATATGCATAGCCTGTTAATTAAGTTATGGGAACTAGGAATAAATCAATACCATTCTCATTTATTCTATAAGTTTGCCCAAATAAAACATTTTCAAACGAATCATTATCCATCCAAACAGGCAAATATCTATAGAACCGATGTCTATATATCGAACATATTAATGGCCAGTATTAAACTGCAACAAGCCCGAAAAATTATCAACTATTCGCCAAAAGGGTGTTCTTGCCAGTCTAAAATAGAACAAAAACAATAAGATCTAGTCTCCTTTAATGGAAGTAATCTTCCCAACAAGTCCTCCATTGATATGCTTGGTGTAACCCTGATTGAACCAGCTCAGGTATGGGGACTCCATCGAAGCCAGAGTAAAGTTAGCCTGTCAGAAGCTGGACGTATTGTACAAAGCCCGCAGATACTTTAATAGTACACAACTACTGACCCTGTGAAATCGCAAGTGCGCCCCACTGTAGAATTTGGCAGCCACTTCTAGTAGTGGGGCTCCCCAAAATATCTGAAAAAACCCTTGACTGTGCAGAAACGGGCGGTCCGTTTGATAGATTCGCCCATCTTAACAAACGGATTGCAATCTTTGAGGCACAGATGTCAGGTGGGAATGCTGTCCTTATTCTACCCGTATTTTAATGGAGAGAGCCTCCTGTGTAAAAAATAAAAAAAAGAGCCGAAAATCCAGTTTGAAAATATTCAAATATTCAAATTTACCCAGTTTTAATCAAATCTATTTCGAATTGTTTCCATCTAAAATCGGCCATTGTCCTGTGCATTTCAATTTCGAACTGAAAGAACAGTGACGACTAATTGAATTTGACATTTTGACATATATATTTTGACATATAGGAAATTTTTTGAAATTGATGTAGGAAATGACGAAATACGTATAGTGCAATTTTTAACGTCATAATTTTTAAAGTTTGATTTGTAATTGTTTATTTTGTGTAGATATTATGTTCATATTAGAATACATGTAACCAATGTACATATGTTATATTTTAAGTTAAATAAATAGATAAATTATCTGAAAACAACAGATTTTGACTTGTTGCAGTTTAATAATACTGGGCCATCTAAATATAAATATATTGTCATAATTTGAAGATTAGAGTAATTCATTGCGAGTTTTGCAACACACGCCCATCATAATTCAATGAATTTGGTCAATAATAATTCAATAATTCCATGAAATTCCTCTACAGTAATGAAATCACCGCGCACACTTCCGCATTCGCATAAATTCACTGTGAATATATAGGATCTTCCATACGAATTACTTGTCTTTTATTGAATATATTATATGAAACCTATGATATTTTATATCAAGCGTCTGTAATCTTATAAATCTCTAGGTGAAAACTCGTTGACCTTTCAACATTGACATTGGTAGAGGTCATTCCTGTGAGCAGACTGTCCCCACTCGCCACTGGGAGCTGGGAGCTGGGAACTGGGAACTGGGAACTGGGAACACGATGTATTATATAGTTACTAACTACCTACCTGCCTGCTTATCGTAAGCATCCTTGGGTCGTTCGGGTCATAGTTCGACAACCCGTGGAGTCGAGTCGGAAACTCTATTACCACTTAACAGATTTATCTCTTCTAGAAAGAAATTTAGTAATTCAAAATATTCATGATCAATTTAATCAGAATGGAAAAAATGAGGTAACTTATATCGGTTTATCTTTTATCAAATTATTGGTTAGAATGTTTTAAACAAACAATTTTAAAAATAACAATGAAAACCAAAGAAACCTAAATTTCACAAAACAGGAGCTAACCAGAATGACAATGAATATATTACCCAAATTTAAAACTGCTTCAGGACAAAGGAACTATAAATAATATCTCTCCATTAAGCTATATAATTCACTTCCTCCAGCAATAAGCAAATGGAACATGCAAAGAAATAAAGGGAGAAGAGCTATCAAGCAAGGAATGCGGTGTGGGCGTGTTTCGTAATCCAAAATTCTGGCATTCGGGCCATTAATTTTCTAATACAAAAAAATAATTCATCGTCATTTAATTTCGATCAAATGGAATGGCAATGTACAATGCAGGCAGTGTATTCTCATTGGGTCTCTTGGGGCTAGAATCAAAATGTACTAAGTCATAGGTACACCGGCTTCCATCCAAATCTACATGGAAGGCATATCTGGTGTGTATAAGAGTAAAACAGAACATCTGTGTGCTGTACTTTTACGTTGTACGTAAGTATGGAGAAAAAAAATCTTCTATGTCTCTAAATTTCAAACTTTTTGTAAAATTATCTTCCAAAACATATTCTCAAAGGAGCATTGTTGACACAGGATCCGAGAAGAATTATAATTTCTTTAAAAGATTGGTATTCACTTTGTGGCGTCATTATTAATAAATTAATTAAAAATTACTTTTACCACTTTATTAATACGCACATATCAACATGTATTCTATATATTTCTGATGAAGAAACCATCGCTTTCTAAACATGTTGATATGTATATATTATGGAATGAATACAAAGTAATTTTTAATTCATTTATAAAAAAAATATGTTCGTATCTGCCGCAATCATGAAAAATATTTTTTTTTTCTGAAATTTTTATTTAGTAAATTTCTAAGAAAAGTGTAAATAGCCGGGGTGGAAATAATCGTATAACCCAACCCCTATTGCCGCTTATCTAGTCAAACAGTTGCTTTCCGGGTAGGTGCTTACGTGTTCTATTATCCGAAATTATTTTGAAAAGATTAAGTTAGCCTTGTGGTGAGCGAATACAGCAGCATCAGAATAGATGATGGCTAATGGCGAGCGTCATCCAATGACAGAGAATCTAATTAAAATTCAATATGAACACCGCGACGATCCGAGCTAGTGAAAAGATAATCTCTAATTTTGAAGCTGTCAATTCGTGGTAAAATTCGAATTTAATTTTAATTCCATTGAGTGGAAGACAGTTACAAAGGTTTTTTAATTAAAAAATTCGTAAGAAACTTTCCTGGTTGCCGGCGAATAAACATCTTAAATTCCACATTCATTGAATACTATATATTAAAATATAGGTGTTAATGTCAATAGTAATAAACCTAAAGTTACATCAACCCTAGTTATATATTCCGTCCTCATTAGCAGAAATCACAGATGTGAATCGTACTTTATGCTTTTATGAATCTTATGAAACCTCACTGCTTTAGTGAGAGATATTACAAAACAAAATAAATTACTTTAAAAGTCATCGACTCCTGAAACTCATCGCAAGATGACGTTCAGTCAATGAACTTATCCATTGAGATGATTCGTTCCCAGCCAACACCAATGGAAGTACAAAGGAAGGACCTAGTCTATAGAGAGGTTCTAAAGAAAATTAGAGTGTGAATAGAACGAATAAATTAATATCGTCAATATCAGTAGTAAATTAATTTATGTGCTTCCGATATGAATGATAAGTATAATTACTATATTGGCAGTGATAAACTGCTTTATGTCGGTTGTTCGTACATAAAACACTGAAAATACAATAGCACTTTCGTAAAAATTTTAAAGCGATTTCAAAAATCTGAATTAGCAGCCCAAAATTACATGTTTACTATGAGTTTTACTTTTTTTTAAATAGCGCTAATAGAACGTGAGTTGCCTGAGTACGATTCTCCCTCATACAGAGATCCGTCAGGTATGATGGTGCCAGTCCATTCAGTTCCTTATGCACCATAAATTTAAAACTGAACTCTTTCTGTGACTCGAATCCAGTAGTAGGAAGTCACGTAAAAGAGGAGTGATGTTACAATATTTGGTGACACCGCATACTAGACTAGATATTCTGTGTTGAACACCTTGCAGTCTGTTATAATGTACATTAGGCAGACAAGAATACAAACTATTTCAGTAGTCCAATCTGGAGACTACAGAAGCATTTACCAGAATCTGTTGGGAGACACCTTCTTATGGATTTTAATTGCTTTAAAAAATACCATGGCATTTATCGTATTGCCAAATTGTATTAATTGAAACAGCATTTTAGTCCAAGTAAACACCAATAAAACAAACTGAATTTTAAGGGAATAATATTCACTCTCCAGAGACTGTTGTTGGACTATTGTCAATCAGGTGCTGTCTTTGGGTGATGCAATCCAAATAAATTCAATTTTTCTTGTTTTCAACTTAAGTTTTAGTTTTTTCTAGTTTTATCACCAATACAGTGTACAACTGATGACCTACAATCATTCACTTCGCAAGGATCACAAATTTGAAGAAGAAAGTAATCATCAGAATAGCTGTTACAAATTAGTCCATGTGAAGAAATAAAACGTGACTAACCTTTCCAGTTGCCAAAAACAAACCACTGATCCAAAATGGCTGATAATGCTAACATATGATAAACATATGTGTACCAACATAACAAAAAAAATCGATAATCCAATGTACACAGCCCGCGAAAATTCAAAGTTCACCTTTTCTTTTGAACACACCTCGTATTTAGGTTTGAAAACATTGCCATCCAAAATTATTCTATTAATGGTAGATACTAATTATATTATAACTACCCACTACAGATCTAATAGAATATTGCTGTCGAATCACGTAGATATTTATACATATATTTATGAAGTGGTGTAAACAAAGTATACTTTTTAATTAATTAATTAAATTATTCCTTCAAAACTTTCGTTAAAAGAAATATATAATTTGAAGGGTGTGAAAGTCGACATTTAGCACAAAAATCACATTTCAAAACAAAAATTTGGCTACTGAACGAGTAGCTCCAATGAAAAAATAGCGCGTTAAGCCAGTAATACTAGCAAATGCAAAATGAAAACCGCCAATTTTTATTCGTTCCAGATAGAGGGGAAAAAATATATGCATTTTCAAATATGCCTACGTTACGAAAGGGTTAAGTAGGTTTTATTGTATCAGCAGACAGAGGTGAGGGCGAGGGGGTAGTAAAGTAGGCTGCATTTCCTGGACTAATTCGCTTTTCCGTTTCCCCAGGCCGCACCGAGCACTTTACCTTCGACAACACCAAGACGGAAGTGACGTCACTCTCGCTATCTTTCTACTCGGGACTATTTGCCTATAATGGATGGTGAGTTGCTTTTTCTATTTTTATTTTAATTTTTCCTTTACAGCTTTTATAGATATACGAGTACGTCAAGTTTTACCCGTGTTGAGTTACAAATCTGAGATACCAAGTACTTTCTAACCTTCCTCTACCTATCTCCTCCCCCCCCACACTCCTTTTAACCTCACAAAATACCCAATTGGGAATGCCATAGTCTTGTGGTACATCCACTTTTTTTTTTAAATATCATTGGCGCTCTCGTGACTTTCTTCCGATTTTCCTGAACTACGCAATTGTGGGCATCCCGGTGGTCCCATATTATTATGACCTGAGTAACATATGACTAGTATACTATACATGGTGTCCGGAAACTCGTGATACAAGGGGGATACTGGAGAATCTCCATCACAGAGAATCCTTGCTATTCAATGTCCTTGAAATTCATGTACATAATGTCATATTTGATTATTTACACCCTTAGCTTTTATCTAAAATGTTCATGTAAGTAAGTCTGCTTCTCGTGAATATTTTAAATCATAATTTTAACTTGCAAACATATAATATATATGTTATTTTAGTTAGTTGTTAGGTTGGGTTGTTTGGTGTATATTTCCATTATCTTTTGTTGTTTGTACTTTTGTGATTATTTATAACCATACTTTATTTTAAATTGTTGTATGAAAATGTACATATATGTCTGCTGGTCATGAATATATTAAGCCTACATCTAGTATATCTGTTATTTCCTCATTATATTAGGTTATGTTAGGTTAGTGTAAATCGCACTCGAGTTGCACATTTACAAAAGTGCGCTGTTGACATTAACTATTATGATTATTTGGAGTTGATTTTGTTATATAACTTTTATTGATTTGAGCTTTCGTTTTCGAGTAAATCGAGTCTGAAGTTGGATTTTTTTATTAAATCGGTCCCTAATGAGTTTTTATCAACTGTTTATTGGCTTTTAAAATTCGTCGAAGAGAAGACCCGGCTCCAAAAGTTTCCGAAAAAGGGAAATAAATATATTCAAATTTGATCTGAAATCATAAAAAAAAATGCTTTTGGGTTCTCTGTGATGTAGATTCCCCAGCTTCCCGCTTGTGCCACTAGTTTCCAGACACCGTGTATAAAGTATATTGTTAGACCATGATGGGTTGAGCTAGTGTTCCTTTAGTGGTTACTTTATAAATTACAGGAAGCATTCGTTAACAATCGTAAACACCTCACTTTATACAAAACAATCCAGACCACCTCAATCCAAAATGCATTCAGCCATTCAACTGGCCAATTTATATTGCGAATCTGCCGTCCACGCATGCGCCGGTCTATCACCTCTCTCACTCCACGCATCGCATGAAACTATACTAAACTAATATATACCATTCAACTGGCCAATTTACATTGCGAATCTGCCGTCCACGCATGCGCCGGTCTATCACCTCTCTCACTCCACGCATCGCATGAAACTATACTAAACTAATATATACCATTCAACTGGCCAATTTACATTGCGAATCTGCCGTCCACGCATGCGCCGGTCTATCACCTCTCTCACTCCCACGTATCGCATGAAACTATACGAAACTAATATATACCATTCAACTGGCCAATTTACATTGCGAATCTGCCGTCCACGCATGCGCCGGTCTATCACCTCTCTCACTCCCACGTATCGCATGAAACTATACTAAACTAATATATACCATTCAACTGGCCAATTTACATTGCGAATCTGCCGTCTACGCATGCGTCGGTCTATCACCTCTCTCACTCTAACGCATCGCATGAAACTATACTAAACTAATATATACCATTCAACTGGCCAATTTACATTGCAAATCTGCCGTCCACGCATGCGCCGGTCTATCACCTCTCTCACTCCCACGTATCGCATGAAACTATACTAAACTAATATATACCATTCAACTGGCCAATTTACATTGCGAATCTGCCGTCCACGCATGCGCCCGTTTATCACCTCTCTCACTCTCACGCATCGCATAAAACTATACTAAACTAATATATACTCGTACATCGACTCTTGTTGGGAGGTGAATTATATGCATCACTAGCCGACGTGTACCCGGCCTTGCTCGGGTTATGAATGGTTTGAAGTAAAGGTTGTGAATTGTATTAAACTGGGTGCACGAAATACTGCGAAACATTTATCTATAAATTCTACACGGGTAGTTAGGAAAATATATAAGGTTTCCAATGGCAAAAGATCTTAGACTATAAGCTTTTAAGTTCGATACGAAATTTTTATGTATTTCGTAGAATTTAAAAGATTATAGTTCAAGGATTTTCGTCATTAGAAACCTTAGACATCTTCCTTTGGAGATAAATTATTTGTTGTATTACTTGCGCTAGCGATGTGCAATGTGACGTTTAGTGTCTTTTTGGGTCTTCGTCCTTAAAAATAAGTTTTGTTTTACTTTAAAAACTTGTTATATACAGCTATAATAATAAAAATGGTGATAAGATATTTAAAAGGTTCATTATAATTGGGTATATCCCACCCCTACCCCTACTCCTGCCCCTGCCTCTGTCCCTACCCCCTACCCTTATCCCTATCCCTTCCCCTACCCCTACTCCTACCCTACCCAAACTCCTACTCCTACTCCTACTCCTACCCCTACCCCTACCCCTACCCGTACCCCTACCCCTACCCCTGACCCTACCCCCACCCTTATCCCCACCTCTACCCCTATCCCCACCCCTACCCCTACTCCTACCCCTACCTCTACACCTACTCCTACTACTACCCCTGCCTCTATCCCTACCCCTACCCCTGCCACCAACCCTACCCCTACCGCTACCCCTACTCCTACTTCTTTTTTTTTAAGAAAGACAAATATTCCCTGGTTACAAATAACCTGACAATATTTGAAAATCTCCTACTACCATCACAGTAAGCGGAAGATGTTGCTTGTGTCGTAATGGAGGACTTAGCCAACCGAGGAATTGAACTCACGACGCCTGGGTGAGACCCAAATGCTATGCCAACTTAGTTACTGACCTACTCCTACCCCTACCCCTACCCCTGCCCTTACAACTACTGCTACCCCTATCCCTACAGGTATACCAAGTATTCGTGAGTTGTCCTGAAATGTTTTGTTTTTTTTTATAAAATATCAATATGAACAGATTATTTGGAACTTGGTGCATAGAACAAAACAAAATAGCATCGGGGTATTCGAACTCGTAACAAGTAAGTTCGTAAATCCTTTAATATAGAAATAAAGGGCCTTAGATTAAATTTACTTGAGCTATTAGAAATTAATACACGAATGAATGATCCTAATATAACGCTAATTGATGAAAGTAAGGAAAATTATTTTTTCCCCACTGTTAAGTATATTCACGAAACATAAACAATATAAATTCTTAAAATAATTCAGAGAGTTATTAAAAACATAAAATTGATTGACATAAATAGCATTCACGTCATTATAAAATAATTTACAAAACACTTTCGACTACGATAATAATGGCATGCGCCTGCCTAGTTTGTTAGTCGAAAATAATGTAAACTCTCTACCAAAACTCATAAATATAAATAAATAAAATTTTAATGAATGTATACTTTCGTCGGAGAAAAAAGAATTGTAAATACCTCATTTTTAATTATCACAATTATTTTCAAAGAAAATCGGTTTTACAGGTAATAAATCATTTTAAACACCGTCCAAATTAAAATTGGTTGGGAGTAAATAAAATCATATAAGTAAGTCGTCTCAATGTGACCTAACCTAACCGCTGTAACAATAATCAAAACAAAAATACTTACAGGCTTATTAATAAAATTATTAAATTTCATTTTCTTGAAATTTTATTTAAAAAGTACATATATCATTTTTTTTTTACTTCTCAGCAATTTTCCCCTCATTCTTCTACTCTCTTTCCCCGACCCATCTTCAATACCTGCTTCCCCCTCCTTCCAGGTGTAGGTATTATAGGTAATCGTATATTGTTGTACATGTAATCAAACGTTATATTTATCATGCTCTTGTTATATTTTGCTCTTGTATTGAATTATTTTGTAATTTTTGTATTTTTTTTTAAATCTATTTACACTGCGCAGAAAAGTCCCACAATGGACTGCGTTGCAAACCGTTACCTTAGTTTAGCAAACTTGACTTTTCTGCGCAGTGTCTCTAGTAGCGAGTGAAAAGGTCGTTCCTCACCCGACCGTCAGAGCAGCCTATTTGCATTCACTATTTACTTTTTATATTTTTATTTATATTATTATCCATGAACATTAATAACTGTGGGTCTCTTTTTTCATAATCTTTATATCGCACATTATATTAGTAAGACTGTTTATATTCCAATAAATAAATAATATAAACATTTATTTTACACTTCATACAGCCTCACAACAAATCCCAATTGAGGATGTTATAGTTCCACTGGCTCCAGGCGGGTGGGAGCAGTTGTTGGAACCTTCCCACGGTTTTCACTTAAACATAAAAACATACGTATTTATGTAAAATAATAAATTAACAGTAGAGTCGGTGAACCTTTATAAGATCCTCAGAGGTTGTTTTATCAATAAACATACCTACTATGTAATTAAATTTATTTTCGGTGCCGAATTCGAAATTTTTTTTTCAATATATATATATAGGTAAAGACAAGAGCTTCATAATAGTATTAATAAACGTACTAATAGTACTTATAAACCTACTAATAGTACTTATAAACGTACTAATATTACTTATAAACCTACTCATAGTACTTTTAAACCTGCTAATTATACTTATAAACGTACTAATAGTTCTAATAAACGTACTTATAGATGTACTAATTGTACTTTTGCTCGTACTAATAAACGTACTAATAGTGAAAGAATTAAAATAATACTAATAGTACTTATAATTGTACTAATGGTACTTATAAACGTACTAATAGTACTTATAATCGTACTAATTGTACTTATAAACGTACTATTAGTACTTAAAAAAGTGCGTTGATGCTGCATATAATCTGTTATGGACGAACTTATTGCCTGGCGGCAATTTCTACCAACGAACAATTTGCCACTCTGCATTTATGTTGTTGTGTTTTAGATATTTTTTGGAAAAATTAACTACAATCGTATTTTGAAAATCAAAATGTTCTGACGTCATACTATATAGAATAAACAAGGAAATAGTGTAGGCGTGTTTCCAGAGCTTCTCAAAGTAAAAATACTTTTAAATAGAGTCCTCCACGGAATCTCGTTACGTTCTAATGCACTTTCTGCTCAAAGGGCAAGTTGCAATTGCATTTGAGATTTAAGACATTTTGAGACTTCGCTACATCACTAGAGTGAATGAAACTGCATTTCCGGATTAAAGGTTGTGTAAGTAGGGTAAAGAGGAATTTGCGGAAGTGTAGTTTAGACGGAATGGAGCATGGGGTTTCCGGAAATTCTTTGTTCATAAAATTAAATTGACTGAATTATTTAATTTCGTCTTTCCCATGTCGGCCAATGACATTATGATACCGACAATAGGTTTTTGAATCATTTCAAATAGAATTTTTTTTTTTTGTAAACATTTTTTTTTTAACCTTTGAACTATTTTTTCAACCAGCATTCATGTTTTTATAAATAAGAAATGCGGCAAATATATTTGTGTAAAGCATGTCGCATATTCAAAGTAAGATAGTTTGGATATTTGAATAAAAACTAATTTTATTTTTGGTGACATGACTTATTTATCTATAAATGTGGTTGTACCTACATCGACGAATTTATTATGGTTTAAAAGGGGAAAAATGGTTGGGGAATAACTGGGGAAAGTTCTCTGAATTTGGGACTAAATATATGGAAATCGGTTTTATTTCATACATCTTAGGAATTTTCGGAATAAATCATGTTTTTAGTTGTTCTTACCCTTATTTATTTGTGGTGATGTTTTCTGGTTTGCTAGTAATAATATTGAGTGAATTTTTATTTTGAATTATGTAGGTATATATAATGTATTTATAGAAATTCTAAGGCGAGGTATGAAAAAAAAATTAAGCATCACATCACTAAAGCGTACTTCGTGGGACAAAGGAAGGCAAAACATACGAAATCCGGGACATTAGATAAACATATTTACAATCTCACAAAACCACAAAAATATCTTACCTTCCAGGAATTACTTGAACTTCATCATCGAGGAACTCAAGGACCCCATCAAGAACCTACCGCGCGCCATCGCCATCTCCTGTTCCCTGGTCACCGTGGTGTACGTGTTCGCCAACATGGCCTTCTACACCACCTTGTCCCCAGAGGAGGTGCTGGGCTCAGAGGCCGTGGCCGTCACCTTCGCTGACAGGCTTTTCGGCTATATGGCCTGGACCATTCCGGTGTTTGTGGCTATGTCCACGTTCGGGGCTGTGAACGGAATCCTGCTTACTTCATCAAGGTAACTAGTTCAATTTTGCAACAAACAAGAAATGAGAATGAAAAAAACAAAGCTAAACAGTAGACTAAATATCAGTTAAAAATGGTATCACGCGTTACAAACCGATGTTTATAAAACAGTCCCTACAAAGTGTAAAAAACATGACCATTATGCTCGATAGCAGATCACAATTTGATCTAAAGCTAAAACGGGCCTAGAATTGGTTTTTAACGATCAACTGAATAGCGCTGATTGTCGATTTGGTAGTCATCAAATGTGATGGAGTTTGAAACATCTTAACCGCCCTACCCATATGAATGTACGTGATACGGCCGCTATATTATCGCCCGAACACAATAAGCCGTATTCCGTACGTTCAGGTACAAAAAAAAGCTGTACCCGAAACCCACAAAATATTTGTATATGTCAAGTTTGTTCCTGCCTTATCTCGTTTAGTATTTCGAGGTCAGCCGAAGCTAACGGATGTGTTCGGGTATTTTCGTCTCTCCCATATAAGTTACATCACTAGTCACACGTACTGTTATTTCAAAATCTAATGAAAAAAAAAAGATTTTTTTTTACATACTTTTTGAATAATAACCCGAAGGACGGGCGGTTAACCTAAATGCGATAGTTTGAGAACCTCTGCTTTGGGATAAATCCTTAGACTCAATAAGCCCTAGCAAAGTTCACAGCCTGTTCCGTTTCAATATCCAATATAAACTAATTTACCCAACGGAGTAAAGTTATTTTCCTTTGGGATTTGTTCTGCCGGCAGAAACTTGGCATATTGGCTTTTAAAGCGAGACCCGTGTTGCTCATAAACAGGATTTATTTTATGATACGAGCCCAATAGTCAATATAGTTTTATTATCGATATAGACTTAATAGTTGTGTGACAGTATTACAATTGTACGTAGTAAAAATGTTACATTTATTAAAATCCACTAGCACACAGGACATTATAATAAAATTAAGAATTAAAATTAAATATATTTGGAACTACCAGGTGACATGGCGGGATATTTAAATGGAAAATTACACAGGAAGATTGGTAAGGAACGAGGATTTGGCAGCAAAATGGTAATGCTTATCTCACTTTATAGATTTTAAATAAAGCTAAGTACATAATATAAGTTTTATTGTAAGGTAAAACTTATCTATTAAAATTAAAAAAAAAAAAAAAACATTTTCAAATAAATGCAAAAAAAATTATTTTAAGAATTAAAACAATTAAATGCCACAGCCGAGAATCGAACCCAGATCAACTGCTAGGGAGGCAACTATGCTAACCATTACACCACCAACTATGAGTATTTGAGCAATTTGGAAATTTTTAGGAAAGTCTAGAAAAATATCTATTTAAAGGGGCTACACACTTTAACAAGATGTAAAGCGCCCTTGGGTTGATTTTAGTCATTAAACGACGCTTAGAAAAATGTACAATTTACATCATATAAGAGTCCCAACAGTCTTGAGCCAGTGAGTCTATAGCATCCCCAATTGGGGTATGTTGTGAGGCTGACGGTTGTGGGGAGGGGAAGCATATGAGGAAGAGGAAGGTAGGGAAGTACCTAGATATTCAGATCTGATCAACAAACACGGCTAAAGCCATTTCACGCAACGTTTTGATTCTGAATTGTGCTCTTTCATCAGGGCGATACTAAAAGTATCTACCACAACTACAGCGTAAATTCATATATATTCATATATATTCATATATATTCATATACGAGTATATATATATAGAAATTAAGAATTGTTTAATGTAAATTTTAGAATTTGAATATTATATACATTTACATACTCCGTACTCACATCAAACCGATATTATATTGTTTAATGATAAGTATATATATTCAAGGGAAGTTTTATTTTAAATATTTATGTTTTTCTTGGGTGCCATGAGCAAAAGAAATTTCTCAGCAAAGCAAGTTTTTCGTGAGAATTTGCCGCAAGGAGCTTCTCAGAATGTCAGATGTTCCTGGAATATCCACTCTCACCTACAGCAGTATTGTTAAAAGACCCTAACTTATTAACTTTTAGTGCGCCAAAATGACCATTGGATATGCAAAACTTGTATCCGTCGAACGCCGGCGTGTCTGATTGGAAATGTCTAAAAATCATTTCTCCGAATATAAGTAGCTATTCTGGGGAAACTACTTATGATAGATAAATACAATTTTCATAGATATATAAATACATTATCTGACAAGATGATACACTTACAAAACCATAATTTTCCTAAAACAAGGAAATTATTACGAAAATATATAGACTTAGGAGGGTCACGCACAAATTTACCCTCGGCATACTCCGCAAGTAATAGATCGCAGGCGATCGGCGTTCCAAGGATTTAGCACAAAAATGATATTTATTTACTTAATATCAACGGTATAAATATACCATAAACAATTATGACATGTCAGTTAACTACAAGAATAATAACATAGCACAAATAATTTAAAAAGGTAACTATTAAATGTGGGATTAGGTCAGAGAGTATTTAAAATGAAGGATATAAAAGTAAAAGATATGCTTACATATAAAACATATATTAATATTGATTGAAAAGATATGATAGTATAGCCTTGTGCTTACCTTCCGTGCAGTTAAATAGATCCGCTACATCTGCTTATCTATTACTAACTTCATGTAATCTAGGTACAAGCGAATGTTTGTGATGCTCAGTCCTGGTGTTGTTACATTTAAATAGGATTTTGGAACGAGTTGCTCTCGTAGGTATATTAAATTGAATGAGGTTAATTACATCAGGGCTGTCTATACTACCATTTACAATTTTGAACATAAATATCAAGTCTGAAATAATTCTTCGATCTGAGAGATTTAGTAAGTTTAGTTCTTTCGTCAAGTAATTATAGTTAATGCTTTGAATGGGAATACCGAGTTTATAAATAATGTGTCTTATTAATTTATGTTGAATTTTTTCAATTGAATCTGAATGTATTTTAAAATGGGGGGACCAGATCGAGAAGTTATGTTCAACTTGACTACTATACAAAGTTTTCAAGGTTGAAATATTCCTAAATCCCCTGGAGTTTCGAAGAATGAAGCCAAGCATTTTCATTCCCTTACTTTTAATTGCGTTTATTTGGGAAATAAAGTTTAATTTATAGTCGAAAATTATGGCCAGGTCATTAATTTCATGGACAGAGGTAAGGGTTAAGTTATTAATTTCATATGAATAAATAATTGGCTGACTGCTGGATTGAAAAATCTTATTGAAACATTGATATGTGAATATTTTTGTGCCCCCAATCCAACGATCGATAACGGAACACAATTTTAGTCCAATACTCTCATCGGGACACCTTTTAGGAACAAAATTCTCCTCCAGGACTACGAAGCAGAAATTAGGCACAATTATTTCTTGCCTGTGACTACATAGTACTGACGAATAAATTGAGCATCTATTTAGCAATTTATTGACATTACATTGCAAATTTTCATTATCGTGTCATTCTGAAAGGTTTATAAAACAGGGATGGCTCTGTTAAACAGAACATGTAGCGAGTATGGAAGAAACTTCACTCTCAAAAGGCTCCTATTGGATGTAACTGCAGGACAAGAAGTGTTTGGAGGCCTGTGCTTAGATGGCTGGATGGCGCAGAAGCAAACACTGCAGTCTTAGAGAGGTGTTTGTCGGGGCAAGAGTTGCTGGCTGACTAGTTAAATCTGGTTTTCGCAAGCTACTTAAAGTCGCCTGCGAAACTTTGGGATTTGGGACTCAGAGCTAACGCGTTCTACGCATGTCACCTCTCCCTCACTGCAGTCTCACTCCGATGTTTTATTCAGTCATTTATATTCACAAGCAGTCAGTGAGAACACATTTCTCACTGACCGTGAGACATACATTGACAAAGGAAGGGAGTAGAATCATTTGCAGACAGAGATATTTATTTTCCATATGACCCAACTCCCTTACAAAATAGTCATAGTTTATGCAAGTACAATACAACGATTATATTTGAAATACATATATGTCAAAAACACTGCGGGAGAGGCGAACACGTCCGACACACTTAGGAATCCCCAAATTTCATTTCAACTGGTTAATACTTCTTAATACATGTGCTAATACAACTCTAAATTAATCATAACTAAGAAAGTAGCCCTACAATCATTAAATCAGTAAAATCCCTGCACACATTTGCATGACTTAAATTGGAATAGCGCGCTAACCTACAGAGAATTTCATTTGAAATCGTATTTTCGACTGAGCGCATATCAAAAATTGATGATTTATTTGATTAGATTGTTCTACGCCGGAGCATGCGAGGGTCAGATGCCCGAGGTTCTGACCATGATTCAGATGCAGCGGCTCACCCCCACGCCCGCCATCCTCATCATGGCGTTACTCTCCATGCTCTACCTCACCAGCTCCAACATCTTCGCCCTCATCAACTACGTCGGCTTCGCTACTTGGGTGAGTCGCACTGAAACTTCACTCATTTAAGCCTTTTAATGTCGCAGTAGTCCAGTCTTCTTAACCTCTTTACGAGTACCAACTTTGTTCAAACAAAATGTCTCAATTTATATATGCCTGAATGTCAATCAATCTATAATAATACCCTTCATCTTTTCTATCTAACTAGTACTGCAGCGCTTTGGACATATCACTATTATCATCTTATGGTGTGATTTACTCGACTGAATTTATGTTACATTATTTGTGCTCTTTGGGAAAAGATCTTAACTGGATCAAAAACCCTAAACAAGGAAATGAAAAAGGAAATACATTTGGTTATAAACAATTTACTAAAGTTCCTTTTCGTACTTACTGAATAAAATATATTTAATATGTTATTAACTGTTTGCTGCATCCTCTTCAGGCTGCATCCCTGAGTTTCATCGTCGGCTCATAAAGCTGAGTGATACGTAACTCAATCTTATCAATATTACTCAATAATATTATTTTTTTTTTTAGTACTCAATTTTAAAGTTTTTTTTTTCCTGATAGCACCAACCAGTACCTATCAAACACATATACACAATCTCTTTATGAATACTTAATTATTATATTCTTTTCTAAATATATTATATTACAACACTATGTCAATACTAGCTTTTTCCCTTATGTTTTTGTATAATGGCACTTAATATGAACTAAACTTGTCAATTTAACTGTCCTAAAACAGGATTTGTTCCTAGTTGGGTAGTCAAAGCATTCTTAATTGTTGATGTTAAGTAATGTGTGTTTCAAATAAATAAAAAAAAAATTCTTAGATATATTTTCATATAGTGTCATCTATGGCCCAGTTGCTCATAGATTCTTAGAGTTTAGAGAAGCTATCTACATATAATACAAACTTGTTAAAATTATTGATACATCTTCCAATGTTTACCACAGATTGACATGTCTTAGGAGAAAACTTGGTATTCAACCCCCTATTTCCCTACCTTCCTCTTCCCCTTCTCCTTCCCCTCCCCAATAGCTTCTGCCTCACAACATTGCCCAATTGGGAATGCAATAGTCTCACTGGCTCCAGACGGTTGGGAGCAGTTGGGACTCTTGTGCGGTATTCATATAAAAAAATATATAAAAAAAAACTCCTCAGGTGTCTGGACCTTCTTCCCATCAAAGTAGGATATTAGCACCTATTTGTGGTTTCCTCCCCAAACAGCTGCATTACATTAATCCTGCAAGCTTCAATTTAACATTTGCTTTTTCTGTCCATTCCAGCTCAGCATCGGAGTGTCAGTTCTCTGCCTGCCCTGGCTGCGTTGGACCCAGCCCAACCTGGCACGCCCCATCAAGGTCAACCTCTTCTTCCCCATCATCTACATCCTGGCCACCCTATTTGTAGTCATCGTGCCCATGATAGCCAGCCCCGTGGAGACTGGGTATGGGGTGCTGATGATCCTATCTTCCGTTCCGGTCTATCTTCTGTTCATCTCGTGGAAGAGCAAACCCACATGCTTCAATGTTGCTACAGGTAAGAAAAAATACAAAACTGATAGGCATGAGTTATATGTTTTGTTTGGAAGTTTTAATTTACCATGTACTTTTGCTATTTTTGGTTTAATAAATTCGCTACCGGTTTCGACACACGGTTGTGTCGAAACCGGTAGCGAATTTATTAAACCAAAAATAGCTAAAGTACATGGTAAATTAAAACTTCCAAACAAAATGTCTAGAAATTGCTATATAGTGAATGCCGAAAAAATACAAGAAATTGAGTTATATGGTTTAATATTTGCGGGGGATTCATTTCTTATGAGAGTTTTTCGGATTTTACATATTTATACCTGAGTTTCTTTGATGTTTTGATTCAGTCACTCGTCAAACTGTGGCATAAATAAATACAATGGATAAATAACCAAAAACTTAAACATCTTCATAAACCTTCTGGAGTCCAGCTTTGGACGAAAGTCTGCCTCAAATGTCGCACATTTTGCTAATTCTTGGCAGCTCTCACCTTTCAAAGTCGACAATTCCAAGCCCATTTCAACTCTAGATGACCTTCGTTTCTTTTTTCCGGTAAAGGATGCCTTCTGATGATATTCTAATCCTAATGGGCTTCTTTTAGTTTTGTCATGTACCCAGTATGATCCCAATTGAGTGTAGAGATTGTGATGGTAAAATCGGCAACCTTTGACTTGCTCCTAATCCGCTCATTCATCTTTCTATCTTTCAAGACGATACCTCTTTTTTATGGTGGCCATTTTTGTCAAGAGAAATCACAGATATGTAAAATCCAAAAAAGTATTCTCATAAATGTTTGGTCAAACCAATTTAAAACATAAAATGGTGTGTGAATTGAAGTAATATTGGTAAAATTCAAGAATAATTTCATTCATTTCCAACCTAATTTACTAAATCAAGTCATTTAACGAAAATCATTGATATGAAACATTTAACCCAATTTTTACTAAAAATATCCACAATAAAATACAGGAACAACCAACACATCATACAAAGTTTATAGATTTAAAATATCAACTAAGGAATGAACTGATGCGAAAGAGGTAACTATTGTCACATTCTGACTTGCATTGTTTAGCGAAAGTGTAGATTTATATCAATGGATGATTTAAAAACCGTAACAACTTCGAAGTATCATTAACTAAACTTCCGACCCGAATTCCGAGAGATAGTATTGTATCACATTTATCTCAAAATAGTAAGAAGCCAAAAATACAAATTCATAAGAATAGAAACACTTACATATGTAATATTACTGTTTGTAATATAATTTTTTTTTTTTAAGTAAATCATGTTCAGTCAGAATTTAATTCAATTTATTTCAAGACTGACAATTCAATTATTCCAATTTTATAACTACAAGGTTATCAAATTAGAATCGCTTTTTCTATGTGACCTTCCGAGCGCGCCTGTCGTTACGGTGTAAAGACAGGGGAACTAAAACCTTGTTTTGCTTTCGATAGTTGTTTGCAGAAATATGCAAACTTTATCAAGTTATGTTATTATGAACCACACTACCTTCGAACAGCATCCACAAAGATGACGCCTCTGTCGAATTAATATAAAAAATAAATGCTCTTTTACTGTGGTTTTCAACAGCGAACAAGATTTTATTATCTTCAAAGAAGACATTTTTAGTTATTACTCTTTTGAAATCAGCTGATTGATATGTCCTCAATTATTTTTATCCTGCTAAAGTTATCCAAAGAACTCAGCTCCAATGACATTACAAACTTATAAACATGTTATTGTCTTACAAAGTTAACATAAAATGTGGCACAAGTAACAAACACTCTCACGTTTCCAGTAAATTCTTATTTCATACGTTGGCCATGTATGACAAGAATTTACCTATATCTTGTGGCTGGCGGATTCTGATTTTTATAAACTGCCAAATTATTTTTTTCTGGTTTAATGATATTTTGAGATGTCCGATTCTGATTCCACAATAACTGATTTAATGTTGCGAGTGGCTTTCTTAAAATGCGTGGTGCAATTTTTAAGAAGTAATTTACGATGATTAGACAATAATTATTTTTAGACCTTTGGTTTTTTAGTGTACTGGTTTGAGATAACGATTAACCAGGACTGAGGCCCAAAAATCTGTATTATACCAGTAAAACCAATACTAATGGTCACGTAAATGAGATGACATTTCGCTTTAGATGAATGTGGAACGCTGTATGCAACGACCAAGCCGTCTTGTCTTTCTTATACGTATGTGTTGCTATGTTCGCTATCTCACTTTCTCCAATGGCTTTTAAAATCTTCAGGAATCAAAATGATTGTATTATTTATAATAATAAATAATATATGTGTATTTACAAATGAAATGTTATTTCTTGGCTTTCAGTAGTGTTTACCGTGTAATGGATACACTTTCTCATCACACATGAGGGCATTTTGGCACTTATTTGTGCAATTTGGTTAGAGATAGCACACGACTTCATGCGACACGTGACATTTTAATACTAAAATCAAAGTACAGCAATTACCGGTCTATTTGTTTGTAATGTCATTTCTCATCACACATGAGGGCATTTTGGCACTTATTTGTGCAATTTGGTTAGAGATAGCACACGACTTCATGCGACGCGTTACACTTTAATACTAAAATCAAAGTACGGCAATTTGTTTGTTTGTAATGTCATTTCTCAGCTCCATGAAAATGCTTGTTTTCCTCTTTTTATTATTTGTCTCCGCCGTATTTGTTCTAAAATTTAGTTATTTTTATGTTTTCCTAATGTGACTTTGACAGGAAGCGTGACCCAAGCCCTACAAAAACTAATGATGGTAGTTCGACCAAAAACAAAGGTTTTCCCATATTATTTTATATTTTCACTATTTCACCCGCATGCCTTTGTTCCGCACATCCCCCACACTGCATGCCTTTGTTCCGCACACCCCCCACACTGCATGAAGGGAAGTGATTGTCACAGTCTGACATTATCACTAAACTGAATAACAAATGAATCGTGGAGTTGCAAAACCCGCTCTGGAAATGTTGGAGATAGTCACGAAAAACTGTTTGGAACACCTTGAATATAAAAATAATTAACATGTTTTGCTAAATATCTAAATAATAATCCAATTATTATTTTAATACTTAGCGATAAATATTAATATTCTATTTACTTTGAATGTATTTCAAATGGTTCCATGATAATTCAGCACACGTATGAATACTTAGTGATAAATATTAATATTCTATTTACTTTGAATGTATTTCAAATGGTTCCATGATAATTCAGCACACGTATGAATACTTAGTGATAAATATTAATATTCTATTTACTTTGAATGTATTTCAAATGGTTCCATGATAATTCAGCACACGTATGAATACTTAATAATAATAATAAATGGATTATTTCTATAGCGCCGTTTTCGTGAGAAAATCACCTCAAGGGCGCTTTACAACATAATTTATCTAACCTATACCTTTATCACTTAGACTTATATATAATAATTTACATATTAGATTAATTACTAATGGCTTACAGCTAAGATTTATAACTAGAAAATCCCAATTCAGACTTATAATTAGTGACTTACATCTAAGACTTATATAGATAGCGACTTACAACTTAGACCTGTAGATAGTGACTTAAAACTAGTGCGAGAGTCTTACAACTAACATATTTAATAAAGATGGTAATGCTAGACAGATACTTCTATATGATTAAATTAAAAAAATGTTATGAACGCCAAAAGAAGAAGGAAGTTTTTGCCTATATTAATATGATGTACATGTTTTATTGTTAGTTTTATGACATGGATGCAAAAAATGTATTGGGTGAGTTGTCTGGATTTAAAGAAAAGAATAGATATTAATGAATGAATTAATCGTCAATCATTACGCGCATTAAGAAGATTCGTCACTCAAAATTAAAACAGATTGATGTGTTCGGCTCCCACCGACATTGTATATTGGTAGGAATTTCTAGGGAATTTAGTTTTGGACATGGAAAATTGAATTATAGATACACAGGAAACAATGTCATTAACAATGTATGAATGTGTTCACGAATTTATGGAAACGAGTATCTGAACAGATGAGTTTTTAGTTTAGCTCTAAATTCTGACGGACTGGTTATGCAACGCAATTCCATAGGGAGATTATTCCATGCCTTAGGGCCAGATACTCCGAAAGCACGATCACCAAACTTAGTGCTTGGTTCGCGTTTAGGTTCTTTCATCCTTCCGACAGCAGATGATGTCGCTGATCTAAGAGTTGACTGCCTTAGACTAGTATTTTCCGGAACACATAGCTCAGAGATATAGGGTGGGGCCATTTCGTTGATAGCTTTGAACACCATCCAACACAACTTGTACTGGATCCTCTCAGGGCACTTCAGCCAGTGAAGATTTCGGAGATGTTCCGAAATGTGCGAGAACTTAGGTACCCCAGTGATTAGCCTTGCTGCGGCGTTGAACACTGATTGCAGTTTATCAGTTTGGTATTTAGGAAGACCTGCGTAGATCCCATTACAGTAATCAAGACGTGATACAATATATGAGTTAACCAATAGTTTAGTTGCCTCTGTAGAAAGGTTCCGTCGGACTGACGTAAGTTGTCTTAGGTAGAAGAAACCAGTGCTGACTGTCCTGTTTATTTGACTTTTTAACGAAAAGTCCGAATCCAGATAAACTCCCAGAAGTTTGACGGTTGTTTTCGCAATTACGTCGCTGCCGGAAATAGCAATAGGTGAGTTATCTATTAAATATCGGCGTCTTAGTGATAAATATTAGTGATAAATATTAACTTAGTGATAAATATTAATATTCTATTTACTTTGAATGTATTTCAAATGGTTCCATGATAATTCAGCACACGTATGAATACTTAGTGATAAATATTAATATTCTATTTACTTTGAATGTATTTCAAATGGTTCCATGATAATTCAGCACACGTATGAACACTTAGTGATAAATATTAATATTCTATTTACTTTGAATGTATTTCAAATGGTTCCATGATAATTCAGCACACGTATGAATACTTAGTGATAAATATTAATATTCTATTTACTTTGAATGTATTTCAAATGGTTCCATGATAATTCAGCACACGTATGAATACTTAGTGATAAATATTAATATTCTATATACTTTGAATGTATTTCAAATGGTTCCATGATAATTCAGCACACGTATGAATACTTAGTGATAAATATTAATATTCTATTTACTTTGAATGTATTTCAAATGGTTCCATGATAATTCAGCACACGTATGAATACTTAGTGATAAATATTAATATTCTATTTACTTTGAATGTATTTCAAATGGTTCCATGATAATTCAGCACACGTATGAATACTTAGTGATAAATATTAATATTCTATTTACTTTGAATGTATTTCAAATGGTTCCATGATAATTCAGCACACGTATGAATACTTAGTGATAAATATTAATATTCTATTTACTTTGAATGTATTTCAAATGGTTCCATGATAATTCAAGCACACGTATGAATACTTAGTGATAAATATTAATATTCTATTTACTTTGAATGTATTTCAAATGGTTCCATGATAATTCAGCACACGTATGAATACTTAGTGATAAATATTAATATTCTATTTACTTTGAATGTATTTCAAATGGTTCCATGATAATTCAGCACACGTATGAATACTTAGTGATAAATATTAATATTCTATTTACTTTGAATGTATTTCAAATGGTTCCATGATAATTCAGCACACGTATGAATACTTAGTGATAAATATTAATATTCTATATACTTTGAATGTATTTCAAATGGTTCCATGATAATTCAGCACACGTATGAATACTTAGTGATAAATATTAATATTCTATTTACTTTGAATGTATTTCAAATGGTTCCATGATAATTCAGCACACGTATGAACACTTAGTGATAAATATTAATATTCTATTTACTTTGAATGTATTTCAAATGGTTCCATGATAATTCAGCACACGTATGAATCGGCACACTTTTTAAAATAAAGTCATTTAAAGTATGAAAATAAAAATCTCTCCTGAAAACCTAATCTAACCCGACCTCTTTTATATGGTTAACCCTTCCTTACGGTGCTAGAAAATCCCACGATCTCCGGTGCCGTGTACTCAGTACACAGAGTACACCTTTAGAATTTTGTATATTTTAAGTTGTATAAAAATGAATAATTTACATTTATTACTTAAGTAAATCATTTTCTTAGAAGTACATAGGTACATATGTACATAAGTAAAATATTTTGTATCCGTACTGAAAACGGGGAAGAAACATTGGGCACGCATAAAACGCACAATACGTTAATTACATCCGGCAAACCGCCGGCTAGTACTGACGGCCACACATGGTGGCAAACTGGGCGAAATCCTGTACCCTTCTCGCTCACTACCGCACCACTCGGCAAGTTATTAACGTACGCAGACATACGTATATATAAACTTTTTTTTCTTGATTTATAGACGAAACATTTTTTTTGTTGCGTTCGATAAATACTTATATATTTTATCCAATACATAAATGTATTGCTGAAGAATGCCTAAAATATGGACTCTGTGTTTAGTATATTTACAGAGATATTTAAGTAATTAGATACATGTCAAATAGATTAGATACATCATAATTAGACACATCAGTTCTGTCCAAGGTGATGGAACATGTGATCAACGACAAACTGCTCACATACCTCGAGAAAAACAAAATTATTAACGACCGTCAATATGGATTCCGGCGGAACCGCTTGTACGGTGATCTTCTCGCGTATGTGACACATGTTTGGGGACGGTGCCTGGAACGTCACGGTGAGATTCAAACGGTCTCAATGGACATTTCCGAAGCTTTTGACCGGGTTTGGCACCGATGACTTGTCAACAAACTCCCTTCTTACAGACTTCCCGTAACCTTGTGTACGTGGATTGCTGACTTTTTGAGGAGTTAATGTAAAAAAAAATAAAAAAACATGTCAAATCAGTTGACAACACTGGCCAGGAAAGGTTAATCATGTTAAGTTAGATTAGGTTTTCAGGCTAGTTTTTTTTTTTTCGTTTTTTTCATGACTTTATATCACTTTTAAAAAGTGTGCCGATTCATATGTATGTTGAATTATCTGGTCATCATTTCAAACACTTAACTATCAAAACCACCAAAAACTTCCAGAGCGGGTTTTGCAACTCCACAACTCAAATAATACACTAATTAATATTATTAATTAAATCACTGTGTTTAAAAACATGGTCTGGCAAGTAGATCCAAAGAATAAGCAAGCTCTGTTTTACTTTTATTAGTTGATGGAAGTTAACCTGAAATTCAGCCCTCAAAATTTTTGTAAAACTTTGCAAACTGAAGTCAGTTTGTGTTAACCTAGAAATTTTATATGGAAAAATCTGTACAATTTTCTTAACAGAACTCTATAATCGTAAGTTTTTTTTGCTGGAGATATACAAAGAGATTTACTGCTTTATAGATAAGACAATATTGTTGCTAATTCTTTGAACCCGGTTGCCGGGCCCTGAAGGTATTTCCAAAATATGTTTTTTCTTATGTCTGTTTTTTGTATTAGCCAGGTGAAGGTATAGCTAGGCAATAAAATGTAGACATCTAATAAAGTGGAACTACATTTTTTCATTACTATGGCAATAGCAAGCTGCTAACTATGTCTTTGAAATTTTTTCAAAACATTATAATTCGTTTTTTTACTATTTTTTTGTTGTATATTTTTATAACATCTAATACATGCTTATTTTTATACATAAATTTCGGAAATACAAAAAAACGCCTTTTCCGTGTAATTGTGTTTCTTGCAAAGCGTTAAATAATAAAAAAGTAAAATTGTCTTAAAATGTGATGCAGAAACATCTTCTTTTGAAAAGTATCGCTAGTTTCTAGTTACTATTTAGTGTAAGTAAAAAGCGTGCACTTGGATTATTGCGCTTTTTTAACTTACAATAATCGTTTGTGTTGTAATTTAAAACGTTTTAAACGATAGCAGCATCCTCATTATTCGTCTACTATGAAATGTTAGACAAAACATACTAGCTGGGTAACTAGCTACCTATTTCAAAACAATAATAAAAGGGTAAACTCTCCAATCACAAAATTAAGAATATGAAAGAGTGCTTGCTTACAAGTTGCTGTAAATGAAGCCTCTGCCACACTAAAAAAAATATTTTTGAACAAAAATATATGTCAAGCTATGGAGAGTCCTGCTGAGCTTATAAAATAATGGAAATATTGATAAAACTGGTCATGTCGACCAGATAAACTAAGAAAGGAGCGGCAGAAGAACATATGATACCAAAGCGAATGGCAGAAGAAGTCGGGGATGCGCAAGGAAGTCATGGGACCTCTAAGTAAATCCAATACTTGAGTCGGGTCATGTCAAAAGTCAGAATAACGGAAGAGAGAGTTTGAGACAATACCTGAAAGTGAACGAAGCAAGGAGCGTGTGCCAAGACAGAGTTATGTGATGGTTTATCCTCTCGGCTTTCCCCTCCAGAGAAACAACAGTGCGATGATTACTTAGTTGTACAACGCTTAAAATATTTAGCCCGTAATACATTTTTTCAAATTTCTATTCTAGAAAATCTTAATTTATGGAAATCTACAGTAATGTAATAATTTTTTCGATGGGTGTGTAATTATTTTGTGGCGTCATTATGAATATAATTAATAAGAAGTACTTTGTTTACACCACTGTTTTTAATATACAATAAATATCTACATGTTTCAGAAGAAAAGCTTCCCTCATGCTATTACTTTACTGTTATCATTGTATACTGTTTATCCTGATGAGGGAAGCTTTGCTTCTGAAGCATGTAGACATTTATGTATTAAAAACAGCGGTGTAAAAAAGTACTTCTTATTAATTATAGTAATATAATAGTTTATTTTTTAAGTTATCTTACAAATTTATGAAACTAGTAGTAGGATTAAAAATATTTTTCTTAACATGAATTCCATACATGTTTTCCTTCATAAAGTTAGTTTAACAAGAAACTTATTTACACAATTTCAACAAATTTTAAAAGGTGCATGTTCATGGATGGTTGTTAACTTTATTTCATGTACTTTCAGTCTATTGTGTGCTGAATGTTAACATAATATTTTTCTGTTGCAGTGAGCGTCACGAGATTGTTACAGAAGGTGTTAATGGTTGTTGGAAAGCAGAAGGCAGCTCAAGTCTAAAAGACAACCTCTCTCTAATAAACCATTCCTCGCTACTACAACTAATAGACGAAAACAGATTTCTTGCCAAGATCCTGTACAGCTGGATGAAAATATCAAGAAACTTCCTGGTTATCCACCCTACTCTTGGCTCTAAGTATTTATACCATGGATATATTAAGGCACCAGATTCAACATTTCATTCAGATTGCGAATAAACCGTGCCCTCAGTGTTAACACACAAATTATGTACATTGATTTCTATAAAAATTGTATGAATGTCACAAAAGTGCCACATACAACCCTTATCCTCAGGAATGCGGTGAAAAGGTAAAAATATCAAAATCGACACTGCTATCAATAATTTCATAACACCACTCCTTATCAAATTCCATAGCCTCGCTTTGAAACCCGCGTTCGTTACATACATGCTTTCTTAAATATATTTCTAGAGCACGAACTTGGCTGCGAATCCTATTTTGTAATTTAACCTTAATATGTCGATGATTTATTAGTAATCGTTTTAGATGTGTATTCGAATAAACATATTGATGAATGAATTAAACATATATTAATTAATGTGTAAACTAAGTTAATTGAATGAATGTAATCATATTCCACATATCCCATTCGACATTCCATTAATTTATTTCCTTATTGAATACATTTTTTTACTGTTAGGTTGCTCATTATGAATGTAATTTTCTTTGTAACGCTCTGTTCACATTGGGTGTCGAAAGGTCCGACTCCTAACTCCGGCAACCTGTATGGCATCTTTTGCTACTTGACAGGTCTATGAGAGCAGCTGTCATTTACAGTACGTGCAACACTTTAATCATGGATTTATTAAATTTTCAATTTTGCATTGCGCTAAAAGAATCCCATCATAACAGCGCTTATATTGTTTGAATCTTTTATATATCTGACAATAATATTACCCAAAGCTGAGTTTTCATAAATATGTCTTACTGAGACCAAAAGAACTGGTATTTCCCATAAGTAAAAAATGTACTTTTGAAGATTTAATCTAGATTTTGATAAACAAGAACCAAGTAGAAATAAAATGTTTTTGGGTCATCTCCATTATGCAATATTACGGTTTTAAAATTCCCTTTTTAATAACAATACTATTGTGGTAGGTATTCAGATGCAGTCAATTTTTTTTAAAAACAATTACCATCAAAGACTTCTTACCATTCTTTTTCGAACATAATCAAAACAAAAACCGCCCAAAGTATAAGAAGTTTAAATATTTAATAAACACATAACTTAGTATCTACGCTGAGGATCGAATAAAAAAAATTGCAACTAAATTAAATAGAAAAACCTTTTAATTACATTGTACACTATGATATTTCTAGATGAAAGATTAAAATTTACAATGTCGAACAATTTTCTAAAACATATTTACAAAAATTATATATTTATACTCAACCATGTGTAATTTGCTTTATGTAACAAAAGGGCTTATGTAAATTGGTGTTTAGAATGATAAAATTAAGAATTCTGATATGTAATTGGTCTACGGAAAACAAAACAAAAAAATCCAATTGTTGAATACACCTAACATTGAATTGACATAAAATTAATATAATCTTGTTTGAAATAGGTAAATGTTGAATGTTTAAAACACTTAAATGTTTAATTGTTGTGCGTTGTCATATTTTATGACTTCCATTGGAAGACAGACAATATATAATTTTGAATGTTCTTTAAAGTCAAAGTAACTACTTCATATAAGATTTAAATCAATAATATGATGTTTTGTACACGAAAATGCAGAAAAAATGTATGAAAACATGTATGCAAGGTTAGCATTTTTTTTAATAATTATTTTTTTGTTTTAAATCGCTTTATTGTATTCATATACATATTTGTCTATAATAAAGTGGTTTAAAATAAAGAATTTTTCTTTTAAGCATAATGTCAAGCCATAAAGTGAATGCTTTCTTCCATAATTTAACATTTTTTGTTATATCAGAATTGGTTATTTTTGCTTGTTCTTGTAATCTACAGTTTGCCTGTAAAATGACTTTCCAGCTTTTGTGTTAACTCTCTCCTACAACATGATTCCCCCCCGAAACCCATGTCCACTCCTTCCTTTCTTTAAACAGACCCTCCACAAAGCATGCTCAAAGATGAAGGTATATCTCAGGACCTCTTATGTGGAGTAAACATAAAAAATTAATATAAAAATCGAAAAAAATTAACGCACAGCATTAATTTTAAAAAATTTTGAACTAGCTAAACCTACAGAATCTTTGAAGCATGTTGTGTTGAATATGTTGCAAACTATAATACTATTGTGTCAAATTATTTTAAGGAATTTTTTAAAACTTGATGTGTATTATACAACTTTAGATTAATGGCTTTTTATTTCATGTTTTTAAAATCTGTATTTTTAAGATTAAGAAAGTGACAATATTTAAAGAAACATTCCTATTTTTATTTTATTGATCGTAGTTTTATTCTGAATCCGTGACGTATAACCTCATTTTCGAAATAGATTACCTACTTATAAAGTAGCCCTGCTCAAGATTTTTGTAAAAATGTTAGACTAAGGCCCTACGTACACAAAACCGCAAGTATCCTGTACCTAAATTCTGTACTCACATCGCAGGCAACCAGTCGCGCACAGTTCGTACACTTCGCTACTGAAATCACGAGACCTACGTCAGTTTTGAACATTTTAGATTTTAAATGCATGTTATAGGTTGAACGAAATTCATCAACTGTCAAATTGTCTTCATTTTTTCGTCGTTAGGTGGCAGTAACAGTGCGTTCCTAACTGACGAAAGTATAACATAAAACTTGCGTCAGTATCGCAATAAATGTAAACAATCGAGAATCAGAGATATTAAGTAAAATAACCAACTAGTAAAAAGGTGCGTCTTGTTTACAGAACCTTGTATTATGGTAAAGTATCTAGTATGATCCTTTTTACAAATGTTTAGTCATTTACTTACAGTTGTAAGATCGCATTAGATTTGAACGGCTTGTTAAATTTTGTGATGCCATGGTCACTTACGACACTTACTCTAAGCACGGTCGCGTATTTTGGGTTTCATTATACACTGTGTTCGGAAAGCAGGAAACTGGTGAATCTACCTCACATGTGGAGTCGATTTTCTGGAAAAAGTTTTTTGATTCAAGTCTTCATTCACGAGATAGAAGTTAAAATTTTTCGTTTTTTTGTTTTAATTCAAAGTATTGTGACTAATATTAAGACTAAAATGGATAAAAATAATATGTACCTATGAAAATTGAAGAAATGGGATTGATCTGGAGTAATAAAAGAAAGGAGAAGAGCCATTGTAAAATCACAATAGATTTATGCAAAATAAAATAATATATTTTTTTTTTTAAACCACAATTTTAATAAATAAATAAAAGAAACCATTGGTTTTGAAACATGTAAATATTTATTTATTAAAACAATGGTTTGACCAAAAACAAATCGTTTATTAATTACTAAAACGTTTATCAAAGTAATGTCGAATTTTGGAATGAACATATCTATATAAAGTATCAGCGACTTGAAGGGTGAAGACCTTTGCAAACTGGTCGTCGAGGTGTTAACAAAATATCAGCGACGTATGCATGCATACCGATCTCCGTGCAGATGAATTGTGGTAGTCACCAAGATACGAGAGTCGTTGTCGGATACTTGCGTTGCCTTGTATACGAAGGGTCTAACTCGTAAAATACTACATCATTTCTTAATTTATTTAATTTGTCTAATTAATATTATATTCAATTGGAATTTAAAATTATTAAAAATATGTTTGGTTAGTGGTGGGCGAAGCAGCTCGGTTTAGTGAGCCGGATCACTAAATCAGCTCTTTGTAGTGTACCAGTTCGGTGATCAAACGATTGAACGATGGTTCGCGTCCCCCCGCACCATGCCCTCTCCCTCGCTCCCTTGGCCCTCCTAAAGACGTCCTTAAGACGCTCTTACACAATACTTTTGGGTCCAGTTGTCACGTGGATTGTCTTTACAGAGAGCTGATTTAGTGATCCGGCTCACTAAACCGAGCCGCTTGGCCCACCAATAGTTTTATATACTATTTCATAGGCAGATATTACAAGCGTGCATCTGCCATGTGGTGGAAGAGATGAACACTATAAACATGGTTCTATGTTATGATTGAGAATGAATATATTGAAATGACAATAAAGAAATAGACACATGTTAATAAGTTTAGAGTATAGCTTTGATATTAATTAATGAATTAAACATATGTGAATACTCATTTATGAAAGACTAATTATAATTTTGAGCTTATAAATATTTTTTTATGGAATCAACTTTCCCAAACCAATAAATTATTCCAATTTTAACTGTTCTAAGGGCCAGTTTTATAAATGAACTACCAAATTTCTGTTATGTAATGAACCGTTTTGTTGTTGACAGAGCGTTATCCATTTGTAACCTTTTTGTCATGAATAATTGCCATACGCTCGTCGTCCCTTTCACTGCTCGATGAGGAATCCATTTCACAAATGCAAATTATATATTGTCTTTTTAATTAAAATAGTTGACGGTTTCAAATAAGCGATCGTCGGGCGACAACTGACAGCTGTCAAACGATCGGAATGTGAAAAACGTTTATAAAACGACAAAACCAAGTGGTAGTCCATATACTCGTATTAGTTAAAAATGGTATCAAGCGTTACAAACGGGTGGTTATAAAACCGACGCTAAAGAAATTTAATTATGCAACAAAAATAAGCAGGTTTTATGTAGTTAATAAAAACATTCCATTAAAATCCACTACTTAATTATTTTATTTAGTAAGTGAAGATTTCAATTGGTTTTATCCACTGAATCGATAAACCGGCAGAAGTGTATTGTCTGCTTGAAGTAAGGTCTGAAAATTGACGACAACAGTTTTCTATCAAATCGAATAGATCACACTTCTTGGGATTATCTAAATTCAATAGGTACTCTATGGGTTAATTATTTAAAAGATTAATAAAATTTTCACATTGTGTTTTTGTCATTTTCATTTAAAATATACATATGTATTACCAAGCTTATTTAAATATGCTATGTAATAAAGCTATAAAATAAGTGTGCTATATAAAATACAATAAGATGGAAATGATTGTAGCATAATATTAAGAAAAATTAAAAGTTTATAAAGTGTCTTTCCAGTTGAAATCTCACATCATGTTGCATGCAATAAGGTTCATGTTAAATGGGTGAAATTTGAGGAGAACTACTACTACTAGATTCGTGGTTTAACATTGATGTTTAATGGATTCATTGTTCAACGTTGATGCTTATTGTTATTCCTCACGTCTGTGATGAAGCCCCACCAGATAAATTAAAAGCAAACATATTCAAATTTGAATGGTTTTATTTAACTCCCAGACGTCCTTCAACGACAATAGCAGTTCGCTCCATGGTGCAGTATAGTGTGTGGTGTGTTTTGTTAGAATTTTTTCTTTATGTGAATAACACACAAGAGTCCCAACTGCTCCATGCTAACCAGATGACTTGTGAGTAAGACTATGACATTCCAATAGGGTATTTTCACTGTTTTTTTTTCATTGTCAACTAAAATTACGATAAGTATGGCATTTTAATTTTACTTTTATGTTTACGAATAAGTTTTGAATAGTGATTTAAAATGTACTATTTTTGATGTGCCGCCAAAATGACATGATTGCTTTTGTTCATGAATATGGCGATGTTGACATCACGCTGACCAACGTCAGCGACAGCGGTCTTACCAGCCACCAGCGTTATGGACCTTCCATACAACTGGTATGTTCAATACTGACTAAAGCCACCACGTCGAAAGGTTCGACCATCCGGTCATCCTTTTCTAATAAAGTTGGTAGGCTTGACTTTAGGAAAGGACGACCGGATGGTCGAACCTTTCGACACGGTTTCCTTAGTCAGTATTGTGCAAACCAATTGTGTGGAAGTCCCTTTATATACATCGTAATGACGTTTTAGCCAGTTCAAAATGTTTTGGAATGTGAGGTTTTGGATCATTATTTAAATCAATAATTAGTCCAATTATCATTTATCATATTTTTAGCCCAATTATCATTATCAGAAATATTAACTTTAAATCTTCCACGCATTTTTAACGGTATTCGTAGTTTCTGTGAGGCTGAAAGGTATGGAGAGGGAAGGATATGTAGAAGGGGAAGGTGTGAATGTACCTGGTTATTCAGATCCGATCTAATTTCAAGCAACTTTTCAATTCTGAATTGTGGTCTTTCGCCAGAGCAATACATGGGATATACATACAGATAATGGAACGTGCCACAAGCATACTATATATATATATCATAAATGATGTATATATTTATCATTTTATGATTTAAAATGTGATATAACACAATTTAATTAAACAAAATCTACTTGCGTAAGTCGGGATTCGTAATCGAGGACCTTACACCTCTACCACGGAGGCTGTCACACATAGATAATGATATTGTTAGTGTCTAGAAACTTAAAAATATTTCTCATATGAGAAAGAGGGAGCACTTACAGTGGAGCTATCAGTAGTATGCTGTATCTCTATGAGAAAGAGGGAGCACTTACAATGGAGCTATCAGTAGTATGCCTGTATCTCTATGAGAAAGAGGGAGCACTTACAATGGAGCTATCAGTAGTATGCCTGTATCTCTATGAGAAAGAGGGAGCACTTCCAATGGAGCTATCAGTAGTATGCCTGTATCTCTATGAGAAAGAGGGAGCACTTACAATGGAGCTATCAGTAGTATACCTGTATCTCTATGAGAAAGAGGGAGCACTTACAATGGAGCTATCAGTAGTATACCTGTATCTCAAAATGCAGACAATTTCTGTCCAGAAGAGAGAAAATCTGGCTTTTGCTTTCCTTTCATCCAAAGTGGCGGCTAATGCGAAGGTCACCCAAAGTCGAAAACTTGCATTTTTTTTCAAGGTTCCGACATTTACAATATAAAAACAAAAATCTTTTACCCCACCTTTTGCACGTCAAAAACCCCTGCTGACTGGACTAAAAGGAATTGTGTGTATGAAAATTTATTGTTTAACAAAAGAAATTCTGTCTTTTTGAAAGCAAATAAGATTTTTATTAATGATACTTAGTTATTATTATTTGTACAAGTAAAAAAAATACATATATATTGGAACTTAATACTCTGTTGTAAGTTTGAAAAAGAAATATTTACATAAATGGACATTCTTGAAAAAATGCTATCTTCTATTCATATATTGATTATTTAAATGACGTGGTTTTCTTGATTATCTTATTTTCGGCTGTTGTTGAGGTTATGATTCCTGGCTTTATGATATCCCTGGACTTGACACAGCCAGTGAAAGACTGCTGGGCCAACTTCTTCGCCGTGCTGACCTTAATCTCCCTAAAACCTTCTCGCAGTGTGGAGTTATTAACATCATCCTTAGTCTGGTTGAGTTCAACTGAAACATCAGTTTTAATGGATTTCTCTGTCTTGTCTGGTTCGCATTGCGTAATATTGATGCTGGTAACATTCTGAAGAGTCTTTTCGGCAAGTTGTAACTTTGTTTCTAACTCAGAAGCGGTAGCTCTCGTCTCTATCGCTTTTGTCCTCCACGTGACAATCTGCCGCTGTAACTCTCGCAGTTTTTGTTCGGCGGATAAGTTATTAACGCTGGCTGCTGAAAGGTCAGTTGTTAAACGAAGGTTCTCTTTTCTGTAATGCTCCATGACACCTGACAACCATTGGGCTGCTTCCGACGAGTTGGGATCCATGTTTTTTGTGAACCAACGAGCTATCTCTCTGTTCAGTTGGACTGTTTGCTTCTCGAGGTCTGTTATGCGGCGCTCGTAACCGCGGTTTAAATCAGCATCGTGGTGGTTAGATTGCCCGGCGTATTCCTCCCAAAGAGTTTTCTTCTCGCAGAGTAGTGAATCTATCTCTGCCTGTTTGCTTACGAGCACCCTGTTGAGTTGATAGATTTTATCTTTCATACATGACATGTTTTTTGCCATCTCTTGTCGCTTGTCATCTACTTCTGCAAACAGAGAGTTGCCTTTGGCTGCAAACGTACTGCTGGCACTCTTCAATTGCTGTAGCTCCATGGTAGCGGTGCATAAATCTTCTTGAGCAGCGTGGAGCATATCAGTTGCGGAAGACAGTTCCTCTTTTTTAACGCTTAAATTGCTCTTCAAACAATTAACTTGTTCTTTCAACGATTCTAATTCAGCCCTGTTGAATTCATTCACATTAAATGATTCTGTTAATTGTTTCTTCAGCTCGTCGTTGGTTGACTTTAAAGTTGAAAGTTCTTCTTCAAATGCGCGGATATCTTCGAATATTTTAGTGTTGTCGAGTTGGCTGACAGTCTTTTCAACTATATCGACAAGTTGGTGTTGTTTTAACTGTGTTATTTGACGTTCCAAGGTGTCTATAGTGTTTGTGAAGTTTTCTGCTTCTCTCCATTTGTCTTCTCTGAACTGATCGATTTCGTCTTGTAGACTTTTGCATTTCTGGGCCCAGTCTGCCTTCATTTTACGCTCGTTTCTCTGCAGGACGTCGATTTCTGAAGTCAGATGCTCCTTCAGATCGACGACACACTGGTGATTTCTTCTCATGTCGTGCAGTTCTTGTTGAGATATATCGTAAAGTTTGCAAATGTTTTCATGTTGACTTTTCAAAAAGGAATACTTCTCCAATACTTCCTCGAGGGTCAACGAACTATTATTATTTGCCATTGAGACTTCCATGATAATATTTATAATAAAGTGATTATGAATGCGAACGAATTTGACAGACGCCACGAACCACACAACTTGATTCAGGGGATTATTCCGCGACAATCACATTCTCCGAAGTAAAATTTAAAAACATAAATTAGTTTTATGATATTTCACAAGTAATCACAACGAATTGCAGTATAAATTACAGAATTTGATTGAACCACAAAAAGACGTTTATGTTTCGGCCGTTTTAAATTATTCGTAGTTTGAAATTTGAAGTGTTTCCAATTCCATTAAAATAAGGTCTTCTTTATCGACATTTCGCATGATTTTTTTTATTAAAAGATGTCGCTAGTGTCGAGATAATGGATTCTTTGTATTTGTAGTCGCTTAAGTGTAGAAATTATTGTGAAATAATTATTCACAATGAATGTGAATATCTTTTATTTAATCGCCTTAAATAAACCTCACACTACCTAAAAAACCTATAAATTTAGCGTTAAAAATCCCACAGAAGTATTTTTTAAATTTAATAGTTTTGGTCACTTTGTTCATTTTTTATGATACACTGAATTCAGGGCAAAAATAAAACAATATCGAAATACATAATATAAATATTTAGTAGTATACAATAATGCATTTTATTTCTTACTAAACTGTTTTATTTTCATTTAAAAATATCTATAAAATTAAACATTTTTAAAACATGATTTATCATAAATAAGAGCTTCCAACAAAATATAAATGCCCAAAATCCAGTTAGCTATTACTTTAATGTACTCTCGCTTTACTAAATTTAAATATCTGATCTGAAGTCGAAAATTTATAAGTCTTCAATGTTGGTGGTCCTAAATGTTCTTTAGGTTGGTGTGCATGTTCCTCGTGTCAGATGAATGTTGCCATACAACTCAAATTTTACACAATTGAGTAAATTCTATCCCAAGAAAATTCACTGATAAAAATTGACGATAAGATTTTTATTATGAAGACAATACTTTGTCTTTTATTTCAATGTCATTGTACCCTATAGGAAAGACCGCTATTAATCAAATTTTCACCAACATTAAAACTATGAACTATAATACTTCTATGATGTTTTGAGTATGATTATTTTCATGATTAAATTAAAAATTACGTTGTAATCACCACTTTATTAATATATACATATCAACATGCTTCGAAAGCGAAGCTTTCCCAATCAAGAATATACAGAATACTGTAAATCTCTGCTTTCGAAACATGTTGTTATGTACGTATTAATAAAGTGGTGAATACAAAGTAATTTTAAATTTATTTATTAATAACGACACCACAAAGTAAATACCATTTTTTTAAAGAAATTATGATTATTTTCATTGAAATTATGTAGTCTGCCACTCATAATAAAATGTATTTATTCGGTACACGGTACACCATTATTTTAATATTATCTTAGGTAGTGTTATGACAAAGTTAATCAGCAACAAACATTTTATTTGCCGCTAAGTAACATTTTTTATTGTGTTTTTTTTACGTTATTCTAACATAGATTACTTTCGAAGAGAGTATAGATTTAAGTATTATTCTAATCATCAAAGTACAAATCTACAAACTTATCTACCGTAGATTAGACATGGGCAGATTCTTTTGTGGTAGTGAATCGATTCAGTCTGACTCTTGAATCTTGTGAATTTATTAATTTTCTTCGCCTAATATTGTGAATATATTAATTTTATTAATTCCTTTAATTTATGAAAAAAAATTATGATGATTAAATATAATAAGTAAGTAAAAACGGGGGATTTTCAGAGTTTAAAATTATGCTAGTGTTGGAAATAACATATTTAAAAAATAAAATAAACACGAAAATAACAATCTCACTAAACTAGATAATAAATAATACGAAAAATATATACACACCTCAATTTAGTAAATATTGCTTTCGTTTTTAAAGACAATATTACGATCCAAACAAAGAAGCACCCTACTGAGTACTGATTACTTCGGAAATTCTCACCCGACTAGTGAAACTGACTGTTTGGCCGCGCGGGGACTAACACGAATGGAATCGCCGCGGGCCTTGAGGAATGAATTAGGAACTTCTGACTAGTGTCTCGCAATGACTTGACTGAATTGCGCTCTGCGGACCTAGTAAGGACAGACTTGATATCGACGGACCAAAGACCTAATTCCTTGAATTAGGGAATACGGACTGCGGAAGCGAATAAACGCTGCTCGGAATTACTGACTGGCTGACTAGAGGCGGTTTGCTGCGGCGGACTGTGAACTAACGATGAAATACGAATTTTTACGGATAGCGGCGCAGGATTATATGCATTACATGGAGTCCTGCATACTGCACAATATCTTCGGTCACTTTGCGATGACGCCCATAGTATCAGCGCCGTATTTATGGTGCCGCACGTTTAAAAAACGTAAGATTTCAAGGCCCAAGCTAAGGAATAAAGCACTAATTCCGTTTTTAATTGAGAATTAGATCGATTGTGTCACGGAATTGATTTTTTTCCATTTAATTCATTCATTCAATTTTGCCCATGCTACTGTAGATATTGCTCTAATAAAAATATAAATAAGGATTTTACTAATATTTCGTTATTTCGCTGTTCCTCTTTTGACCTGCACACATTAGCTTGTGCGTACACTTTAAAAAAGATAAAGCAATAGAACGATTCTTGGATATAATATGTTTTGCCTTAATTAATAATTTTTTTCCTATCGTGAGTTGTTAACTGCAATTTGAGGTTTTATAAAAAATGTATTAAGAAATAAAATCATTGAAGACATCTAAATTTGAAAGAACACGGTGCAATACTTATACCGTAATAATTAAATGAGGGAAGCTTCACTTCCGAAACATGTTGATATTTATATAGTAAAGAGTGGTTTACAGAGAACATTTCTTATACATTTTATTAATTAAAAATACATTTTGAAATCAAAATATGCTCCTGTGGGATTTTTCACAAAGACGGCGCTATTATAAGTGGTCCAAATATTATTATCACTATTTTTATTATTAAAAGACAGGGAAGAAACTGTATCCATGCATATAAAATGTATGAAATGTGATTAAATTTTATTAACTTTAAAGAAAGAACCCACACAACTCCACACACGTGTGCCAAGACGGAGTTGTGTGGCGGTTCATCCTCTCTGTCTACTTCTGCGGAGAAGTGGCGTGTTCGTTAGTTTAGTTTTCAGGATAAATTGTTTTGAGAAACTCGCTACATGGTGACGGCGTGTCGCGGTTCTGGCAACACTTCTCTGTTACGTTTTCAGTGATTCCGTAGTAGATTGGCCAATAGTAGTAAAAATTGTTTTGTTAGAGATAGGCAGCAACCTCTTCCTTTCGGCTCCGCTATCGCCGCGGGTATCTCATCACACAAAAAACCCTTATCGCGTTGATAATAATAAATAAAACGAGGTTTTACTCGCGCCGGGGCCGTCTGAGAGAAATAAAACCGCGGTCAGTCAGCGAGTTAGAGCGCCATTGCGAGTACACACATCGCGCCAGGAATATTTCTTTGAAATTTTACAAACTTCAAAAAACCACACCCCTTCGGCGATCTATCGCGCAAACTTTTACTGTGTTAAATTTCAAGTTCAGTGGAATTAACAGATTACGGAAATATTAACACGATACAGGGATATCTCTGTTCGGCTCAAAGTTTGATACATCATTCCGTTTGACGTATAAAATTATCTCCTGTCAATAAATATTTTATCGCCGCGTTCGTTTGTTTCTATTGAATTAAAAGTGCTTCTTTGACAAATTTAAAGACAATATAATTGCGAGTTAATCACTTATTCTAAAACTGCATTGGATTTTGTTTTGCGGTTGCGAAACTAAAAGTAATAAATCACCGCCAATTTGAATTTTCACCACCTGTTTTAGGAGTAAACCAAATCAAATTTGAATTTTCGCCGCCTATTCGAAAAGTGAATCAATCAGATTTGAACTTTCATCTGTCCCCGAAGTGAAACCATCAGATTTGAATTTTCATCATCTTTTCCAAAAGTGAGACCATCATATTTGAATTTTCGTCGCCCGTTCCAAAAGTGAGATTATCAGATTTGAATTTTCATCGTCAGTTCCTAAGATACCATCACATTTGAATTTTCATCGCCTGTTCTTAAAGTGAATTAATCTCGGATTTTGAAGACGTTTATTATTTCGATTCTGTGACGGTTTGTGAGGAGAGGCTTAGATTTTGATGTTGTGTGTTTAGGTGTAGTTAGGAGTGCTTGCAGTGTGTTGAGAGTGTCAGTGCAGTGGGATTAATGGGCTGGTTCCCTCTAGCTAGTCTAGCCGGCCCCGAAAGGACCCGCCAAGGGAGCCCCCCCTCCCCTCCCCAGTCCCCCATCCACCGCCACACTGGAACTCATGGAATTGGAGAACATTGTAGCCAATACGGTGTATTTAAAAGCCAGAGAAGGTATGCCCCTTTTACTATATGCAAAGTTATAGTTTTATTGTAGTTCTGGATTGTTAACTTCATTCCTCGAATAACTCTGTACTACAAACAATTCGTGGACACTTCACGTATGTTATAATATGCAAGACTCTATGATAATAATAACACACACAACTATAAAAACATGCTGTTGAAGACAGAATCAGATTCAGATTCAGTCTTGTAAACCTGCCTTTGGGTCCATAGGAAAACGGATGATGCGAAGGCTTGTATAAAAATGGTAATAAGGTGAACATGGCTACAACTGATACGTTATTGATGTTGGGTGTATGCAGAACTTAAGTTTATAGTTTATATGATATCGTTGCAATGTTCACATTGTGATTTTTGATTATTTAAATGAAGACGGGAGACGGGAAATGTATATTTTCAGTTTGTCATTACACGGGTAAGCCAAATCAACTTGAACCGGTCTTGGATACTCCCAGTTTACAGAGAAGTGCAGTAGTCATCAATAAAAATATGAATTTAAAAGAAGATGTGTACTAAGCTAATCTTAAAAATCCATAATTTGGCAGATTGTTTGAATGAAATTGATGCATTGATAATTAAATTATACTGTTACACTGCCTTGCTAGGGGTGGAAAAGTCAAACGAAAAGCAGTCTACAATGTTAATTTAATAAATATTACTGACAGTTATTGTACATTTACCAACTACACACAAATCTATGTTCTACCTCGGTTGACAGAACTTTGTTACTGAATATGTTATATTCCATTCCTCCTTTCCTATAGGTCCTGTGCTGCATTCAAATCTACCAATCTGAAATATTCAAACAACCTTTTTTATTTATTGAAATCACCTTGTGTTGAACTTCTTGCCTTTGTCACTTTGTTACACAACTGTTATCTGTTAAACTGACTTAAGAGGATGGATTTGTTGCAGTGTAAAACGTTTCCCTACTACACGAGATAGCTTGATAACCAAACTGTGCTTCAATCAATCTGTCTGGTAATTATAAATACACGTCTACGTCTACTACCAAATCATCTTTGGTTCTGACCTCAAACTATTCTACATCTGACAAATGTTTCCTTTTCTTCTAGTAATATTTCTCTCCCGGCCTCTCTAAATCAGCTAGCACGTTGTCCACGTAGCATTGTATTGGTCTGTTTACAGACTGATACCAAATGGCTTGGCTTTGTGTACCATCTTAATAGCTTTAACACTGCTGGTTATGAGGGGTTGATGGTTCTAAGAACATGGTGCTTGGTTGCTCATGTCTCCACATTTCTACTTCAATCCTAGGAATCACCCTAAAGTCAAACCAGAACATAGTTTTTGCTGTTTTAGAGGAATTATCCATAATTTAACATAGTACTTAATAATTATTAAGTCAGTTCATACCACATTTAATATTCAGCATGAATGTAATAGAATTTTTTTGTTAAAGCAAATATCTTATCTTAGTATATTTTGTATCCAGATTGAGAAACCATTGGTTTTGAATGATTTTGATATTTATTATTAAAATAGTGATTAAAACAAAGTAATTTATTTTTATTTTATTTAAAATTTGCCACAAAGTTGTTTTGCAATTATTCAAGAAGTATCTTTTCATTTGGAATTATTCAAGGAATTGATTATGTTGCTAGCAAACTCTGGCAGTGGGCATATCGAGAATAGAGACAGTTAAATGAAACATGCTAAGAATTCACATTTATAAATGTGTTTCAATAGATCATTGAATCTAAATTATTTTACGCCTTTAAATTACTATATATTTTAAAGAAATTATTAAATTGTAATCTATTTGTCATCTAAATATCCTAGCTGAACAACCACCCCTGTGAATTGCCATCTCAACACACCTAGTGAGATGGGCAATACGTCAGCTGATAACGAATATTCTTATATCTATATATAAGTAATAAATAAATAAATAGCAGGTTGAAGAAAGTGCATATTTGTAAAAAAATATTATTGCAATGAATAGATACACAGATCACCTTTTGTCCAGAGTGTAACTCTGGCGAAAGACCATCATTCAGAATTCAAGTGCTTGGTTGAAATGGTTGTATCTATAGTATATTATAATAAAACAAATTTAAAACTTAATTAAATTAAATTAAAGTGGAAAAAAGTTTTAAATTTGTTTTATTATAATATACTATAATGGAATTCCACCATGTATTAACAGTTTCAAAAATAGAAATATTAAAAAGGTTGTATCTATGTTTAGTTACCAGATCTGAATAACTAGGTTCTTCCCACTTTCTTTATTCTTTTTACTTCCACTCATCCGATTCCATTTACCTTACAACATTTATCAATGATGGAACTGCCATAGTCCCGCTAGATCTGGAGAGTTGACTCTGAAGTCTTCCCATGAAGGAAAGTCTTGCTATAACATTTTACATTATCGACTGTAAATAGGCTAACACCCTTTGAGCCATAAAATTAAAACTTTACAGAAGACAATAATGTGATTTAATGAGTACAGGCATTTTTTAAACGAACTATAATAATAATAATAATTGGATGATTTGTAAAGCGCCCTTTTTGTGAAAAATATCTCATATAATCATTATTTTTTTATTTTTTTTACATGAATACCGCACAAGAGTCCCTACTGCTCCCAACCGTCTGGAGCCAGTGAGACTAGCATCCCCAATTGGGGAATGTTGTGAGGCTGAAGGTATTGGGGAGGGAAATTAGAAGGGGAAGAGGAAGGTGGGGAAATACCTGGCTATTCAGATCTGGTCACCAAACACGGCTAAATGCCATTTAAAGCAACGTTTCAATTCTGAATGGTGGTCTTTCACCAGGGCGATACTGAGAGTATCTTCCGCTCTGGAACGTGCGCAAATATACTATAGATTATTTTTAACTTAATTAATTATGAAACAGCACAAATTAATTAAATAAAATTTACTTGCGCACGCCGGGATTTGAACCCGCGACCTTCGGATTCGTAGTCGAGAGCCTTACCCCTCGACCATGGAGACCGTCGAATGTTGCATCTGTTTCCATCCTAGCCTTATTAATTGATGTTTTGGGTCAGTATTCGAGGTAATTAATCATTACCTACCACCTGTCTTCACTACTCGGTTTCGCCCCAGTTACAACTGCCCTTTTCGAATCTGAAAAATATAGAAAAAACATTATTGCTTGTTGTCTTTTTTTTTCAGTTTCATAGCTCCGTAGCTCATGAAAGAAACGCCGTTTTAAAAATACATTAAAATTGAAGACAGAAAAAGCTGTGCCAGTTTCATGACGCTAGAGTTCACCATTAGGGAGTTTTTGCTTTGAGACTTCAGACGATCAGATTTTCTGCTTTATTATTTAGAGGTTTTTTTATGATGCATTCGAGGAGATCATTATGCTTCATCAGGATTCATACGTATTTTTTTGTTGATTGCATGGCACAAAATTAATGATTACCGCACAAGCGTCCCAACTGCTCTGTAGGTCTATGTCATCTCCAATACGGGGCACGTGCGGGGGGAGGGGGAGATTTTCGACTATCAGTCTATGAGAACTAATCAAGTCGTGTTTTCACTCGAATCTTCTTCCTTCTGTATTAAAAAAATGTATTATTTAGTTTCCCGGAGTATCCAATGCGCACGGGAAACTTTATGATACAACATTAATTTTTAATGTTTCAACGGCAAAACAAGTTTACGGAGCAATGTACTTCCAACAAGGCCGGGGCGATTTAACACTAGCTCACATCACTGAAATAAATATATCCTCTCGTGCAGTGGCGTGCTGTCCACAAAGGCTGAAAAGCTGTGCCTACCCTGAGAAAACCGAATACGAACGAATTTTTTTTTTTTTATAAACCCTTTTCTTTACGTTATTGTTGTTTTTACCAAAGAGATTTAAAAAGAAAGATTGAACTCACGAAGCCTGGATGGTACCCAGACCCGATGCCAACTCAGCTACCGACAGATTTATTTGTAATTTTCAACCAGAAACAACTGATTTGGCTCTCTGCGGAACCATTTATTTATAAATCTAAGGCCCTTCGTACACAAATCTACGGGGTATCTGATATCTTCGCGACTACCGCAATGCACATGATTTATAAATCTAAGGCCCTTCGTACACAAACCTACGTAGTACCTGATATCTTCGCGACTACCGCAATGCACACGATTTATAAATCTAAGGCCCTTCGTACACAAACCTACGTAGTATCTGATATCTTCGCGACTACCGCAATGCACATGATTTATAAATCTAAGGCCCTTCGTACACAAAGCTACGTAGTATCTGATATCTTCACGACTACCGCAATGCACATGATTTATAAATCTAAGGCCCTACGTACACAAACCTACGCAGTATATGATATCTTCGCGACTACCGCAATGCACATGATTTATAAATCTAAGGCCCTACGCACACAAACCTACGCAGTATATGATATCTTCGCGACTACCGCAATGCACATGATTTATAAATCTAAGGCCCTACGCACACAAACCTACGCAGTATATGATATATTCGCGACTACCGCAATGCACATGATTTATAAATCTAAGGCCCTACGCACACAAACCTACGCAGTATATGATATCTTCGCGACTACCGCAATGCACATGATTTTTTCCACGAATCCATTCTGGTAGATACTTTCAGTATCGCCCTAGCGTATGACCCTAATTTGGAATCGAAACGTTGTTTGAAATGACTTTAGGCATTTTTGGTGACCATGGGCTCGATTCCGGTTCTCTCAGATGGTAGCTGTCATTCAGCGAATGACAGCTGTCATCTGAGATTTCATTTTAACAAAAGAGAAACTCAATATTATCGTAAGTAACTAACTAACCATCACGCCGCTTCCCCGCAGGGGTAGGCAGAGAGGAAGGACCGCCAAATGACTTGATCTTGGCATACACTTGCTTCATTCACATTCATACATTATCTTGTTATTCTGGCTTCTGAAATGGCCCGACTCAGTTTTTGATTCGCTCGATCGTGCCATGTCTTCCTCGGGCGTCCCCGGTTTCTTCCATTCACATTCGCGTCATATATTATTCTTATACTCCTGTCTTTGTGTATTCGCTCTAAAAGCCCAAACCATCTAAGCGTCCCTTTCTTAATCTCACTCATTACGCTTACGCCTAACATTTTTTGCTAATCTCAACATTTTTCACGCCATCATACGTGGTTTTACACGCATTCGCCTCAGAGATCTCATTTCTACAGCATTCAGTCTACTTTCATCCTTCCTCTGCCAGTTCAATGTCTCACTGCCATCAGGGTTGGAATCAGCACTCCATTGTGGACTGCTAGCTTATTATTGCCGAGTTTTTGACGAAAATTTTTCAGATCATCGGCGAAAAAATCATAATCACAATTTAATTTTGAGCCGAGCTCATTTTTATTTATTTGTTTTATTTTTGTTTATTTGGGAGACCAACAGTTTACATAAAGCACGAAGTGTGAGGAATGGGTGATACCATTCGCCATTTACAGGTTTCCGCGTGGGTATTGTTTACGAGTTAATCTAGTGATTTCAGAAGAAATCAAAATAAAGTTAAAAAGGTAATTATACAAAATAAATAAAAAATATAAATTTTAAAGTTACATATAATTTGTTATGGGGTAAGGAAGGGAGGGGGGGGGTCGATCTAGTTGAAATATATGTGTGTGATTTTATATTAATAAAAAAAACAAGAACGATAGTGTATATATATAAAGAAGAAAGTTAATAGACTGGTGGTAGTATGAGGTGAGTAGGTATCATCTATATTTGTAAAGGTTTAATAGATCGCCGGTGACTTTAAGGAGTGTGGCGCAGAGTTAAAAATGTCAAATTGTGAAGTAGTGCGTGTTAAAAATGTGTGATGCCCGATAAATGAAGGAGTTTTGCTTAGAATTAGTGTTACATCGAGGAAGGCTAAGAATTTGGTCCGATCTGTTCAGTCTATTGGGAACTCGTAGTTGGATCCGTTGTAGAAGTTCCGAGCAATCTGCGGTGGATCTAGCAATTTTCCGCAGAAAGAGTCGAGTCTATTCAACGATAGTTTTGTTGTAATGCAAGCATGTCAATTCCGAGGCTCTAACGGGCGATATAAACACAGTCTAAGTTTATGTGGGACGCATAGAAACACACTCCAATATTTATAAAAAAGTAAAGTAAGGACAGCGGTACAGTTAATGTTTTCTGTCCGATCCGTGTCATCTCTTCTCTTCCATCATCTTTCCTTCTTCGGAAGAAATCTTGTTCACAGTGATTAAAAATAGGAATTTATTATTTTACCACAAAAAAACGCGAAATTCGCAATTTTCCGGTAAATAACCGCGAATTTTCGTATTTTTCACGTGATGTTCTGATATTTTAAAATAAGAAAGTAATATTGTATTGAGATCTCGATTACCTCCGTTTGCATGTGATTAGATAGTGTGATTCTAAGAAAAATCGAAGAAAACTTGTCTTCCAAAGACTTGAAATCTGCAAATCCAATTTTAAATTCAGTTTTTAGATATCGAAATTTTATTCCGCATATTCTTGATATGATGCAGATTAATCTATTCATTTCACATGCCGGAAAGTGCTTTAAATGTTATTTTTTGTACACAATTTCCCAAAGTAGTTCAGAAAACTGTTCACACACATGTACATGTTCGTAATGATCTGATATTTTCCTTGAAGTGTTTTATTTAAAATAGATAAGTGTTTTGTTATATCGGGCCGCGAGTTTGACATACTCGATTGTAGTTAGTGTATTACGTTTTTAGAATGAAGAAACTGATATTCTACTCTCAACCAACTCGGGGCAAACATTCGCTTCAAAGATCCCCTAAAGACAACCTCCAAAAAGCAAATATATTCTTCGACACCTGGGAACAGCAATAACTAGTGGACAATTAACATTCACAGTATTCACACCACACCAAGCAAGCAAGGAATGGTCATAAGGTAATAAGTAATATACTCGCCTAATAATAATCCGTATTATTGGCATTAGTGGTAAATCAAATGAATCTAGAGACAGAAGGCGAAGAAACTGATATTCTACTCTCAACTAACTCGGGGCAAACATTCGCTTCAAAGATCCCCTAAAGACAACCTCCAAAAAGCAAATATATTCTGCGACACCTGGGAACAGCAATAACTAGTGGACAATTAACATTCACAGTATTCACACCACACCAAGCAAGCAAGGAATGGTCATAAGGTAATAAGTAATATACTCGCCTAATAATAATCCGTATTATTGGCATTAGTGGTAAATCAAATGAATCTAGAGACAGAAGGCGAAGAAAAGCAGGCGCTTTATAATGCCCAAGATGTTCCACAAATTACAGATTAAGAATCAAATAATATTTATGTCGTTCTTAAATAAGTACGTAGTGAATGAAATAAATAATATACTGTATTCACCACTTTATTAATACACAGATATCTTCATATCCACATGTTTCACAAAAATATTTTTTTTGCCACAAAGTGAATACCAATCGTTTGAAGAAATTATAAGTTCTTAATGCATTATTACGACGTGTATATGTATATATACGACTAAATAAATACATTATTACACGCAATTTTATTCAAATATATTTCTAAGAGTCATTTATAAATGTAGAAAGAGCAGTGGACCTTAATTAGAGCCATGGTGTACTCCAGAACTTACGAAAAATATTTTTGTTGTTAATTTTCAAAAAATAGTTATTTCATTAAAATTATTTGTTTTAGATGCACACGCAACTGGTTTCGGCATAACTGTGCCTTCGTCAGGACGGACAATATAAATCATTTTAATCCTATTAAGATTTATCTATGGTCTGGAAAATGCACAATTTAACGAAACCGGTTTGCGTTCTCATATAAATAAAGTGATGTACACACAGTAACAATTTACGGTGTTTTGGTCGATAGTAATCCATCGCAAAGTTATTAATTTCACAAATACTTGTTGTTTATTTGGTCAACATGAAATCTTTTAAAATTTTCAAATATCAAATCATTATAATATTAAGTCTGTAAACATTTGTTATTTAGGAATCTGACCTCAACCTTTGATATTTATTAACATTAACACATTGACGTGTAAATATATGTAAATGTCCAACACACACAACTTAACATAAAGGATGACCCTCACACGGGTAACGATAAGCCTATGAATTGGTAGTTGTCTAGTTGACTGAAAAGCGTCTTGAATCTTGAATGGGCCTCACTATGTTTTTCAACAGATTCGCTTGCGTAGGTATTTAACGTTTGCTTTAAAAGTCGTGAACCTCGACTCGTCAATCAATTGTGTAACATAACAGATTTATTTAATTTATGACGATAAATAAAATTAGACGAGATGGCCTCTGTTTTATATTGGTTTTAACATATGTATTTACATCCAAAGTTTGTGTGTTTTGCCTTAGTCAGATTAGATCAAATAAACATTGTAAAGTCACCAACGATCTTATTTCCCGTAACTGTATGACATGCGTGATTTTTTTTTAGTGGGAATACCGTTTAAGAATCACAACTGATCGGAGTTGTGTGATTACGGCATCTTTAATTGGGGTATGTTGTGAGACTGAAAGAAGTGGATCGCTTGTAAATGGGACCCTGCTGGAAGTCCAGTGCTGCAATCACAAAGGTGTTTTCGCTCTTGGCTAGTCGCGCTCTGTGTGCTCGGAATCCGGGAATGCGCCCTTCTGTAAACATATCAGTGGTACTGCAGTAGGGGACAGCCCGGAAAGCATTCGGTACGAGTTGTTATATTGCGCTTCCACTTTTTTAGAGTTTCTTTACTAAAGTTGGCCCACAACTCCAACTCGTATAGGCTGGTACAGTAGGCATTAAAAAGTTGCCTGTTTGCTTCTGGGCCAAACACTCGATGAATCTTCCAGAAATATGTTTGCTAAATGTAGTCTGTCGCCTGATGTCTGTCGTCTGTCGCCTGATGTCTGCATCACCTTTGAACTTCGCTGTTCCTCTGATTTTTCTGATATTTTTTTTTATTTAGACTGACTGGTAATATTTTTTAAGGTTAACACAGATGTTCTTGGGTCATAATAATAATAATAATGTGTTTATTTCAGATGAACAAAGCGGTGAGTGCAATACTCTGTCTGCCATATAAAATAATACATCTGAATAAATTACGTGATGTGGAAACAGAATATTAAAAAATATATGTATTAAAAAATAAATAAAAAGGTGAACATATTTAGCACTTATTCTATGGTGGCTTGAGGGAAATTCTCCACCTACGGTGTAGGGGCGCGCCATGCCACTGGGCGACGGCCTGGACAAGAGTGTTCCGAGAGTTTTCCAATCTCCGGTAGCGCTGACTCGGTGGCGCATTAAAGCAGCGAACCTTCTGCTAAGATCTGCGAAGCTCTGCATCGCCAAGGGAAGCCGCCCTGCAGCGTGGTTATATTGTATTCGGAGTGTGTTCATGACGCCTTGTGTATACCTCGTCCATAGTTCGCTAGTGTAAAAGCTCATGCAGTATGTCTGGAATAGTTGCTTCTTTACCGGAGGACTGCTCCTGTTGAATCTCCTGGCGAGCATGTTGGCTCGCACGCTCAATACTCTTTGGCGTTCTATGTAATTTTTATCATTTAAGTCATCAGTGATGAAATTCCCCAAATATTTTATTTCGCTGCAGATTTTAAGATTGGCTCCGCCGAGATGTATGGCCAAAATGACAGCAGGACCAGTATTTGCATAATGATCCCCCGAAGTTTGGCGGTGTAGGTACGAGTATATACAGATTATTAACATACTCGTAAGCTTGCCTGCTTGAAAACCCTAGCTAACTATTAGCTTAGATTGAAGCAATCTGCGTTACAGGCGGCTGGCTACTGGCTACTGGTTCGTGGCTACCAATTACAAGAATAATTCAAGTGCCCGACTCTCGTTGTTCTCGGTTCTCATGGCATTCCTGATTTAATTGTTTAAGACAATACAATGCAATCAATGATGGTGCTCCCGATGCCAGGTTCTGGTTGCTAAGCAGACGGTAGTCACAACAATGTAATAATGATGAGAATTCTAATTTAAGGAAAGATGAAAAGGTCACTTACTCGTACACCATCGTAAACGTAGGTTATAAAAATCTGTATCGTATTGGTTAATCGTAATCGCCGATCATATGGACTAGTGATTCCCGTTTTTGGCGTTTACACCCCCCTGAGGCGCTGTACCCGTACAGTTTCCGGACGGGGTAGTGGCCTCAGGGTAAATATTGCCAACAGTGTTGTATTTTAGCACTAACATAGAGCGCCGGGATTAGATTGTATTGTGACAAAAAATAATAGTACCCTAACCTAAGCTATTGTTAAATAAATTCATAATCAAGATTTATTTTGTATTCACCACATTATTAATATACACGTATCTACATATTTCGAAAGCGATGCTTTCTTCATTAAAAAAATAATAATGTCAAGTATAGACAAATGATAAACATAGAACACAATAATGTAAGAATAATAATAATAATACAAAGTATTTTTTTTTATAATGACGCCACAAGGAGAATACCAATCTTTTGAAGAAATTATAAATTTAAATAATCATTATTTATTTTAAACCACAAATATTATAAAATGAAGTTATTTAAAATATTCACGTTCTGTTGTACATTTGTATTTGTTGGTCACAATTGCAGGTTGCTAACTCAAGCAATACCACAAATGATTTTCTGTAAATTCTAAATAGATAATTAGGAAAGTAAAAGACAAAAATTTTCCAAGTGTAATCTTTAAATTCTATGAAATATATGCCAGTGCGTTCCGTCAATAATTATTCCGGAACATCTATCTACAAAGGCGTTGAGATGTAAACGGGCAGCAACTGGTCATAATATTTGAAGTAACGTAACGGAGCTGTTTAACGTTCCCCTGCCAATATCCCAGTATTAGGAGACCTATCAAATTATTGTGTTGGCTGCCACCAATAAATAATAACAAATTGCCATTGCCCGGAAAACATGGCACTAAGCACTTTTCGTAGATTCATTCACCGTCTTGAGTGTTTTTTGCTGAGAAATTATTTTTAAGATTTTGTGACTGACTTACTGGCTTAGTAGTAAGAGTGCTAAATGTGGCAAGTTATGCGTGTTCAATATCTATCAAAATGCAAAAATACAAACGAATTAATTCGTGTTATTTCTTAGGCATTAACCATGTATCAATTTCTAGACAATTCGTTTGAAGAATTTTAATCACTCTGTACTTTTGTTACTTAATTTGGTTGAACCGGTCAGTAGCTGAGTTTGGGTCTCACCCAGGCGTCGTGAGTTCAATTCCTCGGCTGACTAAGTCCTCCATTACTGCACAAGCAACATCTTCCGCTTACTGTGATGGCAGTAGGAGATTTTCAAATATTGTCAGGCTATTCGTAACCATTTGTCTTTCTTTAAAAAAAAAAAATGACTGCGCTACCGGTTGTTTCAACACATCCGTGTCGCTGGAGTTCTCAAAACTAACTTAAATGAAACAAGTACAGAAATAATTATTAGGTGAGGGTAGCGGGAGTGGTGATTTGGAGGGGGGGGGGGGGCAAAATAACAAGGAGACATGGTTAACAAAGGTGTTTTACAGGGTGCTATTATTTAGTTTACTAAATTAATTTTAGATTTAATTTTTTTTTGTTTATTTCTAAAGTTTTTTTTTTTTTTACAGTAACTCCACACAGGAGACCAAGGAAGAAATAATTTCCCTCAAGGCCTATATCATCTTTAGGGATGCTGTGTGGAGGATCTTTTAGAGGATAGGAAGGAGTGAACTTGGGTCTTGAAGAGACCCATATTATATAGGATGGAGGAAACACAGGCCCGGATCATTCCACAGCCGAGCTGTTGAACACAAGAAGAGTCGTAGAAGCGACCTGTTCTCATGTGACAAATGTGACGTTTGGCGTTTGTGCAAATGTTGGGCGTGCCCGACTATGCATGACGCCCTCGGAGCATCCGCTAGTTCTACCGGTAGAACAGGGAGGACAGCATTCCCACCCGACGTCTGTGCTCCAAAGATTGCAACCCATTTGTTAAGATAGGCGAATCTATCAAACGGACCGCCCGTTTCTGCACAGAGTCAAGGTTTTTTTTCAGATATTTTGGGACTCCCGACCAGAGGTGGCTGCCAAATTCTACAATGGGGCGCACTTGCGATTTGTACAGGGTCAGCAGTTGTGTACTATTAAAGTATCTGCGGGCTCTGTACAATACGCCCAGCTTCTGAGAGGCTAACTTTACTCGGGTTTCGATGGAGCCCCCATACCTGAGCTGGTTAAAACATTAATTCCCTGATTCTTGATTCTTCTTGAGCTGGTTAAAACATTAATTCCCTGATTCTTGATTCTTCTTGAGCTGGTTTGAAACATTAATTCCCTGATTCTTGATTTAAAATGTTCTAGTACTGTTGTTCATACCTACATACTGTGCATCACATTCATTACATACTAGAGTGTATATTCCGTCTTTTACCCATTTATTAGAAATGTCCTTGTTAATTAAATTTTTTAGCTTGGAATTAGTGTATAAAGCTGGAGAAATGTGATTTGGTAATAGGCGGAATATTCTTACGGATAAGTCGCCTGTATAAAGCTGGAGAAATGTGATTTGGTAATAGGCGGAATATTCTTACGGATAAGTCGCCTGTATAAAGCTGGAGAAATGTGATTTGGTAATAGGCGGAATATTCTTACGGATAAGTCGCCTGTATAAAGCTGGAGAAATGTGATCTGGTAATATGCGGAATATTTTTAAGGACAAGTCGCCTGTATAAAGCTGGAGAAATGTGATCTGGTAATATGCGGAATATTTTTAAGGATAAGTCGCCTGTATAAAGCTGGAGAAATATGATCTGGTAATATGCGGAGTATTTTTAAGGATAAGTCGCCTGTATAAAGCTGGAGAAATGTGATCTGCTAATATGCGGAATATTTTTAAGGATAAGTCGCCTGTATAAAGCTGGAGAAATGTGATCTGGTAATATGCGGAATATTTTTAAGGATAAGTCGCCTGTATAAAGCTGGAGAAATATGATCTGGTAATATGCGGAGTATTTTTAAGGATAAGTCGCCTGTATAAAGCTGGAGAAATGTGATCTGGTAATATGCGGAATATTTTTAAGGATAAGTCGCCTGTATAAAGCTGGAGAAATGTGATCTGGTAATATGCGGAATATTTTTAAGGATAAGTCGCCTGTATAAAGCTGGAGAAATGTGATCTGGTAATATGCGGAATATTTTTAAGGATAAGTCGCCTGTATAAAGCTGGAGAAATGTGATCTGGTAATATGCGGAATATTTTTAAGGATAAGTCGCCTGTATAAAGAAGTTTCTTATAAATTTTGTTATAACTAAATTGGCTGTTATTATTTCCACTATAAATGTACTGTTTATTTTAAGTTAGTTTTAAGACCGCTAGTGAATGACACGGATGTGCTGAAACCGGTAGAGCAGTAATAAAATTAAGTAACAAAAGTACATAGTGATTAAAACTCTTGAAACAAAATGAATAAATTCGTTTTAAACCCCTTATTTAACATTTAATAAAATTATCGACAGGTTTAGGAAGTACCCTTCCTTTGTCAGGACTATATTAAAACAAACATAAGATTCAAAGTGGTTTTGGAAACCAACCGAACCTTTTTTTAAAACTTATTTGCTATTTTACTTAAGTTGGCGGCACGCCTATCTCGCCCTCTTATTTTGGTTCTCCCCCCCTGCGTGTTAGGGCATCTCTATGTATTGTTAGCTCTGCGGGGTGAACTGTGTTGGAAACACGCGTCGTGCGCACGGTTTCACACTAACGATGGATCTCTATTCGGTTCACAGATGAAATGCCTCAGTCGGTAAATAAGATTATTTCTCCATTCATATTTGGAGAAAAAGTCTTCCGAATTCATCAGATATATTATTTTAGGAATCTCGTTCCCATAGTATTTATGTTGGTTGGTTGGACCGCCTGACGGACAATCTCCACACGATCGTTAAAATAGCCCTGTACTATTTATTTCTGGCAGGAATATTATGGAGAGGAATTCTTTTTATAATATGCACACTCGGGATTTATTTCGGGTCCAGATATTCGTTTAGGATTTATACTTCGCTCGACTTTCAACATTATTTTTTCGTTTTGACCAACTAACTGAAGTACCCGGCTTTGCCCGGGGTTATCGATGGTTTGCGGGAAAGTTTTGAGGTTGTGATGCTTTACCCCTATGTCTACCCCTACCCAGTAATTTTCCCATTATTTTGAACGTCAAAAGCGCGTGCAAAATTTCATCAAGAAGTATAAAAATTCTGCTTTAAGAGGTGGGAAAAAGGGATCGGGGTTGGTTTTTCGGAAATCTCATGTAGATAGTGACTCTTATCTTGTTTTGACGGTATTCGGTCTTTGACGGTTGAGTGGTTACAATCCTTGGCTACGAATCCGGAGGTCGCGATTTCACAATTTATTCATTAATAATAAATATTTAGTATATTTGCGGCACGTTCCAGAGTGGTAGATACTGTCAGTATCGCCCTGGTGAAAGACCATAACTTAGAATCGAAATGTTGCTTGAAATAGCTTTAGCCGTGTTTAGTGACCAGATCTGAATAGTCAGGTACTTCCCAACCTCTCTTCCTCATCTCCTTCCCCTCCTTAATACCTCCAGCCTCATAACATCCCCCAATTGGGGATGCCATAGTCTCACTGGCTCCAGACGGTTGGGAGCAGCTGGAACTCTTGGGTGGAACTCTTATTACTCACATAATTAATTTTTTTTTTATTTGCATGATTTCACCAAGCTCGGAATAAAACTGTAGATTTGTATGCAAACACCACCCGGGACACTATTTCTATTTTTTTATTGTTTATTCCAAATCTCCGGGAGGGTGGTGCATTCCCGCTAGTTTCGTATTATATAATATATATCAAAATATAATAAACGATAAAATAATATTGTAACCGTGAAAATACAACAATAGATAAAATACGAAAATCCTCTCGGAATCCGCGACCGCCCCCTTCTCAAACATCTCAGTGGCACTCCAGTACCAGGACAGCCCGAATAATATAATATGTGAATTTTTTAATTAAAAAACCATCTCCACTTTTTTTATTATTTCAGACCGGTACAATTAGTCATAAGTGCATTAGAAAGAGCGATGGGACTCACTCCTGACATAGATGCTATATATACCACAGATTTAGTTTTAATTTCACTAGTCTGTAGATGCCCGTGATAGTGTGAAACCGGTCCGGTCTGAAATAAACAAGTGGAAGATAGTTACAAAGGTTTTTTTTAAATAAAAAAATCGTATTAAGATTACACCATGAATTGACAGTTTCAAAAGTATAAATTACCGAATAATATATAGATCATCTCTTATCTTTTGGCAGTTAGATGGCCATTCAATATAATATTTCAAAACCCTGTAACTAAAAATATAGCACGCAAAGCCAGTATTACCAGCAATTGGAAAACGAAAAACGCCTATTTTTAATTCGCCTTAAATAGGAAATATAAAAAAATTGAAAAGCTGTCTATTTCAAATATACCTACGTACGGTCCGAAAGGGCTGACAGATGAATTTCAGGGCCCAGGAGTCGAAAGATCTTACATAAATAATTGGCGACATTAGTTGTCTTTTTACTCGGTATAGATTAATTACACTTCTAGATATAAAACTCTTTTATCTACAGATCTACATATTCATTCAACTTAAATTATTACCACATTGACATTTTTAACGCAACTATACGTGATATTAAACTAAAATCCATTTCACGACCGGTCTCAAACTAGATAACTTAAACCACCTTTCCATCTACTCTAGTGCTTTATACCTTTATCCCACTCCTATATTCCCCTCCACCCTCCCCTCCCCGACTGACATAGTTTAAGCTAACTGATGTAAAACTATATATTGTCACACTTTACTCATAGTATTTATCATCAGCAGTGGAAAATTAAACATCACTTCGTTTTTCAGTTTCGCTACTACCGTAGCTTCTTCGGGGCAGTATATTAATAAACTATGAACTAAATAAAGTTATTGTTTTATTTCAAAATGATAATGTCACATCACCAAGTTACCGCTTCATATGAAAATATAGATTATTTTCCATTCGGTGGTATCTACTGCATTACTGCTAAATAACTTCCCACTATTTCCTCATAGGCAATAAAATATTTCGTCAAGTACCTTTATTATTTATTTTTACTAATTGCATTCCACAAGAGTTACACGAGCCAGAACCATGGATATAACGTGGGTTCTAAAACCGATATTATTCTGCACAATAATATTTGTTGCTTCTTGATCTTCTTTCAATCAGTTTATCGCTACTAATTATTATCATTCCTTATCAATTATTTTTTTATTGATGAAAAATATGTTCCTACACCTTTATCGATATGAGTGTAGACTCTGATCTTTGGGCGTGCTAATATAATCAAAGGTAATTCTGCATTTATTTATTTTTTAAATTAATATAAATCAATTATAATAATGTTATCAAGTTTTGCAAGCATTTTAGTTTGTTTTTTATTATTGCGGCAGCTGTTTCGGCGTTCAAGGCTATTTATAAACTGTGGTTAGCCCGTGTTGAGACGACTTATTTTATGGCGCCTAAAATGATTTATTACCGGTGATGCCGATTTGCTTGGAAAATAATTGCGACAATAGATTCTCTATTCTGTGAGGTACTTTGAAATCTGTTTTTCTCGCATTAAATGGCAATGTTTTCTTTATTGTTCTATAATGACGCGACTGCTATTGACTTATTTAAATGTGTTATATTGTTGTCATTTCGAAGGTCATGGTGGAATTCACGATGTGAGCTGAAAACAGTTGTTCTAGATATTCCAGACATATATGCTCTCCAAATTTCAAGACGTCGGAGCTCGCCGTTGCAGAGTTTTTTCTGCTTTTTAATTAAGACTAGTAGTTACTACCCGGCTTGTCTTATTTTTAAAACCTAAATGGAATTTTCAAAGCTCTATAGCTCATTATATAATTAACTTTGCGAGATGAACATATTTGCTATGACCCATAAATTACAGACACTAAAGGCTTTGAAAATTTCGTTACGCTAGAGCTCACAGTTCGAGTTATTTTGCTGCTTCATTCGTCACGATTTTCAGGTTTATAATTAAAATTATTTTTTATATGTATATTTTTAACACTACTTTATTGAATACATAAGCCAACCGGTTTCAGTTCAGCCTGAACCTTCTTCGGGGTTGTAAATATACACACTAAATTAACAATAGAATTACTGTAAGTGAGCAAACATAAATATATGTTAAAATCTATACATTTTTTTTCACTTCTGTAGAACACTAATTATTTATATACTTTTGTAAATTTATAAAGTGTTATTCATGTTTCTGTTTACTTTACTTTCCTTAGTTGAACATTTTTATATTAACGAACACTGCTTTCCTAAGTACAAGCAACAGCTTACATCAGGAAAGAATACAGTTACACAGTTACAGAAAGTTACACAAATCTGTAGAATATGTAACAAACTAATACTACCTAATAACAAAATAAAATTAAAATAGAGTAGATGGAAATTATCTTTAGTGGGAGTTAGATGAGAGGGAGGGTGGGAGTGGGCGTAGGGAAGCAGAAGGGGGACATGTTTAAAATTGGGCCACTCGATAAATCTAATTGCTTATTTAGTAAATCGATTTTATTTATTTTTAGAGATTTATTTATTTGAAGAGCTTATAAGTTATGTAGGCGTAGACCTATCCCCTTTCTATGGAGTACAAATCAATTCGTACCACGATGAACACATTGTGTTATTAAACCGTATTCAAAATTTCTTCTAACGATTGGGGTATTTATTTTCTTTGTGGCGTCATTATTAATAAATAAATTGAAAAAATCTACCTTGTATTCACCACTTTATTAATATACACACATATCTACATGTTTCGAAAGCGATGCTTTCTTTCTTCATCAGGAATATATAGATTACTAAAAATAATATTGTCAAGTATAGACAAATGATAAAAATTAGAACACAATACTGTAAGAATAGAAAAATTGTAAACATAAATAAAAATTGATTAAAGTAGGTAAGTAAGTAATCAAAAAGGTTAATAAAAATTATTTTAAAACACTGAATAACAAATTTATATTATAAATTAAAAAGGAAGTTATTTTTATTATTAATATTAATATGATAATAAATTAATAGATTAGCTATTTAAAAAAATATATTTCTATTTAAAAACATCATGCTTATCGTATTGCACAATAATATTATCATTATTTTGAATTAATAAATAATAACTCTCCGACGTCCTAGAAATTTCTAGAAGTCTTTCCTTTTTTTGTAGATATCTGTGTATATTAATAAAGTGTTGAATACAAAGTATATTTTTAAAATTAATTTATTTCACTTATATTAGTATTTTATATATTCCTGATTAGGAAAGCATCGCTTTAGAAACATGTTCATATGTATATATTAATAAAATGATGAATTCAAAATATTTTTTAATTTCTTTATTAATAATGTCGCCACAAAGTGAATACCAATCTTTTAAAAAATATATACTGTGTTCAAAACTGTTCTGCTTTATCAGCGTGGGGGTGTGCAATGCCAAAAAATTCAGCAAAAGCAGCGGCAGCGGGTTTTAATCTGCTTGTTGTACCAGAATATTTGTCGGAGGAGTGATGTTTATCAATTAGATGCAATGCGAAATCAGCGTATCTTATAACATTCAAGCACCTCATATGTTCGATCACCCTCGTATTAACATCTCTTGCAAGATTTACTTTTACTTCTAAGCTGATAAATACCACAATGGCTTAAGTTTGAGCCCTATCAACGTTAAATGATATTTATTTGTATCAAATACATTTAATGCATTCCGACTGTACACACAATTAGTTGACCACTTTGATATTATTTATTTAGGTTGTGGCTACAGCATTAGAACGACTCCCATCACTATATTCAAATCAACACCGACACACAAGTCCACCGTTTATAATTCGAGCGTGGAACCCGTCATTAGGCGATGGTAATCGATAATCGATAATCGATAATCGATAATCGATGATGGATCGATTTCAGAAGTACTTGGAGAAAGTACCCCTTTGTATTATTATTAGTCACTAGGAAAGTAGATGGGTAGCAGTGGCGTGCAGTCCATAAAAGCTGAAAAACTGTGCCTACCCTAAGTAAAACGACGAACCATAAAAATAAATGAAAAGATAATACATATTTTTAAAATGCGATAAATTTCTTTCAGCTAAAGAACTTGTAGCTCATTGTTTCAGTTGGCCACTTTTGTTAGTCTCCTTTAATGGATGCAATCTTCCCAACAAGCCCTCCGATTGATATGCTCGGTGTAACCCTAAGTGACCAGCTCAGGTATGGGGGCTCCATCGAAGCCAGAGTAAAGTTAGCCTCTCACAAGCTGGGCGTACTGTACAGAGCCTGCAGATACTTCTATAGTACACAACTATTGACCCTGTACAAATCGCAAGTACACCCCACTGTAGAATTTGGCAGCCACTTTTGGTCGGGAGCCCCAAAATATCTGGAAAATGACTGCAGAACCGGGCGGTCTGTTCGATAGATTCGCCTATCTTAACAAACGGATTGCAATCTTTGGAGCATAGAAGTTAGGTGGGAATGCTGTCTTTTTTCTACTGGTATTTAAGTGGAAGATGCTCTGAGAAACTAGCTTCATTGATCCCTTCGGCACCTGTGCACAGTTGGGAAACACGCCAAACGCGCGCCTAACATTGGCACACGGTTGGCATTTGAACACATGAGAACGGGCAGCTTCTACGACTTGTTCTTATCTTCAACAGCTCGGCTGTGGGATAATCTGTCGGCCTCTGTGTTTCCTCTCTCTCCTAGAGCAATGGTCATTCCTTCCTGTCCCCTGAAAGACCCTCCACACAGCATACCCAAAGATCATATAGGCTTTGAGGGAAATTATTTCCCTCAAGGTATCCTGTGTGAAGTAACTGTAAAAAAACACCGCGGAAGGTGAATGTACTTTTAAGTTAATCTCTGGAACCATATGTAATCCACTTAAGAGTTAAACTTATACATTCCCAGCAAGTAAACTCGTGGAGGTCCCATGCACTATTATATGCTCCGAAATGGAGGAATCCTGCTTACTAGAACACACACAGCCTACCTTTGGTAATAGAGCGCTGCACGCCACTGATGGCAGATGCTAATTATCATAGTAAGTGGATACTGACTACTGACTACAGTAGCTACCCATCTATTCAATTAAGCGTGTCATCATACAATGACTAATGATGTAGAATTAGACACTAGGTAGTCCCTAATTAGAGAAAGTTTGGCTTTCTAGATTGAAAATATTTTGTAGTTGTTCTTTGAATCGATTTCTTTTGTCCCTTATACTGACTTCTGCTTTTAATATAATATATTATCATTATAGTAAGTCTTAGTCACTGACCAGCGGCGGCAGAGCTGTTAACTTTGAAATCAGAGGTTTCGAGTTCAACACCCGACACTAACAATTCAATTATACTAACACTTTGTTTTAACCCCTTATTTTTATCCTTTAGGTTTTGGCGCTTTCGAAACCGGTCGGCATAATAATGTATATTTTTTCACATTTCGTCACTGAGTAGAACTCCAAGTCATCCCACTTGTACCACGTGGTAGGCACCATTGTTTCTGGCAGCGAACGGGACGTGCATTTAGTGAGCTGGCCCAAGGTTTTATATTTTGTCTCCTTCCTTTTGTATATCCCAACTATATATACGTATATGGTCACTCTCTATGTATTGTTGTTTAGTTAGATTTTCCCGATGAAGCTGTAGATAAGCGCAACCAGTTGATTTTAATTTGGCACCATTGTTTTCTCGCAGAGAACGGGACGGGCATTTAGTGAGCTGGCCCGAGGTTTTATATTTTGTCTCCTTCCTTTTGTATATCCCAACTATATATATGTATATGGTCACTCTATGTATTGTTGTTTAGTTAGATTTTCCCGATGAAGCTGTAGATAAGCGCAACCAGTTGATATTAATTTGGAACCATTGTTTTCTCGCAGAGAACGGGACGGGCATTTAGTGAGCTGGCCCAAGGTTTTATATTTTGTCTCCTTCCTTATGTATATCCCAACTATATATACGTATATGGTCACTCTCTATGTATTGTTGTTTAGTTAGATTTTACCGATGAAGCTAAGCGCAACCAGTTGATATTAATTTGGCACCATTGTTTTCTCGCAGAGAACGGGACGGGCATTTAGTGAGCTGGCCCAAGGTTTTATATTTTGTCTCCTTCCTTTTGTATATCCCAACTATATATATACGTATATGGTCACTCTATGTATTGTTGTTTAGTTAGATTTTCCCGATGAAGCTGTAGATAAGCGCAACCAGTTGATATTAATTTGGCACTATTGTTTTCTCGCAGAGAACGGGACGGGCATTTAGTGAGCTGGCCCAAGGTTTTATATTTTGTCTCCTTCCTTTTGTATATCCCAACTATATGTACGTATATGGTCACTCTATGTATTGTTGTTAGTTAGATTTTCCCGATGAAGCTGTAGATAAACGCAACCAGTTGATATTAATTTGGAAAAACAAAATAATTGAGCTTTAAAACAAGTGTTTCTTTTATTTAAGAAATATACTTTATTCGTTTGTTATTGAAAATGAATGTGATCAGTGACCAATATGATATTTTACTTAGAATAATCTCACGAATCGCTTGTCGTTTGTAAAATTAAAATATGGTATATTTACTCGTTCTTGAGTAGTAAAATACTTTCAGTATCGACACGCTACTCTAAATGACTATCTATGTTTATTACCCCATACCATTGGGATGCCATAGTAAAAATAATAGCGACGATGGCTGGACTGTCAATTAGGTGGTTAATGACCATTTATTGACTGGTCGGTGGCTGAGTTGACCTCGCGTTTGGGTCCCATCCAAACGTCGTGAGTTCAATTCCTCGGCTGGCTCAGTCCTCCATTGCGACTCAAGCAACATCTTCCGCTTACTTTGATGGTAGTAGGAGTTTTTCAAATATTGTCAGGTTATTCGTAACTCGGGAATATTTGTCTGTCTTAAAAAACAAAATAACCAAGTCTGAAATAATTCTCCTGTCAGATAGCATAAGTACATGGAATCGATTCATCAAACTTACATAAATAATGTTTTTAATTGAATTTTTTAGTTTAAAATTTACATACCTAAGAAATTAGTCCTGAACCCTTTCTACGTTGTTGGAGTGTACTATATACAAAGGGGTCCAAATAGGTGAATTATACTTGATAGTCCACTTGACTTCTAACTATTGGACGTCGAAGATCTTTCAAACTACCGACCCGTTTCAAAACTTCCTTCCATATCTAAAATCTTGGAAAAAATTACTGCCTTACGGATAATAAGTCACTTAAATTCAAATAAATTGTTAACTAAGTACCAATCTGCATACAGAAGGTTTCACTCAACGGAAACTGGATTACTACGCGTTTTGTCGGATATAACTCTTACCATCGAGTCGGGTAAGCTGGCACTTCTTTCAGTCTTAGACATGAGTGCCGATTTTGATACGATTGATCACGATTTTATTATTACACGATTAAAAGAATCCTTTGGTTTAAACTGTGGCGTTAAGAATTTGCTGACATCGTATTTAACCAATCGTTTACAAACAGTAAAGATAGGGCAAAACCAATCAAAATATGCAACCCTTTCATCTGGAGTACGGGGTCCGTTCTGGGCCCACTGCTCTTCATCCTTTTCACAAATGATGTAGCTAAAATAATTTAATCGTTTGGTCTTTAATCCCACTGCTATGCTGACGACCAGCAAGTTTATTTTTACTGCTTACCAGAAGAAATAGACAGACTAAAAACTCGCATAGCTGAGTGTCTTGAAACAATTACTCGCTGGATGACCTCAAATAGATTGAAGCTGAATCCGTCAAAGACTGAGTTTCTCTGGACCGACACAAGCAGGCGTCAGCATATCATTGATAACTCCCCAATAAATATTTCAGGAAGTGACATTACTCCGAAGACATGTGTCAAATTACTCGGTGTCAATCTGGATGCAGACTTTTCCCTCAAAAGTCAAGTAAACAGAACTGTAAGCACAGGGTTCTTTCAATTGAGGCAAATCAAAGCAGTACGGAGAAACCTGCCAACAGAGTTAATTAATAGTTATTTACAATGTGGGCTTATTTCGCTTATATGCAAGTCTTCCCAAATTCCAAATGTAATTGCAATCAGTTTTCAACGCTGCAGCAAGACTTATCACCGGTGTGTCTAAATATTCTCACATTTCAGAGCATCTCAAAAATCTCCACTGGCTCAAATGTCCTGAAAAAATCCAGTTCAAATCTGCTGGATGGTATTTAAGTCACTTGACGGAATGGCTCCGGGTTACTTATCGGAAATGTGTATTCCTGAAAATACCAACTCACGGCAATCCACCCTTAGGTCAGCAGCGTCATCAGCTATCGGGAAGTTGAAGGAACCAAAGCGCACACCTAATACTAAGTTCGGTGATCGTGCTTTCGGAGTGTCAGGACCTAAAGCCTGGAATGAACTGCCGCATGACTTAAGAATTATCAAATACTCGACAGAATTCAGAACTAAACGTAAAAATCATCTTTTCAGACAATCATATCCATAAATTGAAGAAATTCACCCGTAAATTGCATAGCTAGGCTAGCCGGTCGGTGCTCACCTAAAGTCACCTATAGAAAAAGTTTAAAAAATTCACGCATCGGTGCGCAAATGCGTCCACAGCCCGCAACACTGTAAATAACTAAAAGTGTAAAATATAAATAAAAAATGGTAATATCCATTAGACGCTTCTTACGCTTTTAAGGTCATTTTATAAACATTTTCCAGTCCTAAAAATTAAAAGTATTTCAAATAAATGCCAACTCTTCTTGTGCCACCAATCTTCTAATAAATTTACATCAGTAGAAAAATAGAAAAGGAGGATAAAATAGCAACTGTAAAAATATCATCTCTATACTTTAATTTTCTAATAAAACTATGTTCATCTGAAGCGCCCTGCCAGGTAAGTATGTGTTTCTGTATCTGTATCTGTTTGTGCATGATTAGATAGAGAATAGAAATTAAGATTTGTACAGCGCCCTTGAGGTGATTTTTCACAAAAACGGCGCTATACAAGTAATCCAATTATTATTATTATTAATGAAGTATAGAACGTTCTCATGCAATCTAAAGACTCGATATCTATTAAAGTTGTGCAAAGGAAGCCAAGCACCTTTAAAGCCTTGGTAGTTATATCGTTAATGTGAGTAATGAATGTCATGTTTTCATCGAATTTTACATCTAAGTGCTGAATTTGTGAAACTGCTGTTAATTTTATATTATTTAATGTATAATCGTGCTATAGCTCGTATAATTACATAATCTTATACGTAGTAAGACCTGTACATCTTTGAATTTGTTTATAATGTCATTAATAAAAATTAAAAATAATATTGGGCCGAGGTGAGTCCCCTGAGGAACCAAAATATATTATTCTGTCTCGTTATACAATAAAAATTGGCACTAACCTAAGCTAACTCGAAACCTATGAAGTACGGAGTAAGTCAATAAATCTAATCAGGGTAACAGTGACATTAAGGTAGCTCATGGGAAGTGAGAACAAAGGGGAATAATGATTGATAACGCGAATGTTGTGAGGCCTACATGCGTTGCCACATAACATACTCGTACATCACTGTTAACTCTACTCCACTGCCAATCTATCCATTATCTATTGACTTATCATAATATACTCGCTATATTCAACTTAGGGGATTACAGTGGCTTATCGTCGGATTTGGCAAACAGGGCTGCTGCTCGGAGGCAGACCCTCAAATTTGGGGTTTTGGCAGGGCATTTAAATAAAACGTAATATAATATTCTTATACACGATCGTTTTTTTTTGCTGCTACTAAAGTCGCATTACTTAAAGGGAACGACTGCGCGGCCTGTTTCATAAAAAACTTAATTTTGGATTTGAGCCCAAAGTACGAACCTAAACCTCGTGATATTTATTTTCATCAAAGAGTATATCAAATATCCAGTACTACATCTTTAATTTTAAAAAAAGATTCGGTTTGGCATCAAATCCAAAATTAAGTTTTCTATGAAAGAGGCCGCACAGCCGTTCCTCTTAACTAAGGGAAACAGAAAATGTTACCTGCGGCGCAATCTCTCTATTTACCTTAATTCTGTCGTAGAGGAATGTTGCAATATTTTTTAGGTGAACTTTACCTTAAATGTTAACATTCTGTAAAAAAACGTCGTTCTTATTTAAGGTGCTATTATTTTTAAAGGAAGTCTGGCCTTCCCACCCAGTTTTAGCTAAGCTTTAACACTCTGATTATTTTTTCTTATTATGAACCTTTAAAAACATGGATTACTCGATTTGTCGTGTTTTATTAGTATTATTAATATTTAGAATCTTCATAGCTCGTGACGGATACCTAAATATTCCACAGAGAGAAACTATGAAACGTACACGACATCATAGCTCACCATTCAAGAGTTTTTGCTGCTTCATACATTTTCTCGAAAGTAATTCGTTGAGATATCAGAAGAATATGCTTAATTATGTATATTCATATTTTCTCCAGTGGCAATGAATTTTCGAGTATCTACTCGGATATTACACCAAACAAACCGCTGGAGTTCCAACGATATTGAATAGATAAGATAACGCACAAGTAATTATTAACACACGAAATGAACCTACGAATATAATATGAGAACAATGAGTAGGTACGCCAAAAGATAAGGAATTCTATAAACGTTACCTGTGAAGCATACCGTTATCAAAACAGTTAAGAATTATTTGTTCATATCACGGAATAACTAAATAATGTATAGTTTCTGGGAAATGTGAAGAGGATTTACCGTATTGAGAAGGTATTATGTATTACTAGCTGGGGTACCCGGCTTCGCTCAGGACAACATTCGAGAGTGTTCTGGAATGTTCAGCAATGATGTTCCCGATTCCCTATTCCCGAACATTCCACAACATTCCAGAATGTTCCTAGAGCATGCATTAGCGAACCATCCAGAACATTCAGGAATCTTCTTGGCTCACCAACATACTTCACCGCTCCTTCCATAACTTTTTACAGCTTTATCAAATCTTCCGGAACCTTCTAGACTCACTCCGCCACTCATTTCTGAAAGCTTCTAGAACTTTCTGCTTCCATAACTTTCTAAAGCATTTACGAACCACTCAGAACGTTTTGGAACCTTCTAGACTTACCGACATACTCCGCCACTCCTTCTAGAACTTTCTACAGCTTTATCGAATCTTCTAGAACTTTCTGGAAGACTGTTCTTGAAATTTCTAGACGGCGAAACTTCCAGCCCTTATATCTTCATAAGCACGCCCTTTAGGTAAAAACGGGAACTCTCATCCTAGAGGGGGGATGGAGATCTACCACACCATATAACAACTCCCTTGATCGTACCGGGACTCGTTTCACGTTTTTTTGGACTTTTTTTGTAATATATATTGATTACCGATTATTTCACCATAGACCAGCTTTTCCCAAACTTTTACTTAACCTTCGCCTTCGATACTTCTTTAGCCGCGTGTCATATCACTTTACTTGGAGAATCACTGTCATAACCACCGACCTACAATGTCTAGACAGGGCTTTTGGATCTTAAAAATGACGCCCGATCCAAAATGAATTAGTTCCCGTTTACATTCCCAGAAATTTTATATCCCCAATTTCATTCACTTGTATGCATAAGTGAACGGTTATTTGGATATTTGATGTGGCAGGTAATGCCAACCAACATCGTCTAAAGGCAGCACTTAGCCATTCTTAGTAATTTTTTTTAAATATCGATTATTTCGCTGTATCGCCTCTCCCCTGATTAAAACCTCTGTGCACGCCATTGATTCAGAATGAAGTGGAACGAAAAGCAGTTATTTTAGCCACCAGACAGGAACGAGGGAGTATTTTGCGAACCCAAGTCTGTACTTTTTTCTTCTAAAGTTACCCTTAAATGATATGACCACAGTATTCCGTCCTCCATAGCTTGCTAGTTTATGGGCTTATTATGTCGTGTCCCTGCCAATATTTGACTTGAGCACAGCATAAACCAGGGGACAATCAATACGCATCTGGAAGAAGTCCATGAAAAGCAAGAGCATAAAATAAGAAAATATTCAGAGACAAGACCATAAAATAATAATATTGTCCGGCCGGGAGATAACACGGATAAACAACATGTCCCATCCCATGATCATATTATTATATCACGAATGATGGATGATGATATATTTATTTTATCCCGAATGATTGAAGACTGAAATATCTGGCATTTGATTGAATTTCCCATCGCTTTTGTGTCCTGTTTATTACCACCGCTGAATCAAACATTTTATCGTGCGGTATTTTCACATTCGAAGAAAGCGTAATAAAGCTCTGTTCACGTTGGTGCCAAAAGATAGGCCACTGAGGAGATAAATTTCATTGGTCGAAATGCATTATAATTGGCGACACCCTTCTTCATACTTCTGACAATATTATTTTGTTCTATGGCACTCCCCGGCTATTCACGCCGAGCGGCAGTCATCAGTGGCGGCTCCTGGCCTGTCTCATTGAGAGTTCAATCCGAAATAAAACAATGCCACATAAATTACTTCCATATTATGTATATGTTTTGGTTAGGTCATGTAGAGCGAATGAACGAAGAAAGGAGTGTAAGAAGAATGTATGACGCGAATGTGAATGGAAGAAGAAGCCGGGGACGGCCGAGGAAGACATGACATGAGTCGGGCCATGTCAGAAGTCGAAATAAGAGAAAAGAATGTATGAATGTGAATGAAGCAAGGACTGTATGCCAAGATCGAGTTGTTTGGCTCTCTGCCTACCCCTGCGGAAAACCGGTGTGACGGTTAGTCAGTTAGTTATTTTATTTATATATTTTTTCCCTACCGGAATTCCCGATGGAATTTCATCATATCACTATCAGAAACTAGCGACAAGTTACAATTAGTAACATGAAACAATTCGGCGATTAATTAAAACGTCAGCGTCTAATGAATTATATATTATCGTAAGTTACAAAAATAGTTAATAATCAATATTTACGCAAGGAATTTTACAGTAATTAACTTATTTTAATAACAACTTAACATCCGAAGGATTGCACGCTCTGCACGATTTCCAGCCGAAGCGCCTCGAGAATGGCAATGTATGAACTATTTCTTAGGACAGAAAGCCCCGTAGACGCTGAATTCGTTTCTGACTCGCTCTCGGGCAGTACTGTACGGATGTGTGGATTTTGGGCACTGAATTTAAATAGCGCGCTGTGTTTTATTTTATTATCTTTTTTATGTGAGTTCACTGCACAAACGCATCTTAGAGAAAACTGTCACTCGGAAATGTATAATAGTTCCCCACAAGAGACTCAGCTGCTCTTTACTGACAATATCGCCGGATGGCAAATCCTAATGTAACATTCCAGATTTAATGCTAAGGTGTAACTATGACCAGCTTAGGCACGGGGGCTCCATCGAAGCCAGTCATGTTAGCCTCTTAGAAGCCGTGCATACTGAGCAGAGCCCGCAGATACTTTAATAGTACACAACTGCTGACCCTGTACAAATCGTAAGTGCGCCCCACTGTAGATTTTGGCAGCCACTTTTGGTCTGGAGGCCCAAAATACCTGAAAAAACTGACAGTGCTAAAACGACCGGTTCGTTTGATAGATCGGAATAGGTGGGAATGCTGTCCTTGTTCTGTCGGTCAATGGAGGATGCTCTGAGGAACTAGCGTCATTGAACCCTTCGGCACCGGTGCATAGTCTGGAAACACGCCAAAAGCGCGCCCAGTTGACATTAATTTGTCACGATTTGCCATGGATCTCTTCAAGACCGAAGTTCACTCCTTCCGAATATTATTTTGGCAATTTTTGCAAAGCACGACTAAAATAATCCCAATGTGAACAACGCTTAATGCGGGACATTTTTATTACGTTTCGTTGTGTGTATTTTTTCTTCTGCAAATTATACAACGTCTGGTGGTAATAACGTTAGAATAAATTTCACTTTATGACTTGAGAATGCTATTAAATTGTAAATTTGTAATACATAATTTAAACCTCCTTTTTATAACGTATTTTCATTAGTACCGCCCTTCGCAAAATATAAACATATTTATAAATGTATTAAAAATTACTTTGTAATCACCACTTTTTTAACATATACATATCAACATGTTTCCAAAGCGAAGCTTTCCTCATCAGGACATATAGAATATTGTTATTAATGACGGTATACTCGTACATACAGAATACTATTAATAATGACGGCACAACGGATTTACCAATAGAAATTATAAAATATTTATATTATGATTAAAGACTTTGCTATATTTGCTAAGGAAGCCAAATTTATTTTTATTTTTATAATTAAATTTAATTTATTATTTAAATAAATTATATCCCGTTATTTTTCACGGGTCTGCGCGCTAGTAAATAAATAAAATTCTCGGTGAGTCGTGTAGTATGCTTATCGGGGCATCTATTTTATTCTCTTTTGTTGGTGACGTGTATCGGACAGATATTGAAGGCGTCCCGTCTCGCGATGTCAGATCTTCCAAGGCTCGGTTCACGTGGCTAAGTATTTCTAAGCTTGACTTGAATAGTTCTAGCAAATTGAACGTTTTTCGAAGCTTTGCATAATGAGGATTACCAAGAGACTCTGACCGAGCATTGTACCCTGTCGGCAAGACGTTAAGGCGTTCCCAACTTCTTTTTCCCTCCACTTTCGCATCTCGTATTCTTCTGGAACTCTTTTCTCCCTTCTCTTTACCCAACGTGTCCAAAGCATCTGAGCTTACCTTTCTAAATCTTGATCATTATGATTATATCGCCCTTCTTTTCGTTTCGAGTCTCTTCATTTGTAATACAGTTGCACCTATAAGGTTTTACCCCAAATACATCTCAAGGATCTCATGTCGTACTAAACACTAAACGGTGATTTTCAATCATAATTTATTTTTTTAAATTTCTAAAGTAATAACTCGAACGGTGAGCTATCTCGTCGTGAAATTTCCACCGGTTTTCAAGATAGATGGATCCATTGAAAAAAAAAACGGATTCACTATGTTTTTACCAGTTTGTTGAAAGATCATCTTACAATCCTTTTCACATCAGCTAGTTAAATAATAAAGTAGATTGATTAAAGTTGTTCGCTAGATGTTAATGCCTCATTGATTGGTTCGTGGGAGTGGATTTGTGATGAATAAAAGCTTCGTTCGGTGGGATCAGGGAACCTCCCCTCCCCATGGCGCATCCAGCAAACTTGTAATTTCTACACAAAACAAAAGAGGTGCCTTACAGTTTCAGTGAAAGGGTCGGAAGTATATCAATGATTCTCTTCATGTTAGTCAATATGTTAGTACTAACAGTATGTTATATTTTGTGAATATAATAAATCCTTTATAGGAGTATGTTTAGTGTTTTCCCCATCAATTCGGCTTTCAACAATTCATTATTATTATTTATCTATCAAGTGTTATCAATGGTCCATTTTTAAATATTTGTCCAATGAACCAGAATGATTTGGAAATCATAATTTGTTTAAAAATAATTAAAAATATTTCGAATCGGGTACGAATCAACTCCCGTCGCAATTTTCTGTAAAATCAAGATTCTGAATAAATCGTTACGCAATTTCTCCGCAAGGGTAGGCAGCGGTGATGGAACACCGCACATTTCTGCGTTAGAACACATTCCTCGCTTCGTTCACATTCGTGCATTTAAGGTTATTCAGATATTAAACAGAAATAGAATTCAGTAAAATAATTTTATTAAATTTATAGAAATTTTCAACAATGAATAATTTTATTCTTACGAACCCCTTTTCGAGTATTGTCGTATAATTCATTGTGACAAATTAAGTTCTTTAGAATATGACCGTAAAACATTTAACATTGTAAATATATTTCTCTCTTGTAAAGCGTTTTTTATGTATTTGTATTGTATCTGTACGTTGCGAGCCTGTACATTTATTTATGTTATTTTCATAATCTTCGAGTGTATATATTTTTTTATTTTTGTGTTTTCATTTACACATTTGCCTTGAAAACTTAATACTATGCAGCAAAAATGAACAGTCCCAAAATGAGTTGAATTGATAACTCATGGGAATACAAGACTATTGCACTTGTATGTCTTAAAATAATAATAAATAATAAAATATATCATTATTATTATTATTATTATAATAATTATTATTATTATTATTATGCGCTTTATGAAATAAAATAACACGTATTTTGGTCATGTGTTTTTTTGTTGGTTAAATCGAAACATGCGGCTGATGTTAAGCGCAAATTTGATGCTTTTCGCCACCCGCAGAAGGGAAGGGAAGGGGTGCGTGATTTCGTTAGAATTTTAGGAAGTGGATTACTTAATATAATCATATAATTAATAATATTATGTTAAAACATTTCTCATTTGTAATGTAGGACATAATGTGTTTTGTATTAAATCATTATGTATCATCCTTCTAACTATTCATTCGGATTTTAATTTTTTTTTTATTATTAAGTTCTGCAAGTATTTTTAGTTTTTCATTATTGTGACAGCTGTTTCGGCCTTTAAGACCATTTTTAAACCGCGGTTAATCCGCATCGTGTCGACTTATTTATAAGATTTTATTTATTCCCACCCAATTCTAATTTGGACGGGTTTTTAAAAATAATGATTTATTATCGGTAAAACCGATTTACTTAGAAAATAATTAAAATTCTCTATTCTGTGAGGTTTTCACATTTATAATGTGTTTCTCCGTATTTAAATGAAAAATGTTTTCTTAATTGATTTATTTATATGTGTTATTTGTTTTGATAATGTGAACGTACTGAGAAGTGGTGAATAAATAATTTTCCTTACTTTATTAATTAATATGTTAGGATCATTTGTTCGTTTATTAATTTCTAATTGTTCGAGTAAATGTTATCTAAGACCCTTTCTTTCTATATGTAAGGGTTTAGGTTTGTTGTTGTCAAGCGGCACGTGATTATTTACTAAGAGATGTTCTTTGAATCTAGTTGAGAAAGCCCTTCCCGTCTGAATAAATGAATTCGGAAGATTAAAATATTACGAATTTCTAGTATATTTACAATGTAATTTTATTCATCCTTTATATACGAGTATGTAGTTACAACAATGTGAACCTGTTGTCAAACTACTGTATAACTGTAGTAGCCTAACAGGTTTTTATTAAGACTAAAAATAATAATAATAAATCAACGTATTTGATGACTTCAAGATTCAAGATGCTGTCACAGAGACGTGTCCCGCATAACTCGTGTACGAACTCCGATAAAACTCAAAGCCAGATGGAATTTAAATTTATTTTATTTAATATTCAAATAAAAATATGGTATACTACGGATGTATTATTATTTGTGAATTCACTTCACCTAACGTTATCAACTTTTCATTTCTCTACAGTCTACCTTTTCTATACAGGGTGCTCTTCTTTACTTCTCTCGTAACTGCCGAGAACCATGTCCACAAATATAATGCTTCGCATTCAAGCCACGCTTGCGTCAGAAGTACGGTGCAGTGGATGAGTATTGGGTATCAACGTCTAGGGATTGCAATTCCGGACCCGTTTCGTAAAATCCAGATTTTCAAATCTTTAGAAACTCAAATTTTGGGCCTAAAAATATATTCTTTAAAAAATTACTTTGTAATCACCACTTTATTAATATTTACATATCAACATGTTTTGAAATCGATGCTTTCCTCGTCAGGAAAACATCAAAACCAATCATTCTTTTGGTATAAATAAGTCATTTATTTACATGCCGGTTTACAATTAGACAAATTTGAAATTTTAGAAGTCAGAAAAGGTTAATAGTCAATTAAATATAATTAATAATCAAATACTTTTTTTTTAAATAGCTATCACTTGAATTTATTTTCATATTAATATTAATAATTTCTTTTTAATTTCAAATATAAATTTGTTATTCTTTGTTTTATATTAATTTCTTATTAATTGCTTACCTACTTTAATCAATTTTTGTTTATGTTTATAATTTGTCTATTTTTGCATTATTGTGTTCTGTGTTGATCATTTATCTATACTTGACATTATTATTTTTTAGTATTCTATATATTCCTGACGAGGAAAGCATCGCTTCGAAACATGTTGATATGTTTATATTAATAAACTGGTGAATACAAAGTAATCTTTAATACATTTATTTGTATATTAATTAATAACTAATATATAATAATTTTTTTAAATGACATAGTTCTCATAACATTACCCACCTATTGCGCTGAAACTAGCTACTTACATAACCTTCTCACTTCTTTTACACTTATGTTATTATATTATGCACTAAATTACTTCTTATACTCTTTTGTACAACCTGCTGTTATAATGTAACCACAGGATAAACTATTATTCATTGTGATAATTACGCTTTAACTACATACTGTTATATTGTATCTACTTACTTCTTTTACACCTATTTATTATTTTATGTGTACATTATTGTATTCCCTTGTAAAACTATGTGATAAATGTATCAACATGTAAAAGCCTTCTAGGCGTGAATAAATAAATAACTAAATAACATAATTAAGAGGGTACCCCATTAAAATATAAAAAGTGCCACTTATCAATCAACCTAATTAGGGTGCATTATTTTGTGATTATTTTTAAATTTGGTTTTATGTTTTATTTTTTTTTTTATTAAAAAATTAAAAGTTAATGAAATCCACGCTGGGATTTCCTGTGCTGAGAATTTAATTTACAAAATATGAAATTAAATTGATGTGATTGCCGAAAAAACAAATAATCGTTAGGTGTAGTGTTTTCAGTGCAGTTGAGGGGCTTCGGTGTTAGTCTGCATTTGCTGTTAATTTATTTTCTATTTAACGTATTCAGCTATCACTTTGTAACGTATTCAGCTATCACTTTGTAACGTATCCAGCGTTTTATTTGATTTTTTTAAATTTATAATTGTATTTATCTTTTGATTTTTAAACAAGAGATGTTCTAGTCTGTATTCTTTATCTTTCTCTTTCTTACATTTAATATTTTTCTACCTATTTATTTAAGAAGCATGCCTCTTTGCGGGAAAACAACCCTGCTTATCCAAATTAAATAATTAATTAATGTCATATTATAACCCTTCAGTTGGGAAACTTAAAAGGGTAATTAACCATTAATAATATCTGACGATTTACTCGGAAATTAATACCCCCATTGGTAATAAAAATTAATAATAATTAATAATTAAAAATCAGTCTCTATTTAGATATAATATAAATAGATCGTCTCTACGTGTCTTCACCACAGTTTTATAATGCCCTCGGAAGGCGAAACAGCTGGCACGAACTTTTGCTGAGATGAATTTGAAAACGTTTGTTTCTATTGCACGGATATTTCTACATAATATTAAGTATGGCATATTGCATGTCTGTTGGACGCGAACATTTCATATGAAATTGCGTTGCAAATACCCTTTTATTTATTTATCAAATCCGGATATTGTTTTTTAAAATCCAAATTCTGATTCCACCCGAATAAAACGTAAATCCGGATTTTTAGACGTCCGTATTGCAATCTCTATCTACGTCATATTAGAATTACGCACATCTCTGTATGGCTATTGAATATTACGTGGCTTGTGTAATACATATTCCTCCTGTACACACATTTAAATTTTCTACACGCGTGGCTCCATTGGATCTGCGTAGTCTACAATCCAGTGCACGGTGTTCGAAAATTCGCAGTCAAATAAACCCAATAAAAGGTTTATTTTTTATTGTTAATACCGCTGGAGAGTCCCAAAATGTCCAATACCAGTGGGACTAGCATCCCCAATTGACGTACGAGTATGCTGTGAGGCTGAAGGGAGTGGGAGATGGGGAATAATAATAATAATAAGATGGTTACTATAGCGCCGTTTTTGTGAAAAATCACCTCAAGGGCGCTGTACAAATATTACTTCCTATTCTCTATCTAATTATGTGCAAACAGATACAGAAAAACATACCTACCTGCAGCTGGCAGGTCGCTTCAGATGAACATAGTTTTATTAGAAAATTTAAGCTTAGGGATATGATTTTTACAGTTGCTATTTTATCCTTCTTTTCTGTTGTTACATTTATTAGAAGATTGGTGGCACAAGAAGAATTGGTATTTATTTGAAATATTAATCATTTTCATGACTGTAGAATATTTTAAAAATGAGTTTAAAAAGCTTAAGAAGTTTACCTTTTTTTTTACGCATTTAGTTATTTACAGTGTTGGGGGCTGTGAACGCATTTGCGCACCGGCGCGGGAAAGTGGAAGGCTGTGAAGTACCTGGCGATTCAGAACTGATCAATAAAAATGGCCATTTCGAGCAACGTTACGATTCTGAATAGTGGGCGTTCATCTGGGACGATACTGAGAGTATCTTCTACTGAATGAACCAAAGCCCAAACCAAATGCTAAATTTGGAGATTGTTTGGCCAGCTTGGAATAGACCACCACATATGTTTAATGCCAATAGTTAGATCGTTTTATTGGAATGTTAGTATTGTTTATTTTGATGTTATTCTTTTTTTTAGCTATTTATAGTTCAAATTAGTATTTGATTGCATATTTATGTCAGAATTTACTCAATGAAATTTACAGAACTTACCCGAATATACTGTACCTTCCCGTGCCTTTCAAATTCCAAAGTTATAAATTGCGTCAACTGCGTTATGCCTCCTTTTATCGCGAAATTATCAGTAAACAACACCCTTCATTAACTATTCATTGTACTATTCATCCCAGATATAATCATTGTTAACAATCGGAGTGTTTTAATCTAACAAGTCACAATCACCCATCTGCGGCAAGATTCTCTACGAATTCAATCCATCCATAAAATCCAAGTTTTATAACCTTGGGCTAGATCGAGGACTTCCTGACGCAGACAACATGAATATTCAATTTTCGGAACGTTTTAATGGTGGGCATAGTCCTTGGAGTCGAAGGGTTTTGTGTATGCTGACGACATCAGTTTTATTTTATTTTGTGTAGATCACACTTCTAGGGATTATCCGTTCAGCGGTCGGTAGGTACTTATTCAAAATACCCAATATCATCGGCCTTGAGTAGATTTTTCACTCACTAAAACGGCGCTATATAAATCATCAAAATATTTTATATGATTATTATCATTTTTTTTCTCTTGGTTGCGTTATTTTAAATGTTGACGAACATTTGTTGTAGTACTTTTTCGTCCCCTTTTGCTTTCTATTTATTTAGATTTTATTTATTTAATATCAATGGTATAAACGATAATTGTATGTCACAGTCAATTACAAGCATAATAATATAGCACAAATAATTTTAAGAGGTAACTATTAAATGTTGCATTAGGTCGAACAATGACATCAGAGAGTACATAAAGATACATGTATTGTGGGTTTCATAGTATTGAATTCCGTAAGTCTAAAACTTAAACTTAGGGGTGCACAGTTTATTATACTTTCCCACAGAGCATCGGACCATCTGACCATCCAGAATAAAAGTTCATGAAAGATATGAAAGTAAAAGATATGGGTACACATAAAACATATCGTTAACTAGGGTTAAATTAATATTGGTTGAAAAGATATGATAGAATAGCCTTCTTGCACTTACCTTCCGTGTAGTTAAATAGATCAGCTACATCTGCGTATCTATTACTAACTTCATGTAATCTAGGTACAAGCGAGTGTTTGTAATGCTCTGTCTTGGTGTTGTCACATTTAAACAGGATTTTGGAACTAATAGCTCTCGTAGGTATATTAAATTTTTATTTTTTTAATTTAATTTTACAAAAGAAAAAAAAATACAATGCAAAAAGTCCCGATAAACTACTTTAAACTACTAAATGAAGTTAATTAAATCAATGCTGTCTATACTACCATTTACAATTTTGAATATAAATATCAAGTCAGAAATAATTCTTCGATCTGAGAGATTTAGTTTTTTCATCAAGTAATTATAGTGAGTCCACCAATGGGAATACCGACTTTATAATTAATGTGTCTTAGGAATTTAAGAAAGGAGTTATATTCAACTTGGAACTAAAAATGTATACAAAGTTTCAAGGTTGAAATATTCCTAAATTTCGATTGAATCTGAATGTATTTTAAAATGGGGGGGGGGGACCAGATCGAGGAGTTATATTCAACTTGGAACTAAAAATGTATACAAAGTTTCAAGGTTGAAATAGTCCTAAATTTCGAAGAATGAAGCCAAGCATTGCATTTCCTTCTTTTTAATTATGTTTTTAATTTTGAGCGATCTCTAGTTTTCCTCTTTGACCGTGATTTTCCAATCACGTTGTATGATATATATTATGTATACGATTTAGATACACCTACATCTAGATCAGTGATGCACAACCTTTTTAGATAGGAGGCCAATTCATATTTTCAATAATGTAAATTTCGCGGACCGCAGCGGGGTAGGTTAAATTTTTGTTTTATCTGAATATCGTAAAAATGTCCAAACTGTCTAAAGCTAATACCGGTGTTATATATATACCTATTAAAATACTAGGTACCTACCTAAAACATCGCATTTAATAATAACTTGGTGATAAATCTTTTCCTGTTTTAAAAATTTCTAAGAGTTCTCATATTAAATATGGTCGGGTTACCTTTTTGGACTGCGTAAAATTGTTCTATTTAATAAAGCAATCGTAGATCGCACAAAAGATGCCCCAAGCCAAAAATTCCAATCTCCAAACCGATAACTGCTGTCGATTTTTATTAAGCTGAAATTTTAAAGAACATGTCCCACAAGTCCCCGGTTGGTTTGGGCGGCTTTCAAAATATTTTCGTAAACCCTTTCGTATTTTGTAAAATAGGACGGAAACCCGAACGATTTCTATTAATCTCTGTATATAAAAAATAATGTTTGTCTGTGTGGCCTTTATTTTCTCGACCCGAATTGTTTCGCTGAAAATGGCACAGTTTGTTCTTATTGTTGCCGGGAAGGTTTAGAGAGTAGTTTGAAAGAAATCCAATATGTAAAATTACTAGACCTGTATCGCTGAATATAGGCACAGGTTGTTCTTATTAGTGCCGGGAAGTTTTAAAGAGTAGTTTGAATGAAATCCAATATGTAAAACTATTGCTATAACGTTTTAAAATTAGTATAAAAAACATTGAATTATAGATATACCATTCTGGTTAGCCACGGACTACATATTCAAAAGAAGGTTGTTTTTGGTAGAATATTTTCAAAATGGAAAACACAAGTAGGTACCTACTTAAGAACTTTATTATTATATACTTTGAAAAAATAAATGTTTGAAATGAAATAAATTTTTCAAATGTTTCTTTGTTTTGAGAAAGTATTAGTCGTAACAAGGCATTACTTTTGCTGTCAAATCAATTGGGGCACCCCAACGACAAGCACGAATTCACAACTTCATAACTTTATAAAAAAAAATCTCGAGCAAAGCCGGGTACCCATCAGCTAATAAGAAATATAAAAAAAACTCACTTCCGATACTTCCATCTTTTCAGAAACACTATTTGGTCGTGTACACATATAAAGCGGAACCCATTCAAAATATCAATTAAAGCTCGAACGAAGGGTCGCTGGCGAAAAAAATTCTGGACTCGAAATCTAGCCAATGCTATTTATTTTTGTTTATCCAAGTGGGCCGAAAAGGCTCGCGGGCCGCAGGTTGTGCATCACTGATCTGAATCGAACACATGTCATTCTGTTTACATAAATTAAAACCTTCAAATATGAAAAAATATATATCTGTAACGTGGCATCTTCATTGGCTGCTTTATTTCGCTCATCTGTCTCGACGAAAACTCAATCTGTACTAATTTATAATTATTAATTTTATTGAAATAACTTTTTGAAGCTTATAAACCTCATTAGCTCAATTGGTTAGAGCGCAGAGGTCCCTGATAAACGGAGAGGTCCTGTGTTCTAGTCCCAAATGCGATCGCTACCTTTTTTATCTGTGTTTTTATTTTTCATATTTCAATTGAGATGTGTTAATATTGTCGTCAATGATTAAAATAAATAATAATGAATTAATATAACAGAAAAAATGTTTTCAAATTCTCACGCCTATTAATTTTATGATATCTAACATAATCATTTTTTTTAATAATAACAATTGTTAAAATAACAACAATCTTTTAAAAGCATCTTACGTTTTTAAGGCCATTTATATATATTCTTCAGTCCTAAAAATTATAAATATTTCCAATAAATACCAACTCTTCTTGGGCCACCAATCCTCTATAACTATAAATGTAACGTCAATAGAAAAGGAGGATAAAATAGCAACTGTAAAGACCGTATCATCTCTAAACTTAAATTTTCTAATACAACTGTGTTCACGTGAAGCGACCTTCCAGGTAAGTGTGTTTTTCTGTATCTGTTTGTACACAATTAGATAGAGAATAGGAAGTGATGTATTTGTACAGCGCCCCTGATATGATTTTTCACAAAAAACTGACGACCTCCGTGGTCAAGGAGTAAGGCTCTCGACTACGAATCCAAAGGTCGCTGGTTCAAATCCCGGCGAGCGCAAGTAAATTTTATTTCATTTTCAGAATAAGCAAACACATTGTGGATTGATATGATGTATTAAATAACAAGACACTTTGTTTTTAATCCACTTTTTTATTTTTTTTATTTGTTAACTAGTTTCGATTCTGCCGAATCGTCTTCAGGACATAGAACATACTGTCCTGAAGACGATTCGGCAGAATCGAAATTAGTCGACAAATAAAAGTGGATTAAAAACAAAGTGTCTTGTTATTTAATAAACTTTATTTAATTAATTTGTGTTGTTGCAAAATTAATTAATTAAAAATAATATATAGTATATTTGCGCACGTTCCAGAGTGGAAGATACTCTCAGTACCGCCCTGGTGAAATACCACCATTCAGAGTTGTGTTTGGTGACCAGATCTGAATAGCCAGGTATTTCCCCACCTTCATCCTCTTCTCCTTCCCCCCTCCAATATCTTCAGCCTCCCAACATACCCCAATTGGAGATACCATAGTCCCACTGTATCCGGGTAGTCAGAAGCAGTTGAGACTATTGTTCGGTTTGTAACCTGTCAACTCCACATCGATACTAAAAGCATTACTGTACTAATTTATTAATTCTTTTGCCACTACCATATATAAATAAGCATGTGAAAATACAAAACATGTAAGTATAAGAATAACACTTTAAAATACAAAATGGTATTCTAATTTTTATATTTTGTAGACTATTTGGTCTGAGGCGGACTAGACTTATTTATTTTATCGAATCACTCTGTGGCTTGACGTTATAATTTAAATGAAAGATTTTTTTGTTTTAAATCACTTTATTTTAATTATATAAATGCATTATCGACCGATTTTGGTTGAAGTCAATCTTCTTCAGGAACGTACACATATGTAAAATAAAGTGGTTTTTAAACAAACAAAAAAATCTTTCATTTAAACTAGAGTTTTTTTTACTTTGATTTCATCTAATTTTCTTCTATGTCATTTTTATGTCATTTTTAGTTCTGTTTTGAAAGTTGTTTCATTGACTCTTTTCAGCCAGACTTTCATTCTTGACTTGTACCAATTAATCGCCTCTATTCGTTTTATTATTTATTGAATGCTCCACCAATTGAACTATTTACTATCTCACAAACCACTAATAGCCATAGTAGTTTAAAGTCTTCTATGGGGTTTATTTTTTTAATGTATTTACTCCACATAGTCATCCTAGGGGATGCTGTGAAGCTATCATATTTTTATAGGTCTTCTGATTTCCAGACTGGTAGATGCTATCAGTATCGCCATGGTGAAAAACCACTATTTAGTATCGAAACGTTACTTGATGTGGCTTTAGCCGGAGTTAGTGACCAGATATGAATAACCAGGTACTTCCCGTCCTTCCTGTTCGCCATCAGTTTAGATACCATTACCTCCAGCACATCAACGTACCCCAGTTAGGGGTGCAATAGTCTCACTGAATCCGGGTAGTTGGAACTCTTGTATATTATTGACATACAATTTACAGTTTAGCGTTCGTAGTTATTTTTACGCGTGACAACTATTTCGTCTTCCGAAAGTATTTGTTGTGAAGCGACCACGATCTTTTTATAGAAAATCTATAGATATGTAGGTACCTGTACGTGTTCCTGTGTGTACTTTAGTGAATTTGAAAGGCGTTAATGCGTGTTTAGGTAAATGTAAGTTTTTTTTCCCAAATATTCTACCTTGCGCAATTCGTAATCTTTTCCCGGAGGGTACCGCAATATGGAAAATCTTGGGAAAATGTTTCAAAAATTGAATCTTGTTACAAAATAATTTTCAATTTGAACGCAAAAGGTGAAAATTGCTCTTAAGTAAACTTAGAATTTTCAGAGGCTAGCTATTCTTTGTGACCGTCCTATTTAACTTCTTGAAGAAGATTTCACCATTAAACGTCGCTATATAAAATAATGGTGTAATTATTATATCGGACCACTTGTCGTCTATATTGACTGTAAATAGGGGTGGGTCTTCCAGTCGGCGGGCTGCTAAGTATGTAGACTCGGTCCAGAATTATCCAAAGGGTAGAAGAGGCGTTGTTTGAAGGAATTGCAGAGTCAAAGGCGGTTTAGAGATGTCCATATGAGAAGCAGGCGAGTTGAGAAGAGCGGAGCGGTCGAGTTTGTTGTGAGCTCGTAATCCTAAATTTAAAGTTTGGGTAGTTTGAATTTTCAGCTGGCCCTTTTGCAAATCTCTTGTGCATTCGATGGGTTTGACCAATCACGTTCTTGCTTGTTGCTTGTTGGGCGGATAGGGGGTACGACGTAAATACAGCGTATCGTGCTCCGCCTCTGCCAGTCTAGCGAGCGATGTGGAAGGGGTGGCACCATACGGCGTAAAGTGGCGTCATCTTAGTCATATGATGAGATGCGCCGTTACATTCAATACAATTATTACTTTAGCTACGCGCATTATCTCACCGCTTTGTTAAGCTGAAATAAATACATTATTACTATATACGCCTCCTCTATGGTCTATTTTCCTTAAATTTGAATTTAATAATGTTGCATTATTATGCGAAACCTAACAAGAGCTCCCCCTGTCTATAAATAATAATAATAATAATTGGATTACTTCTATAGCGCAGTTTTCGTGGGAAAATCACCTCAAGGGCGCTTTACAAATAATTTATATAACATATCACGTATAATTAATCCCTTACAGCTAAAATTTATTACTAATAGCTTACAAGTAAGATTTATAACTATGGACTCACAACTAAGACTCATAGCCAGGGATTAACTACTGAGACTTATAATTAGTGACTTACATCTATGTCTTATAGCTAGTGACTTATACTAGTGATAATGTGTAAAGCCAGCGAATTTATTTCCACACCCGGTTGGGTGACTTTGTAAGGTGGGTTATGGAGAGGCTGTAGGAAGGGATTTGCTAATACGATTCTTGAAAGAGAAAAGGCTATTTAGCTCGTTCGGCTCGTTGTACGTGCGTGCCATTTTACAAAACGTCGGATCTATATCTGAAGTGAAAGTGCTCATGAAGTGTTTGTTCTATTGGTATTTCGATGGAAGGAGCTTCGAAGGTCTAGCTTCGTGATTCCTTTCTGTGAATCAAACGCGTGCCTAATATAGCTAGGAAATCGCCGTTTTCCGCGTGAAAACATGTCGAATGTAAAATATTTTTTTCAACTTCAATATTTCCTCCCACTTATAATATGGGTTCCTTAAAAACCCTGGGACGCTCCTTCCTGTTCCTTAGAAGACCTACAAGTTGAAAAACCTATTCAAATCTCCAATAATGTAATAAAATTATTTTCTTTTCGTGACCACATAAATAATATCACTAATAAATCACTAAAACTTCTTGGCTTCATCAATAGAATTGCCTGTGACTGTAAGAATATAAATACCCTAAAAACTCTTTACTGCTCTCTCGTTCGCCCTCATCTTGAATATGCAAGTGTCATTTGTTCTCCTTTCTATGCTGTTCATATTCATCATATTGAATCTGTACAACATCGCTTCTTACGTGGAATTGCATGAAGATTAGGGAGAGAAATATATCACCCTGATGTTTACCTATTATAGCATAATAGAATATTTTAAAGACCCATTAAAATGTACCTGGTTACCCGTAGTTCATGTAACTACAGGACAAAAACTGCTATAAAATTCATTTTAGCAAACAAGACGGAAATCACAGGGAAAAAACAAAACCAGAAATAACCATCCGTCCAAATGAAAGCTGACACGAATGACTTTATATCATTTAAAAAAAATCATAGATTCAGTAAACAAACACAATGTAATCCGTCTTCCAGAGGGTAATAAACCAACCCGAAAGAGTTTTAAAAACATAATAGTATACAGTACCGTCAGCAATAAAATAAATTTCAAGTCTTAAATAAAAACAATATTAGAAAGCAGGGGAACTCACTCCTGACATCGATCCTATATACTCGTATATACCATAGATTTAGTTTTAATTGTGCCCGTCTGACGATACCCGTGATAGGGTGAAACCGATCCAGGCGAAAATAAATAATTGAAAAAAAAGTCCATGAATTTACAGTTTCAAAATTAGAAATAATTAAAAGTGTGAACACAGTTTTATTAGAAAATTTAAGCTTAGAGAAAATATAATTTTTACAGTTGCTATTCTAAGCAGTTTATCATCACTTTTTGCCTTATCTAGACGAGGTGTGTTCAAAAGAAAAGGTGAATTTTGAACTTTTGCGGGCTGTGTACATTCGATTATCGATTTTTTTTGTTATGTTGGTACACATATGTTTATCATATGTTAGCATTATCAGCCATTTTGGATTAATGGTTTGTTTTTGACAACTGGAAAGGTTAGTCACGTTTTTGTGTGTTCTTCGATTTTTTACTTTTAAGCAATACGGCTCAAACGATCGGAATTGTGGAAAACCAAATCATGGATTTTGCATAACGATAATGCACCAGCTCAGACACCAATGCTTGTTCGTGATTATTTGGCCAAAAACAACACAGTAATCATACCTCAACCACCGTATTCACCGGATTTGGCTCCCTGCGACTTTTTCCTATTCCCGAAACTGAAGAGACCAATGAAAGGAAAGCGTTTTGCCACAATTGATGAGATAAAGTCAGAATCGAAGAACGAGCTGATGGCCATACCGAAAAGCGCATTCCAGAAGTGCTTCGAGGATTGGAAGAAGCGCTGGCATAAGTGCATTATATCTGAGGGGGATTACTTTGAAGGGGAGAAAATGGATATTTATGAATAAATAAATACTTTTCGAAAAAATTCGAAAGTCACCCTTTCTTTTGAACACACCTCGTGTATAAAATTTCTTAAATGAATAAAAAAATAAAATTCCTCCTTTTCTATTTATATTATATTTATTAGAAGATTGGTGGCACAAGAAGAGTTAGTATGTATTTGAAATATTTGTAATTTTTAGGACTGGAGAATATTTATATATTTTGTGTAATTGGACAGTGGTCCATTAATAAAAAGAAAAAAAAAACGTTGTTACATATTTTAATGATTACGCTTCGTATACTGAATTTAACTTTTCATAAATCTTTATTTTCCCATGTGGCGTAGATCTCATCTCACACACTTTGCACTACGTCACAACTTCCATCTTTCCAGACATATTGCTATAAATAATAATATATGTTATGCCACGACCACACGATCGCCCAACCTCCCAACTCGAACGTTTGGGGGATTGTGGAGAAGGGTAGTTCTCGCGCGTTAGGCCGACCTTGGTTCGAGTTTGGCGTGTTGGCCCGAGATCGCTCTGATGGCGAACTAGTTGGCCCAACCTTCGAAATAGTTTGACGAATTCTCACAAACCGGCCTCCATGCATTGGCCGTTGGCTTTCAGTACGAGTTCGCCAGGCGGTCCCGACGGACGTGCTGCGCGAAAAATAAAACATGACTGAACTATGTTTATAACGACGAAAAAAAACTCAAATATGCAACTAACCCTCAAATAAATGCCTAAATATGCATTATGCTAATAATAATAATAATATTTGGATAATTTGTATAGCGCCGTTTTTGAAAAATCACCTCAATAGCGAAGTACATGTAATCCGATGTATAATCGCGGCTAGTTGTTATATTTTTTTGTGCCGCAATCTGGCTCAGGCTCTGCGTAAAAATAAAATACGGAGCTGAAACAGGCACAACAGCTATCCGTTATATTTATTTCCGATATTATGAGTACCTAATGAGAAACGAATTGTCTCAATAATATTATGAATTTGGGTAGACTTTCTACTAATATCGGTAGTTCGATAGATTTTACTTAAAATGGCATTACTAGTTTGGAGTTCGTAGTTGGAACGTTGGCCGATCTTATAGTTGTCCTATTTATAGTCGCTATACGATTGGCCGACGTCCCAAATCCGAACTGATTTCGGGTTGGGACGTTGGGCGATTGTGTGGTGGTAGCATTATGCTGCTTTCGTCATAGGCGTGAACCTGACGTAATTATTATGATTTATTTGTGAATTAAAAGGCAGCAGTTTTGAATGGTACGAAGACGGAGGAGGAGAATAAATAACACCCGTAGTTTTATGTATAATTGCCGACTGTTTGTTTATTAACGATACGAGATACCGCAGACAAACAAACATCCGCCTGAGAGTATTTTTAATTTCGAGTTGACAACCACTTCTACCGAGACTGGGACCAAGGCCACGTGCTCCGGTCGTGAAATTATTGTGTCGCGTAAGTTGGGGAAATTCTTTAAATTGTTTTATCTCTTTGTTAACTGGTTATACTCGTATGCTGCTATGATTATAGAAAAAATGCGGTTCATCCTTAGACTTGAAATTTCATCGTTGATAAGAATGTATAATAAAATAATTTTATTTAGTAAAGATATTTTTTTCAGGTTTTTAATATCATACTATTAGGTTACTACCCGCATTTAAAAAAAAATCTATTTTAACAATTGAACAATATAGAATTTAATGTATTTGACGGCCTCCGTGGTTTAGTGGTTACGATCCTCAGCTACGAAGCCGGAGGTCGTGGGCTAATATCCCGGCTTGCAGAAGTCAATTTTATTTTATGATTTTATGTTATTTCACAATGTATTAATTAGAAATAATATTTAGTGGAAGATACTTTCAGTATCGCCCTGGTGAAAGACTGCCATTCAGAATCGAAACACTGCTTGAAATGGCTTTAGCCGTCTTTGGTGACCAGATCTGATTAGCCAGGGATTTTACGACCTTTCTCTCTTCCTTCTCCTTCCCCTCTCTACTACGTTCAGCTTCACAACATACCCCTATTGTGGATGCCATGGTCTCACTGACTCCATAAGGTTAGGAGTAGTTGGGTTCTTGTGTGGAATTAACATTAAAAAAAATTATCAGGTTTTTAATTTTTTTACGGTTTGATGAATATAAGATCCATAGCTCATGATGGAAAAGACATTAAGTGCTGGAAGTAGTCGCGTTATCTTTGGGATACCAGACAGAAATGCTATTAAAATTTCGTGACACCAGAGATCACTCAACTTTTTTATACTTTATACACACAAAAGTTACGGTTACAGGAAGTGACCAACTCCATGTAACATCTTCGCTAACGGAGCACAGTTGAAACAGGTTGACCAATTTAAATACCTTGGGGTTGAATTCTCTAGTAATAGAGAAATTGGCCTTAGACTAGGTGCGACAAGCGGTGTGCTGCGTCCTCTTTACAGTTCAGTGATAATGAAATCTTAGCCAAGTATCGAGACAAAGTCGGCAAATCAGTGTATCGCCCCACGCTTACTTATGGTCACCGGATCTGGATGTTGAACGAGTGAACACGTTCCAGGTCCAGACTGCCGAAATAAGATTTTTGAGAGGAGGGCAGGAGTCACAAAATAGGATCGAATAAGAAGCTCGATGATCCGGGATGGGGTAAACATCGAACCACTGCTACTCTTCATAGAAAAGTCTCAACTGAGGTGGCTTGGGCACGTATTGAGAATGCCGGAAGATAGGATTTGAAGTGAAAATTCTGAGTGCTATTCCAGTGGGCCGCCCCAGACACAGGTGGGAGAAGCAACTCCAGAGGCTGTGCGAGGAGAGGTTGGACTAACTATGGACGGATGCCGTTGGCGTAGCGCAGGACACAGACGTCTGAAGGCGCCTTATCGATTCGATGGGTCCCCGACGCGAGTAGGATAAGGGGAAGAAGATGTATGTATGATAATAATAATATGAAATTTGAGTTCCTCCTACTTCTATAATGAAAGGAAAATTTTGCTGGTGCATGTGTATTGTGCAATGATGGAGGACATAGCAGGTGATTAACGAATGGAACGCCTGTATAGGAACCCGAGGCCTTGAACCATTCCACTATCTAACCGATCAAGTTTAGTGTAAATTTCATTTGAAATACTATGTAAATTGACCTACAGCTATTTTGTTCTGAAACCGTCTCAGGACGGGCCACAGTAAATAACAATACGACATCTCAATTCAAATTCCAACCTCGTTAGCAAATTCCGCTTTATGTCGAATTGGCGTTAGTAAAATTCTTCGATAAGGAATTATCAATCATTCAGTGAATGAATTTTCATAGCTTATCAGCCCATTAGCCCCACAACAATGTGTGCGAGGAGATAATTGATTCGACGAGGAATTAATATGAATGCTTATTTCTATTATGCAATGATTATGCATTTTTGGCCGTGTGTGAGGTAGACTGTACAAACGTCAGTTTGTTTATTATTTACACTGGGGTAAATTCAACTAGATTGGTCTTTTCCGCTTAATTGGTACACATCGGGCCCAATTACTTTTATTTAACTTTTGTGTGATACCACACAAGACTCCCAGCTGCTCCCACCATCCCGTCGCCCATCTGAGGACCCATCGTGTAGAACAGACATTACACCTTGACGAATGTCGGCGGACCGCAAACGGCGTGAGCGAACTCTACTACCGACTGAACTCTCGTACCGCCCCGTTACACGGCAGGGGGATAGGTGCGCGACGTTTCCCTTACCCGCGCATACCGCGCACACGCCCTTCTTACCTAAAATTAGTTTAATGAGACACGTTTTGCATCGACTTCAGGTCGGAATTCGTCCCAGATAGCCGAAGTAAATTCTTACTATTAGTTCCTTCATTTGGTTTCTGTTCCTTGGGATTTGACCCAAATACTGGAATCGACTGTATATGCGATTACAGTAAAGGCATTTATTTTTTATTAATATAAGAAATTTCTGTATAAAATAAAAGTACATTTAACAAACTCAAATCTTTAAAACGTTAATATTTAATAATAATCTTACCCAAAAATATTTCTACTTGTGTCTATGAAAAATATTAAAAAAAACTTATATAACCTCAATAAATCTTGCGTAAAATAATATTTCCTAGTTATCTGATACAAATAGTTTCTTTTAGCTAGCCAAGTCTTCAATATACGAGGTGTGTTCAAAAGAAAAGGTGAATTTCGAATTTTTTCGAAAAGTATTTATTTATTCATCAATATCCATTTTCTCCCCTTCAAAGTAATCCCCCTCATATACTCGTATAATGCACTTATGCCAGCGCTTCTTCCAATCCTCGAAGCACTTCTTGAATGCGCTTTTCGGTATGGCCATCAACTCGTTCTTCGATTCTGACTTTATCTCATCAATTGTGGCAAAACGCTTTCCTTTCATTGGTCTCTTCAGTTTCGGGAATAGGAAAAAGTCGCAGGGAGCCAAATCTGGTGAATACTGTGGTTGAGGCATGATTACGGTGTTGTTTTTGGCCAAATAATCACGAACAAGCATTGATGTATTGAAGCACTGGTGCATTATCGTGATGCAAAATCCATGATTTGTTTTTCCACAATTCCGATCGTTTGAGCCGTATTGCTTCACGCAAACGTTGCATAACTTCCTTGTAGTATTCCTTATTAACCGTACGACCTGTTGGCAAGAACTCATGATGCACCACGCCATTGTAATCGAAGAAAACAGTGAGCAACCCCTTACTAACATATTCAAAGAGCTAGGAATCATATAATCTGACGTTCTTTGTCCATATTTGTTTGTATGCTTAGGAACCGTTAAACCTTCATAAAAATTGAGACGAGTATCGTAAGTGTGCTCTAGTCTATTTGTATAATATATAGGGTTATTAATGTGCTGAAATATAATTTTGTACCACAGAATTGCTCTTATTGAAAGACTCTGATAAAAGTATGGAATATTATGCCTTTGTTCTTATAAACTTTTATGAGCTAATAATTTAACAAATGAATTTCGCACTGATTGACCATGATTGATATTTGTTTTCCAGGTCCCCAGACTGTAATTCCACACCTCATAACAGATTCAGCTAAAGATAAATAATTTAAACGAATCGTACTGATTGGAACAAACAACTTAAATTTATATAATAACAATTGCTATTAGTCGTACACAAACTTTATTTATTTGAAAATCCCTTTTGAAAAAACAGTCAATATTAACACCTAAATAAACATATTCTTCCACAAGTTCAACATTTGCACATGCACACAATGCTGGGATACCATCCATCATGTTATTTCAGGTTTAATATATACCTTTGCGTTGGGGGATCCTATATGCATCAATTTTGTTGTTTTTTTTGCATTTACAATTAATCCAGAGGCTTGAGACCATTTTAGAGGTTCAATGCAGTATTTTTGTACATGTTTGCAAATAACTGCTAGAAATCAACAAAGGAGTTAAAATCCGCGTACACAAAGTGCTTTACATGTCTAAAAAATGTATTTAATAAATGATGCATAAATAATATACCTAATATGGCCATATACTCGTATAACCATAATATGCCGCTAATGGATACGGTGTAACCTCCCTCAAATTATTTTTGTACATTTCGTTATATTTCTAAGGTCTCTAGTTGAACCTAGATTCAAACAAACTATATTACACTGTTGTGTGAAGCTACCACTTTGTGGTTATTCATTATAATCAAATGAAACAATCAAACTGTTTTAACAACGTTTATTTTTTACGTCTACCGGTTTAAGGAACAACCGTTGTTCCATCGTCAGGCCAAAATATATACTAAACAATATTACAAAATTATAGCAGAACATACATAATAACTGTCACAGTGGGGGTGAAGGCGTGATTAGGGATTAGTAAAGAGTGGGGGAAGAGGTGAAAGGAAATATATTTAAAGTGGGGTAGCGTATCGTGAACGCCTCACCAGGAGAACCCGTATTGAGGTGTTCACGTATTTATGATATACTATTATTGTGAAATGGTTATCCAATTCTTTAAGAATAATAAAAATTAAATTTAAATTTTCCAAAAAAGAAAAAGTGTATAGTAATCATTTATATTTAATTTAAATACTGTTACCTTTGATTTGATGTAATTAAGGTATGGAAAAAATTCGTTCCTTTTGATTTGATCCAGATCGAGATATTAAGTTTTATTAAATGTGTTGGTGTATTCTCTCTTGTTCGTTAAAGTTGTGGGCATATCATTGTATAGTTTAATTGCATAGTATTCAAAATGTAATGTTTGTCCATGGGATAATGGGATACTAGGGGTGTAGTTTGTTGAAGATCTTTGAACAATTGATTGGGATCGGAAGAAAATTATTTAAATTATATAATTTGATTGAAAAAATGGTAGGTAATACTGTTTAGTTGGGTATTTTAGTCTCTTAAATCTACAAAAAAATGTGTAAAACAGGTGCCGTTTGCCTTCATTACATTTCTATCTAATTTTTAAGTGTAATTTTAATAAGCGTTTCTTTTTTCCCGTTTCTAATACAATGCGCATACAATGTGATAGGTGTAGCCTAGTAACATTTATATCAGTGTGTCAGTGGACTCGGAAGCCGTTGATTAATATTTATGCAAATAATGCGTTTTAATTATTATTCATTAAGTGTAGTGACGTAGAATGATCACGCACGTAAACAATAAACACCTGTCGGATGTAAAGTTAATTATTATGAAACACTTACCTTTTTAATGGTATTTACGTAATACGAACGTGTTTGTGCATTTTAATTAGGCGTTGGTTATTTAATTTATCTAAGCTAATCGGATCACGCATAAGAATTGAATTACGGTGGAACTCGCTTTTGACGAGCGCGATCATAGCGAAAACACCGCTGTACCGAACAATAAATTCTAATTATTTAATTTTCTCGTATTTCCATAGAATCTCTTGTGGTTATGACGTGCTTCACGAATATACCGAATAACATTTAGTACCCAGAGGATCATTATGAAAATATTCGCAATTATTTATGTAGTTCCTGATTCTTTGAATAATATATAT